>OY735210.1:36951198-37053698 GCA_963457665.1 Thysanoteuthis rhombus | reverse complement strand
AGACAGTTCTCAGCTGGAACTTGGTTTGTGTCTTGTATTCAGTGCTGTGACTTTGTTCCTTAGTTTTCTTTTTATGTAAGGAATAGTTTCAACCGATTTCTTGTTCTATGACAATGGCCGCAGGCACCAACAATAGGTTGGTACAAAGACAGTGTGAATTGGTTTGTTTGTTGCCTGTACTAGTGACGATGATTCAAAGAGATGCTAATTGCTCAGAGCATATCAGTAGTTCTCGAATCATTTACTGCAGTTCTTCAGCTGGGGGTGCCTGTCTTCTGCAGGTCTTGAATGATTTGTGCCATTTAAGCTGAACAAGAACAATCCTCACTAACATAAGGGATCTAAACTGATCTGCTAAGTCCACATTCCCCTACCCTGATTTGAACTCATGAAAAAATGATTAACCAGGGACTGTCTTACTGGTTGAGCTAAATTCACAAGTCACAGATATCAATGAAAATTTATCATACAGATAGGCATAGGCTTATTTCATTCAAATCAATAAATATATTTTTTCCAAAAATATAAATTTCTACAATTTTTTTTACTTATTATATACACAATACAAAAGTTGCAGTAATCATCTTCAGTCAGAATAGAAGTTAGTGTGAAATCTGACCCTACAGCGGTCAGTCTTGCTTTTTCTCTTTTGTTACCAAACCTACTCAGAAAATATCTAGCCTTAATGTATTTTTGGCAGGCATTCTAAAGCAGAGTACTAATCTCTGTGCCTCAATGGTAGAGTGCTCGCCTCTTTTTTTTCAAAACATAATAAGGAGTGAATGTTCAGTAAATCTTCAGCCTTCTAGCTCTATTGATGTGACCTGTATGTGCCACCAATATATAGATTGACAGCCAGCCAGCCAGCCAGCCAGAATCACTTGAAAACTGGAACCTATATTGATCTATGTTGACAGTTTCGGTTGAAAGTTTCTAATAATAGAATATATGCATGAATGGAAAGTAAGGTCTAGCAATAGAATTCCAATCCCCCAATATTTTCTCCTAAAACTTTTTACCTCAACTCATTCCCCTTGGTCAATTGACTATGTATGCTAAATTTGTGCCAGATTTAGATTAGCTGCCTCAATGTTTGTGGGTGGGGGGCACAGTGACAAACAGTGCCAATTGTTTTATCTAATAGAAGATTATGTTAGATATGAAAGCAGAATTCTATTCCAACTGAGCAGCAAAACCCATGTCATACTTAGCTGCCTAACCTTCAACCAATCATTGATTTTGCCTGAGAAACAAAGGTCAAATTTTGACAATCTGCCCAAATATCTGTAAGAATCTTTCAGGCAACAGGAGGCAACATTAATATTATTCACCTTGGGAAAGATCTTTGAATTAATTGTGGTTCAGTCAATTCCTTTTGAAGCCTCAACAAATAATCCCCGAACCATTTGTAGAGAGACAACAAAACAATGATATCAATGTCAGATTGCCTATCATTCAGCCAAATATGAAAGCAAATATCTAATATTGGGAGATGAATTTATCTAATTTGGTTAAGGGTATCTGCCAAGTTATCCAACAGCATTGAATTCCAGCATTTCTATCTTTCTTGACAACTTACTCCTCTCTGCCCTACAACATTAAACTATACGAATTATTCATAATAGAATAATTCATATTTGAATTCTAAAATTTTAATTATACTAATTAATCATAATAAAGATTCATACACAGATCTGCCAAAACACTATGTTTACCTGATTAATATGGTATTTGTCCTCTATGTACCCGCAATAAAGGTCTTATTTGATCAGGCAGGGATTCTTTAAGATCCCTAAAGGTTTTATATAAGATCTAGTGCCTAGATATTTACACCAGGTCTTTCAACTGCTGTAAGTCATGTGGTGGGGTTTGCACAGAGACAACTTATCAGTCCAACACATCCTATAAGTTCTCAATGGGATTGAGATCTGAGGAATCTAGTGGCTAGAGCAACACTGTGTCTTATTTATGTTTCTGTAACCATTCCTGTACAGCCCAATGTGGCAGAGCACATTGTCCTGATGAAGGCTGCCACTGCCATTGTAAAAGACTGTTGACATAAAGACCTTCAATTATGTTGAGATACAGGGATGTGACAAAGTACCTTCCACATGAAGAACATTGTCCAAACTGTTACACTGTCTCCACTGGGTTGCTGTTGTCCCACACTTCATTCTGGTGTCATCACTTCTCTAGGATAAAGATGCAAATATACCCAGCCATCCACCTTATTCATTAGAAAGTGAGACTCAATAGAGCAGGCAACATTTTTTCCATTGATGAAAGGTTCAGTTCCAACACTTACATTCCCATTGAAGATGCATTTAACCATTGATGTTGGCCAGAATAAGTACTCTGAATTGCCGCTCTGGTTAATGCTTTCCTTCATCTACCTTGATCAATTTGTGCCATAATAGCTACCATTCTTGTCACTTGTCACTTGTCATAATGTTTTGTCTCATCAGTATATGTCATGACTAAAACTATTTGAGAATCCTCTGGATAAGTGGCAGCATTTTGAACTGAGAAGGACACTTTTATTTACCAGATTTTCCAAAAAACTGAAGAATTGATCAATCGGAAAACAAAAACATGAATATATTTGTCAAAAAGTTGGTGCAATAATTAGAAAATTTCAAGTACAATTACTACAACTACTACTACTACTAATTGTCAGTCAACAAAGCAGTGTGGCACAAACAGACTGAATTTTACATTTTTTCTTTTTTCAGACCTATAGATATTAAAAGTCAATTCATCAATCTGAAGAGGATGTGGATAAACATTGAAATATGAACTAAATCATTTTTAGCAACTTATTAAAAAATCTGTTTATTCTTGTGTACAAGGAAGCCAGTTTAATACTGCTTATACCTTGTGAATTTTGACAATCACATCAAATACTCATGGGCTGAATGGATGCAAAAAAAAAATAAAATTGATAAAATATTTTGATAGATATATGGAAATCAGAGTTTAATTTGATATGTTTTCAAAAAGTGATATTTGTGACTTTTAGATTTTTTATCAAAAACGTAAATACACAGTGCTTAAGATTAACAAACAGTCAATACAAGACTCAACAAGATCAAAGGCACCGACCGAATGGAGTTTTCAGTTTCAAGGGAAGGAGTGTAACAAAACCAGTGGGACAATAAGGGATTTAGTTTTCATTAAAAAAATTAGAATTTGGCCATATGCTCTCTCTCTCTCTCTCTCTCTCTCTCTCTCTCTCTCTCTCTCTCTCTCTCTCTCTCTCTATCAAGCTCTCTCCATCATATTCTCTCTGTCATGCTCTCTCCCTCATACTCTCTATCATGCTCTTTCCTTCACACTCTCTCACTATCATGCTGTTTCCCTCATACTCTCTCCCTCTCTCTCATTATCATGCCTTCTTCCTCATACTCTCTCATTATCATGCTCTTTCCCTCATACTCTCTCTCTCTCTCTCTCTCTCTCTCTCTCTCTCTCTCTCTTCAAAATTCTAAGCCTGCTTTTCTTCAAATGCCTAAACGTCATCAATGCTACCACACAGCTTTGGGGGAAGTGTCCATTTTACAATAGATTCTTACAGTTAATTGATCACCACCAAAAACAAGTGAAAAACAAAGGAATTTCCAAAAAATGGTAAAGCTGTTTTTAGAATGCAGAAACTATACTCGGAAATTTTCAAAGCTATATGCCAAAAATGTGATCAAGAGCATTGGATAAAGATGGATGGACAGACAAGTAAAAATAATTTTTGTTGTCAACTCCATGATCATGGCTCTGGTGATTCAACTTGCATAAACCAATCAAAAGTAATGGATACCATTTTCGATGTATTATGGTTACAAGCCAATAAATTAACAGGATTTGGATCTTTAGCTAAATTCAATAGGACAGTTTTGGAGCAAAAGTAGATACCGTGTCTGTTTTAGTGTCTACGTTTTGTTTTTTAAAAATTTTTGTCCTTTATACATTTTTAAATTTGCAGCGGAAAATATAACTGATTTTTAGCAACAAAAAGTGGGGATCACATTATATTCATACCTGAATCAATAAAGTAGTAAATATTGAATATTAAAGTAATGAAAATGAATATCAAATTAATAAATAAATATTTGGTATTTGTAGTCAGTCGTATTCTTTTCTAATTATTTGATTGTCAAGAAGATCTTGTGATATATTTTTGTTTTTGTTTTTTAATTGGAACCTCTTTTTATTGATTTTTGCTGCTTTTATATCTCTTTTCCCTTACCAGATTTTACCGACTGATAAATATGAGTTTGATATCCTGATTCCTTTCATCTCCATAGCAGCAACCCATGTCATCAGTGTACTAATGTCTATATCCGATAACGGTCGCAGTTGTGGTCATGTTTCTTAGTTTTAAATATCAGTTTTGAATAGTATGACAGACAAACAGACTCTGTCCTCGAAAAGTAACAATGATATTTATATAGTCAGATATATAGTTAGTTTGAGAGTGTGCCAAGAGACTCAGCTCTGATTTGAGATTGTCGTGATAAGTTCTGTCCCTCCCCGACAGAGGATATAATTTAATTCTTCTGATCTCCAATGAATTGCCGTTCTCACAATATTTCAGAAAAACGAAACCAAGTCTCTTTGAGCAAATCAGTGATTCAATCATCAAATGTCTCATGAGACAAACTGATGATCAAAAACGAAGAAAAGAAAAAAAAAGCAAGAAAACTTGATGTAAATTGTGTTATATCTTTGAAGCAGTTTACCCATGCTGTCAAAAAATCCGGCTGAAACATAAGTAGTATTGCAATTGCAACGTAGTTATGGAATATCAAAAACATTATGTTACTCTGCGTTTTCTTGTTCATATCTGATCCTTACTGAAAATCAAACTGAACTAAAGGTCAAGTAATTGAATAATTATAAGGTTTTATTCAACAAGTTTAACATGACGTAAGATTCTATTTCTACTACATCATCAGAAGATTTTATTTGATAAGGCTCAGCAAAATGACTCCTTTTACTATTTTTTAGGAATAAGTAGGGAAAAATGTTACATACATATGTGTATATATATATATATATATATATATATATACATATGATTATGAATGCATCATATTATTGAAACTCCATTATTACACAGAGAATATGTTACTAGGCCTAGTCAGTATAAATAGAATAAACAATCAGAAAAATGTTCTCTATGTAATAATAGGTGGTCATTTCAAAAAGGGTTTCAAATAATATAATGCATTTATAATTATTTGGTCAGATAATATATCCATTTTTTAGAAATATATGAATACATATACATACTGGAAGGGATATTGAGTCTATAGCCACACTGAAGTACTGTAATACAACAAAACAGCTGTCTCTGGGTGACACAATCATTAATTATGATATATATATACAGAGAAATCTATGTTATGTTCTTCATCTTTGTCAGTAACTACGAAGAGAAGCCACTCGGATAAAGACCTTCTCATTGATTAGATAGATATGGCGAGTCATAATAACTAGAGGAATATGTTTATATCATACGAAGGCACAAACTGCATGTATGTGTATGTTCATACACATGTATGTTCACACATTGGCATACATACATGTATACGCATGATCAAACACTTACACACACAAAGGCACAAACTATATACAAAGTGTGTGTTAGCAAATGTGTACATCTATATTCACAGATATACATACACATCCAAATCCACAAACTGCATATACATTTATGTTCACACATATTCACACACATCCTAAAGCACAAACTGCATGTATATATACATATGTTCACTCACATTCATTTATACATATATTCATGTACATGGACATATATACATGTTCACTCACTACATGTATACGTATGTTCACACTCACACATACACACAAGGATGCATACAAGCCTGTAAACATATGTCCATGAACACAAAGGTCCAGTTGCAGACGGAATCGACGTCTCTCCCATCCATGAAAAAAAAGTCAGAAAGAAAAATAAGAATTGTAATAAGAAGCAAATTAATAGGAGAAACCCAGAAGGGAGATAAGTCTGTTGATGTTCTTCACTAAAATCTAATTTATTCCTCACATTATATGTTTGAATCCAAATAAAAGTGATTCTCTTAAGAAATCTCAGGAATTCAGTTTTTGGTAATGGAATCAATTCTTAAATGGAATTATGATTCCTGAATTTGGCCCTTCAGAGGAAAGTCTCTTAATCTGGCTGGCATTCACCTTTTTATTCCCAGGACTGCCAGCGTTTCTATGATTTCTTCTCAAAGCTCACATAGATCAGATGCAAATCATCATATATATATATATATATATATATATATATATATATATTTATAATGAGAAACGTGCCTGTCACATACAACATCAGTAGCTGCTTACGGCCTCTCTCCCTTCCTACACTCTTATTAAACTACGTAACTTTCTTTTCTTGATGTCAAGTCACTCCTCATTTATAGATTTTGTAGTTATTTGCAAATGATAAGATGATAGATAAATGAATGAGAGAAAATACTCTATAAATAGTGTTTGAAGTGCCTGAGTTATGATTTGTTGTTACACCATGCATTGTAACAAAACATGACTAGTCCACTGCCATTTGAAATTTCTGATGGATTCTATGATATCTCTGACTCCTGTTTTGTCTTTGATAGACTGTGTTCTCTTTGGGATTAAAACATGACATTTCAATGTTCTATCTTATGAACCATCAACCAAGACCGTCAACATAGGTTTCTTCAGCTTTTAAGTAATTCTAATGGCATGTACAGGCTGCAATAATCAAACTAGAGGGCTAAAAACTTACTCATTTACTCATTATTATGCCAAAAAAAGTGTTTTTTGTCTTATAAAAATGACTTCTCAAGAAATATTTCAGAAAGGTTTTTTTTTCACAGAGTAAACTCATGCTAAATTAGTCCCTCATTTTGAGTGCGGCAGTGTGTACACTTGTCTTTTTTTAAATTCAGCTTTTTGCAACAAAAAACAAGAGAAGTGACTTATTTATTGATCAATTATTTTCAAATTTTTCTAATTGATCTCTCCCAACATGGCATGGTGGTTTCTATTCAATCACTAATCAAGCCTGTTTTAATTTTTGTATTTGTGACATTGATATTAATACTCAGTCAAAATTTTATTTATTTCGACGTAGAAATAAAGTTTTTATTGTTTTTGGATACTTCTTGCACCCATTGCAGATTATTGGTATGTATGTTAATGCAAACCCCACACTATTATTATCATCAAACTGCAACTTGGACAGGAAATTACTTTATTCTCCAAGTTAGAGTATCTTAATGGTATTGTGCTAGGGAAAATCTCAATACCATGTGTCCTTTCAGCTGCGTCACAGTAACAAACTTACAAACAGAAAAAGGAAATTGAAACCATGTCATTGAAACCCAAACTGCAACAGAGAGTTCCTGTCTGTTGGCTATGTATGTTTGTGTCATGCATACAGGCAGCGTCAATGGAGCTAGAGGGCTGAAAATTTATATATTTACACATTTCAGAAAAAGACTTATTTTCTTGTTCTTTGAAAATGCACCTCCAAAATAAGTTTTTAGGCTGTGGCCCTATCTACAAAGAAAGTTTATGCTAAATTTGTCTCCTAGTTTGTGTCCAGTAGCATTCAATCACCTCTTTTCCCATTTTTAAATTGATCACCCCTTATGTGGCTTGCTGCCAAAAGGCATTGATCATGACAGTTTCTATTGGATGACTAACAGGACCAGTAATATAAATATCATAGAATATTTGGTGCATTATTTTGTCAAATTATCTAACATGCCTGAAAGTTTGACAGTATGAACACTTGTTCAATCTCATTTGACAGACCCATCTTTGAAGTATTGTTCAAGTGTGTCAGTCAGTCAGATGCACCAGATAGGCGTTAGATCTAGCTCAAAAAGAGCTAAATTGGCAAATTTTATTTTGGTATGTCAGCGACTTAGTCAGGGGCAGCATAGGTACTAGAGAAGCTAGGACATCTAAAAATATCTAAGTATTTGCCTAGACACATCTTGCAGCTCCAGAATAGTATGCAGCCTTCTGAAAATAGAAGATAGACTTTGACTTCAAACAATTTTTGCCATCTCATTATTATGATAATTGTTAGCCTCACTTTGAAAAACTGATCACATGATCATTTTTTCTTTCTTTTTATCAAAGCTTTTTATTTTTTCATTTTCCTGCTTTTATCAGATATCAATTTTCCTTATAAGAATTTCTGCACATTGATTTCAAATGAAATCAATATCATCATCTATGAATATAAAACGATATTATCATCTATAAATATGAAGGAATATTATCATGTATACATTTAGATACCATCAGCATAGAATACATAACTGTTAATGTTCAGTACAGTGTCCATGAAGTAACCATCTATTTAGGTGAAATTGCAGGGAAAGATTTTAAACATCTGTTTATCGTCATTATTGTGTGCTTAATTTCATGTAAAATACATGTGTCCTTCACATTTGAATAACTTAAAACCCATCCATGGTGATTTCTTAATTTCAAAATTTTTATCATTTTGAAGGTTATGAGATATGGATTTCATTCATGGCAAAATTATACAAATGTAATTGTCATGTGACCTCATTATTCAAAGTATTTAAAATTGCCACTATATTCAGGCATATACAGGCATTTCATTTGAGTGAATCTGAATGAGTAGAGGAAACATTTCATAAAACAAGTCCCAGAGAAGAGACTGAAAGGTTTGATAGTTTGGTCAGCCAAACAGTTGATCTCTTTCTAGTTTGCCATTTACAATCTGATGATTAAACTTTGTATTCTTTCAAGCATTCATTTAAAAATATACTTATTTTGTTTCAGTATGTATGTATTCATGTCATAAAGTTATTTTTTGAAATTCTGAGACAGATGGAGGTGGACAAGCAGAAGAAAAAAGCCTCACTTTCCTTATGGATATTATACCTGAAGAAGGCCATAGAATAGATTGGCCAAAAATTTATGATATCAATAGGATGAATGAGTCTATTCGTCCCAAAACATCTGAATGATAGCCAATATGTTTGGTGCAATTTTGGTAAGAGGACTAAGTGTTTAGAATTGACAAATGATGACAAGTAAAGAAAAAAATGATATTCTGTTGTTTTCAAAGACTTCAAAGATTTTAAAGTCTGCAGAAACACATGTGTAAATGATTCTACAATAATTGATGAATGTTACCTTCCATAAAGACAGAGCTTAAAGAAAATCAGACACATTGAAATGGAAATTGGCGGTTGTTGAGTTCAGTATACTTAAAAACAATATCCCAAATGTTATCCATTTTGCATTTTGGAAGCACTTTCAAGACATTAATTTTGAGTGTAAGTAATTCGTATTGATTTTTAGTTAAATCTTGGAGTTTGAGCAAGAAATAATTGATTTAAATGGTAATATATATATTTATATATATATATATATATATATATATATATATATATATATATATATATATATATATATATATACATATATGTATATGTATATACATATTATTGATCTCCAGTTTGAATACATGTACACACTTTCTTCAAAATTACCAAGTTTAAAAATGTCCTTAATTTTCAAAAATGATTTATTGGAGTAGATTTCATTTTAGAAATACTTCTGTATTTTCCATTTTTATGAAAATTTGCTTGTATGAACTTCAGATATTTGCTTTCTCAAGCAAAAGGGCTTTTAAACTGACAAATGCCTTGCAAAAGGCACAATAATGGTCCCTTTTAATTTCTATCTACTCACAGCACTCAAAGTAAATATCCTGTATGTTATATTATCATATTACATAATGCAAAATGAACAACATTCAAGAAAATGTTGTGTTTTGGATACTAAACTCAATGATAGCTAGAAAACTCTGCATTTAACAGATTTGAAATTTTTCAATGCAAATAAATTGCACTTGGATTTTACTCTGTCATAGTTACTGAAGGAAAAATAGACATTTTTCTATCATTTTTTTTTAAAAATGTTCACTCTGTATTTTATAGGTCATTGCTTTCCACTTGACTGTTATGCAGCATGAATTAAATTTTCTTTCAAATTCATCCCCAGTGAATTATATTCAGATTTGACTTATTTTTTATAAAATCATTTCTTGCCACGAAATAAGGATAAAACTTTCAAGTATTAATTTTTATCATAAATTAATATATATATATATATATATATATATATATATATATATATATATATATATATATATACTGCTTGCCAAATTATATCATTATAAATTTAGTTTCACATAAGATAGAGAAATATAATTTGACTCAAACATTGGCAACAATGACTGGCACCGACATGAGAAAAATGAAGACAATATGCTCAGAAGTAAACAAACAGAAGCCAATTTAGTTGTAACTTTGCATTTTAAGAGTGCCAAATTATTAGGTAACCATGGCAAAAGTATTAAAATATGAGTTGTAAAAGTGATTAACTACAGGCTGAGAAGAATTCTATTTTCACACAGCTTGAACAAAGCAGTCCATTGCTTGAAATAGCTAAACTGCTTAACAGGGACTCTCAAATGAATCAATATTAGTTGTCAGGAAATGAAACCAACCCTGAGCAGCAAAACTATATTTCATGAGGTTGATTGAGGCAACATGTTCAAATTCAGAAGCTTGATTCTCGATCAGGCTACAAAATGCATCAGGCCTGATATTTGACCAACTCTGAACTTATCTTCATGCAAAACAACGCCTTTTCATACAATGTAACAGTTAACTACCTGACTAAAATAGGTTTCAGAAATGGTAAATTAATGGCCAGGCCACAATTTCTTCCAGATTTCAACCCAACTGAAACTCTCCGCAGCATCCTAAAAAGAAACTTGTATGAAAATAGGCATCCGTTTGCTAGCAAAGAAGACTTATGACAAACTTTTTTTGATAAGTGCAGAAGCTATTTTGGCTGAAGGAACACAAAATAGGTTTCAGTATTTCATGCGTTTGAGTTTTTATAGTTTGTTTAAACTTTCTGAATTCTGAGTGCTATCTAATGATTTAATCAATGTATAATTAGTGTATTACTGCGTTTTCTATTCATGCATAATAATTTCGTTTTCTTATATAAAGTTGATTGGTAAGTCTGTTGCCTAATATGTAGTTACCAGCTGAATTTTGATATGATTGATATTCACCAGTATATTAAGTGCATTGAAAAGAAAGGAAATTATGTTGAAAAATGAATATCGGTTCAGTAAAATAAGTGTTTTCCTCATCTTGGGACACAGATTTATTGGTGTACCTATATATATCAAAACATGAAATACATCTTTCTATAAACACATTGAAGTAGTCAAATTCTGATGAAAAAATATTTTATGTTGGTTCATGAAAGATTTTCAAATGCTTTTCTCCATCATTTTATATCAAAATTTGTTTCCTATATGTATTTTCTATGTTTATTTTCTGCATTTATTTCCTAGATATATTTTTAAGATCTATTTTCTTTATACAGAATATGATAGAGTCCCTTTGAAGCAAACATATTTGATGTTTAAATTGTCTCTTAACACAAAAGATAGATTCAGTCATGCTGTGAAAATATGAATTGCTGATGATTAATGATAGAAACAGGTTTTGTGAAATAGGTATACTTTGAGGCTGGGTTTTGTGAAGTAGGTATACTGAGAGGCTGGGTTTTGTGAAGTAAGTATATGGAAAGGCTGGATTTCGGGAGGTAAGTATATTGTGAGGCTGGGTTTTGTGAAGTCGGTATATGAAAAGGCTGGGTTTCAGGAAGTAGGTATACTGTGAGGCTGAGTTCAAGGAAATAAATAAACAATAAGGCTAAGCTCTAGGAAGTTGGTAAACGGTAAGGCTGAGTTCTGGGAAGTAGTTAAATCGTAAGGCTGAGTTCTGGGAAGTAGTTAAATGGTAAGGCTGAGTTCTGGGAAGTAGTTAAATCGTAAGGCTGAGTTCTGGGAAGTAGTTAAATGGTAAGGCTGAGTTCTGGGAAGTAGTTAAATCGTAAGGCTGAGTTCTGGGAAGTAGTTAAATGGTAAGGCTGAGTTCTGGGAAGTAGTTAAATGGTAAGGCTGAGTTCTGGGAAGTAGTTAAATCGTAAGGCGTAGTTCTGGGAAGTAGGTAAATGGTAAGGCGTAGTTCTGGGAAGTAGGTAAATGGTAAGGCTGAGTTCTGGGAAGTAGTTAAATGGTAAGGCTGAGTTCTGGGAAGTAGTTAAATCGTAAGGCGTAGTTCTGGGACGTAGGTAAATGGTAAGGCGTAGTTCTGGGAAGTAGGTAAATGGTAAGGCGTAGTTCTGGGAAGTAGGTAAATGGTAAGGCGTAGTTCTGGGAAGTAGGTAAATGGTAAGGCTGGGTTTAGTAAAGTAGGTACATGGTAATATCTGAACATACAGAAAAATTGACAAATAGGTATATGACATACCCCAATGTATCACCCATCCACACATGCACATACACACCATTTCTATCACTCCCAGAAATTTCTGTTTAATCATTAAATTCCAGGGAAAAATATGAAAGAATTGGTTGACCTTGTAGTGTCACATGTATTTCACTTTAAAACATTCCCCTAGGTCCATTGAGTATGCATGACTGATTCAGTCAAGTGAATCAGACTTTTAGTATTTTATAGAAATAGTTTGAAATCAGATCATTACTATCAGGGTGATAGCAAACGCAAACCACCGCAATTTTCTTTTAGTGAAAGGGGAAACCATATATGAATTTTGCACACGTACACAGTGTATTTGGGGTCTCCGGAAACAATTTTAGGGATATAGTTTAGTCTAGTCAGTCACTCAATTGAAATTGTCATGTAACCGATATCTTTTGGAAGCATGCCTTGTTTGGGGCTATCAATTAGGAAATTGGAAAAAAGGGGTGATCAATGAATAGGTTACTTCTCTCGCATTCTGTTGGGTAGTGATCACTAAAAACAGTCAGAATTTTCAAAATAAAAAATCCTGAATGCTGCCAGACACAAACTGAGAGACTAATTTAGCATGAACTTATATCGTGAATTGAACCCTCCGCTAAATATCTATATTTTCTTGTGATATGTTTATAAATAGCCAGCCAGACCAACTTGAAAACTGAAGAAACCTATCATGACAGGGTTGGTGACAGTTTTGGTTGACACTTTCTAAAAACGAAAAAGAAAAGAAAATTAGACTCATAGGAAATTTCTTTTCTATCCAAAGTGGAATTCTTAGATAATTCTTTTACAAGACTATTTATAAGTCAGGAATTTCTCCTCCTGGAAGGAATCCGGTTTTTATCGATGATCAAAGACTTGACACTTATCAAAGTGAAGTTGCATCCAGAAACACTCGATTTCCTTTCAAAGCGTCAATCAAGATGTAGCCGTTTCTAGGCTGTTTTAAAACAGAAAAAAAATAAAAACATTTGCTCTCAATCTGATCAGATTGGATTGGCTCTTTTAATTTAAAGAATCAGGCTGGGGACATCTTCAGTGACTTGCTAGGTTATCCTCTGTTAATCATAGATGACATTTTATTCTATTCTATTACCATGAAGTTTCCATCAAGCTGCACACAAGGAAATATTCCATGTAGAAAAGTTTCGATGATGCGTACAATATGGGGTTATATAACAATGAATAGATAAGCTCCAATCTATCATAGCCATATTTATACACCAAAGCATGTTCCATTGGAATTGAAAGGAGGTGTTAGCCCTGGATACTATTAGCTAGAATACAAATGTATTATTTACTCTTAGAGTCCCCATGAGGAGGATTGAGGTAGTGCACAAAAATAAGTGGAGATGAATAGGCAGGTGTTTATTTATTTAATTTTACAGTCCCCATGAGAAGGATTGAGGTAGTGCACCAAAATAAGTGATAATGAGTAGGAAGGTGTTTATTTATTCAATTTTACAGTCTCTGCTTTTGAATTTACTTCAACTTTTGTCTGAATTTTCCAGATGAAATATATTCACCATTTCATGCATTTGAATTCAGCAAAAATAAAGGGACTAAAATTAAAAAGATGAAAAGTGTAATTATTTGATCCAAACCAGGTAAAAAATCACATTTATAGAGCAATAATAGTGGCTCTGTGTCAGGAAAAGTTAAGACAAATGAAAGCCTACAATTCTTCTTCCACACAACTCATAACCATTATATGGCAAAATATTTTCCTGAACAACTCATAATCTGACTAATATTGTTAGTAAGTCATTGAAATTTTAGTAAAGGAGATAAAATTGGTGTTACAGTAATGACAAAGTCAATGGAATCAAACTCCAGTTAAGGCTGTTTATGTTCACTGCACTAATGCCATTGGGAAAGGCATAAATGCATCTCTCCTCCCCCTTGCTCAGGCAGATTGAGCTCTATAGCATTGGAAAGGCAGCCAGTCTAGGAGAAGGACAATTTTGATTCCCAAACGGGTAATGGAGCCCCCTTCAAGTCAGTTTGACACCTAATTTGATGTCCTTCTGACAACTCATGCAACCTAACTGACGCCAGATGTATCACTTCCTGCTGTCCTCTGATAAGGGGTTACTGATGACTGGGCATCCAAGGATCTCTATATGCTTTAACCAATCATGTGCCCTGAAGCGGAAATTGTCAGTAGAGACAAAATGGAGGTCATTTATTGCTCACTAGTCAAAGAGACTTGTATTTTAAAAGAAAAAAAAACAACTATTATACAATAAGTAAAACAAGCAGACAATAAAAATAAAATGATCCAATTAGAAACCAGATGGATTGGCTGTACAGCTTCTTAGTTAAAATGATGCCATGTTCTTCTGGTAATAATAAAAAAAACTTGCATCTCACCTGAGATCTTAACTTCCTGCAAGGTTACTGATATGGCTGGGCAATTTGCCAGCCAAAGGCATTTGCTTATTCAAATTACTTATGGCCTTTTACTTATGCAAGAAAACAGCTCATCCACTTCTGGTAGCTTTGATTATATTCATTTCTTTAGTTACAAATAGGCTTCTAGACTTCAAGTCTTCATCTTTTGATAAGTAATTGTTCAATTCTCTCAATTAATCTCATGTGTTATACATATATATATATATATATATAATCATCATATCATAAATAGCCCACCTGACCACCCAGCCGAGTGGACTACTGATTCTTCACTTTTTGCTAGTCGGTGTGTTTGTCTCTCTGGTCACTCGTGGTAATATTTTTAGGGCTAAAACCTTGAAATTTTACATGAGTACACCACTAGGCACCATTTTATTTTTGTTTTTTCAAAAAAAATACTTTTTTGTCTCGATGGTGACTTCAGACCAACAATACTGAAATTCTTGTGCTGGTATTTAGTAGATATGTTAGAAATATTCTTATGCACAAAAATTTGCTCAAAAGTCCTCGCTCAGTTTGCCAAGGCTTCTTGATACAGTACATTAGAGTTTCTCCCATTTGGTTTGAGGATCCAACACTAAAACAACCAATATAAAGCTGTCCATGGGAAAACCATGGAGAACTCAGGTAAAGGCCAATGATCTTGAGAGGTTGTACTTGTGACTTGTTACAATTTCCAGAAATCATTTCTAGTGATCTCAAGTAACAACCTCACTTTAACCATGTAAAGATGTACCCCAACATGAAATTTCTGAATCTCAGTTGCATTGTTGTGGCCAACAAATCAAAAGATTTGCTAAAAATGACCAGAAATGACATATGATGAACTCAGTTTCATAGGTGCAAAATTGCAGCTAACAACTTGGAAAATAGACAAGAATTGGTCGAAATGATCCCAGGTGACCTCAAATGAATTTTTTATCCTTTGTCCAAAAAAGATTTACCGCTATGTATTTCAGTTACATAACTGCAAAATAAATGTTAAAAACTTGGAAATTTTCGTGACCGAAATTACCCTCTGGTGACCTTGAATTACCTCTAAGATCAACCTCACTAAGCCTGTTACCTCTTGAATGAGAAGATGTGCACATGTGTTCAATATCAGCATTCTTGGTTCAAAATTTTGACCTACTACTCTTAAAATTGTCTAAGAATGACCAGAAATGACCTTTGGTGACCTCAGTGATCAACTCTTCATTGCATACGACCTTTTCCATAGAAAGTCCTACCTCTATTCCCGATTTCAGTTTCATGGGTGCTAAATTGTGGCCAGTCATATTACCTAGAGAGTGAATTGACAACCACCTTCTTCATACAGGGAAACTAGAAAGCACTCAGAGAACTCATACCTCTACCAACTCCATGTACTAACTCACTGAAGAAAAATATTCTTTGATCGCTGCAAAATTGGATCACTTTCCCCTCAGCCAAGGGCTCACCATCTCACTAAATCTAATTGAAATTCATTGTGAACTTTTGGAGATATTATGTGGAGAAACCGACAGACAGAAAGATGGAGGGATGTAAGGGTAGACATAGGTTGATACATATAATTCAGTTAGTATTCTTTGATTTAGGTTTGAATATTTCTTTCCATTATTTCTCTGAAATCTACATACATAAGCAAACTACATACATAGGATTTGTAAATATATATATATATATATATATATATATATATATATATATATAGATAGATAGATAGATAGATATATAGATAGATATAGATATATAGATATATAATTTTGTGGATTTATATCCAATCAAAAACCTATGATCTAACCAAAGTAATTATTCTTGTTTGAAAGTGAACTGTGAATGATCAGTTTCCTCAGGTCAATACTGGTCAAGCAGAATCAAGTCTTGAACACAAGAAATGCAATCTTCTTTTGGCCATTATCTTACTTCCTAACATCTAAGAATCATGTCCTGCTAAAAGAGTTTTAGGAGGCACGTCAGTCTTTTCTCATTTTTCTTGGTTCCCAGCCAAGTTATCTGAAGAGAAGTTCTTCATTCTGATTTAGCCGTGGTCATCCTCCGTAACATAACATGTTCAAACTTTTGTGTATAATTTATCACCATGACCAATGTTCACTTTCCCTCGTCATCCTGATGTATTTACACTTGATAAAGTTACAAATAATCCAAGTAGTGATATATCTTATGATTATCAGACTTAGACTGGCTTTCTCTACGACCTCTTTTCAGTTTAGATGGGAGATACCTTGCTGTCTATCTGCAACTATAATCTATAATTCTTGTCATTCCATAAATCTCAGCATTTTTTTTCCGAGCCTTCAAGCGTCTACCACTTCTTCTGGGATGACTCCAATCACCATTGTTGGCTAAATTTTGAGTTCAGCTGAGAAAAATAGTTTGTCTACAGATATGAATTGACATCCATTGTGAAACAAAATAGCAAGGTGTAAAACCTTACAATTAAGTGATATACTGACGGAAGTTCCAGATCAGTAAAATTTGATAATTTGTCAAATGCATATACTACGCCGATAGCTAGACAGGAATTCATTTAAAATCATCATAGAAGGCAAACTCAAGTCCAAACCTGGAGTTGACTTTGTTTTTTTACTGTAACAAGAAAAGTAATAGCAATAACAAGGACAAGAACAATCCTCAGCAAATTTGAGGGGGTGAAAATTAAACCTCCCTGCTGTGGTCTAAAATCACAATTGACTGATTGGTTGTCGTGTCTCTCACCAACTGAGCTAAATTAGCAATCTTTCAGAGCAACCAAAACTTATGTTAATGAAATGCAAGGGCTAATTTAATTCAAATAAGTAAATATTTTTTTTTTTTTGAATGGTAGCCTCAAGGGGATGAGGGAATGGGACATTTTTGTTACAATAGTCTTGCTGTGTATCCTACCTCCCTGTAACTCACTTACTCTCAGGATAGTGATTGAAGAGGTTGATACATGACTGATTAGAGTTATCAATTTCAAATGGATAGGTGTTGGAAAAGAAGATATAATTTTTTTGAAAAAAAAAATCAAATCATATGCTCATTCACACTCACTCTCTCTCTCACTCTCTCTCTTTCATTTTCTCACTCTCTCTTTTTCACTTTATCACTCTTTCTCTTTCACTTTTTCACTCTCTCTCTCTGTCACTTTCTCACTCTCTCTTTTCCTAACTCATTCCAAATAAGATTTGTGTGAATAATATGATAATAATAATTATCACTCAGCCTTCAGTGATGACCACTGGGCAACCGGTGTGAAACTGTAAATCACAGTATTACTGCGACCTATGAGTACTAGGAGAGAATGGCTGTAGACTTGAGGAGAATTGCTGTCACTCAAACTCCAGCAGTTACCACCAGGCAACTGGTGTGAGATTGCAAATAATAATAATAATAATAATAAAAGAAAAATGTGCAATCATGGTAATGCACAAAGGAAGGCTTACTATGACTGAAGGAATTGAACTCCCGGACAAAAACAGGATTGGGGCATTGACCGCACAAGACCGATACAAATACCTAGGCGTCCTTGAATGTGACACGACAAAATGGGAGGAGATGAAGGAAAAAATAAAGAGAGAATACCTTAGAAGGATAAGGAAAATATTAGAGACCAAATTAAACAGCAGAAATCTAATAAAAGGAATGAACACCTGGGCTGTGTCAGTAGTTAGGTATAAGGGACCATTCCTAGGATGGACAAAGGAAGAACTCCAATCAATGGATAGGCAAACAAGGAAACTTATAACAATGCATAAAGCATTACACCCTAGAGATGATACAGATAGACTATACGTTAAGAGAAAAGAAGGTGGCGGGGGGCTCATCAGCATAGAAGATTGTGTCCAGAGAGCTAAAACAGTCCTAGAAAGATATGTGCAAACAAATAGTGAAGAAATCATAAAGAGCGTGAGAGATAGTGCAACAAACAATAAAGTAGAAAACAATGGAACAGTACAGCGAACAAGAAAAGAAAGATGGGAAGAGAAAAAATTGTATGGTGAGTTTAAAAGGCAGATACAAGATGTAGCAGATGAGAAATCATGGACGTGGTTACGAAAAGGAAACCTTAAGAGAGAAACGGAATCGCTCATCATGGCAGCCCAAAACAAAAGCATAAGGACAAACTACATAAAAACAAAAATCGACAGAACTCAGACAAACAGCAAATGCCGCATGTGCGGTGAAAGAGATGAGACAGTAAACCACATAACTAGTGAATGTAGCCAGCTCGCCCAGAAGGAGTATAAGCATAGACACGATAGAGTAGCAACGATGATAAACTGGGAACTAAGCAAACAAATGGGATTCAACCATGTGGAAAAGTGGTATCAGCACAAGCCAGAGGCAGTTTTGGAGAATGACAACCACAAACTACTCTGGGACTTTGACATCCAAACTGACCACCTCATCCAGGCAAGAAGACCGGACTTAGTAATAGTAGACAAAAAAAGGAAGGCCTGCCAAATTGTATACGTTGCTTTACCTGCAGACCATAGAGTAAAAAAGAAGGAGAGTGAAAAACGGGAAAAATACCAGGACCTAGCAAGAGAGTTAAGGAAGATGTGGAACATGAAAACCAGGGTAGTACCGGTGCCAAAGTGGGCGCACTAGGAACAGTCCCCAAAACGCTGAGGTCGAGACTGGAGGAGATCGGGATTAGGGGAAGGATTGAGACCGTACAGACCACAGCACTACTGGGAACTGCATGGATACTGAGGAAGGTGCTAGAGATATAAGTACTGCAACGAATTTTAGCCCTGACATGATAGGTGAAAGAGAGAGGAGATGTCAGCTGAAGACCTGAGGAGACTTACTGTCACTCAGCCTTCAGCGATAACCACTGGGCAACCGGTGTGAAACTGTAAATCGCAGAATTACTGCGACCTATGAGTACTAGGAGAGAACGGCTGTAGACTTGAGGAGACTTGCTGTCACTCAAACTCCAGTGGTTACCACCAGGCAACTGGTATGAGATTCCAAATAATAATAATAGTAATAATGATAATAATATTTAGAAATTTTACAAGCATTATACTTTGTTATGAAATTTGTTGGAATGAAAAAAAAGAAGAGGAAACCTATTTTGAATGTTAGAAAAAACAAGTAAGAGATATAAAAAACAAGGATTTTGCTAACAATGAAGGGGTAAATGTGTGCCTTGCAAAAACGCAATGTATGATTGACAGAAATGGATTGATCAAATCAAGGATTAGTGATTGGTAAGAGAAAGGCAAAAATTGGCTGGAAATTTAGTCACTAATCATCCCTTCATGCACAAGGAGTAAATGTTTGAATGTTTTAAAATCAATAATCAGTTGGTTTCCTGAATAAAGACAGAGAATGTAAAATAAACTGATTTACTTATTAACACATGCAAAATTTTTACTTTTGCAAAATTACACTCAGGTACAAATATTTCCAAATGAAATTTCCAATTTTCAAGCATCAACACTATTGTATCAAGTGGCCAGTTCTCATTGGCTTGAACTTTGCTACTCAACTGTCTACCGAAGCCTGCAACATTTTGCTTAGCATTCTATATGCTACTTCTATAGTGACACAGTACAGGAACTGTCATGAATACACAAATGAAGGCTTGAGACTTTTTTCACCCTCAAACATTTTTCCTGTGCCATCCTTTTTATCATATTATGTCATTTTCACATATTGGGAAGAGGAAATTTTTTGCATGTTTTTTATTACTCTTTTTATCAAAAATATTGTACAACTTTTCCAACCTTGCGGTTTTCGGCAATTTCTATTCATTGCCAAATTTTAAGATACCAAAAACTTGTCTGGAGAGGAGAGTATTTTTGACAGCCTAACACTAACATCTAGAAACAGCTTGTAACCAACTTTTTACTGTATCCTATTAAATCAAAAATTGAGATTTTATTCTATTTCTTATAGGTTTTGAAATATCAAAATTACAGTGTATTTAGAAAAAAAGTAGATACATTTTGTCACAAGGTTATATAGCTAGCGGCCAAATTATTCTCATATAAAGTAAAACAAAATTAGAAAGAAATAGAATCAAATCAATTTTGTTCAAAATCAATCTTTTTGAGCATCACTACTGGGTACAATGTATATGCGTTTCATATAATTTCAAGAACGTAGGCAATTTCAGTTCATATTATTTTGTGTCTGCTCATCTAGGCATTGTGTTAAAGTAAAATATCCTTGCCTTATAGCAAATTTCTTCATGTCCACATTCTAATATTCATCTCTACTTTCAATATGCTTTTTTATACTAACTTTTTCCCTTTTAACTTTATCCTGAAATATGTTACATCATTTTAGTTGTTACAAACATGCATGTATCTTTTTATTGCTATCTCATTTGTATATAATCGAATATATATATTTTTATATCTTTACTTCTGTTTTGTTTGTAATTCTCTTTCATTTATTCTACTGTTATATTTAACATGTTTTTTACATGTTAATCATTAAAAGACACTATGAACATTACATTATGTCTATAGTCAGATGATCATTTCATTTCTCTCCAAACAAATAACTCTTCATTACAATATACTTTGGCCTATTCAATTTCTACAAAGAAATATTTCTTTGAGAAATTCATCTTCTAAACAAACTCTAAAGAGCTTGTATTCTCAACAAATTCCTGACCCAAAACCCAAAGGAACATCTATGTTTTCATTATTTATTTACAAGTACAGTACATAGTATACACTACACCTACACGTATACATGTATACATATTTAGGGCTGATAACAAAAATACTTGATGAGTAGATTGTAATAAGGAAGACTTCTTTCCCTGTCTGGCCCAGGTCTACGGCCAGCTCTGCACGGCCCTGAATATGTTTATAAAATTAACATTTGCCTACCATGATTTGAGATCATAATCACGTGAGTAGTAGCTGGCTTTCTTACCAACTGAGCCAAACTGACAAGTCTTTCATATCCACAAAATTCATCTTACAGATATGCAAAGACCTTATTTTATTTCAATAAATGAATACACTTATATAAAAATATAAACTTTTATAATTTTTCACAAAACAAAAGTTGCTGTAATCATATCCAGTCTGAATAGCAGCAGGAATGAAGCTTGACCCGCAGTAGCCAGGCATGTTACAATTACTATTTTTTCAGTCCTGTTCAAATGCATGTGGGCCCTGCTGAGAATGGCCACAGCCTCCAAACTGTTGGCCTCCTGTTTTTGAGTTTTCTTTAGAGTTGAACAAATTGCAAGAAAGATGGAAGGCGAACCTCAAGAGCAAACATGACACTTTGATCGATGGGGAATTTTGGAGGAAAGGAATTTTGCTTGGAAACATTAAGATTGGGTATCGGCAGATTTCCATGAATTTGATAAATAATCCCTCTTCTCTTGTTTCTTGGTCCCACGAAAATTGTTTTTTTTTTTCACAAGGATGGAAACAAAATAAAATTTTCATATATGATATAAATATAAAAAAATTTGTTGCACAGAAATCGATACATTGTGTTCTTGATTCCCCCATCACTCTCTTTCTCTCGCTCTCTTTCTCTTTCTCCTAAACATTCAGTGAATTCTGGTCAATGAAACATTGGTTACAACGAACAGCTGCTCAGTTGGACCAATTGTGCAGGAAAAAAATCATAACAGGTAGGTAGGTCTCTCAATAGAAACCGTCATATCACCAATGTGTTTTGGCAGCATGCCATTTTGTGGGTGATCAATTGAAAAATTGGAAAAAAGGGGTATCAGTGGATAAATTAGTTCTCTTGCATCTTGTTGCGCGGTGATCACTAAAAAAAATCTGAATTTTATTAAAAAAACAAGAGTGAATGCTGCCGGACACAAAAAAAGTAATCAATTTAGTATAAACTTATATCGCAAATTGACCCCCCGACCAGCACACACTCTAAACACCTATTTTCAAAAAAGCAAAAACGTTTTTTCCAAGACGTTTTTAGCCCTTGAGCTCCATTTGTGCAGCCTGTGTGCATGATAGTGAACTTACAATGGATGATGATGATGATATACTGGATAATCCCAGGGAAAAAATTCAAGGATATACTTAAATTTCTATGAAACAATTTCTTTCAAAGAGAAATAATGGATTTATTTCAGTGGAAGAGTCCATAACTTCAAATGGTGGTCAGGTGGTCTTTCTATCAGCAATTTTTACCCTCAAGTGTACGAGTCCAGAAAACAGAGAACAATGAAAATCACTGATCATTATATACGTAGATATGTGTGTATGTGTGTGTGTGTGTATGCATATGATTTTTAGATTCTGCGTCATCCCATGATGCTTCCAGAATGGTTGGAACTTGAAAACCTGATGCTTCAGCCCATTTCCTCTTCCTCCATCTCCTCCCTCATCCTCCTCCTCCTTCTTCTTCTTATCATTATTGTTGTTGTTGTTGTTATTATTATTATTATTATTATTATGATAATGATAATAATAATAATAATAATAATATTAATATTTTTTTACTTTTTTTTTTCTGTGACTTTTCCCGGGTCTTATTTGGTCAGATATTTCAAGGTTGGAATTGCCAGGAAATCATGACAACTTTTCTCATCTGGAAATAGTTGGCACTCACAATAATTTCCTGAACATTAGAGATGGGAATTTTTTGTAAAATTCCGATTTTCAGAAGGCTATTTGATATGATCTTAAAGAAAGGAGATTCAATAATATCTATATCTATCAATTTATCTATCTAATTATATGAATATATATATATATATATATATATATATATATATATATATATATATGTGTGTGTATATATTTGTATCTATGTATCTACCTATCTCTCTCTATAAATATCATTTCTTTGTATATATATATATATATATATATATATATATAATAGAAAAAACTTTAGGAAAAATATTTCAATGCTTATAGCATTTCTTCAGGAGAATAGAGTTACTTCCTCTTGGATTGAGGTTAATTGGAAAATCTTCTGGAATAGAGTTGGTTTTAGGGAGTGTAGGGAGTGGAATGCATGGTTTCCTATTTTGGGTGTATTTTGCATTTATGTATTTTGTATTTATTTATTTTGTATTTTGTATTTATGCATTTTGTATTTATGTATTTTCTATTCATGTATTTACGTTATCTTGTATATATGCATTTTGTATTTACATCATCATGTATTTTGTATTTATGTATTTTGTATTTATGTGATTATGTATTTTTGTATTTATGTATTTATGAATTTTGTATTTATTTGGCATTTATGAAAAGCTTAAGGGACAGAGTTTTCTTGAAACATATAGTATAGAGTTAGAGATAAGATTGCATGGTTCACTGAATGTCACAGTTGCCTAAGATTTTCAGTTATGTGAGTCTTCGGTTTAATCTAATTGTAATTCTAATTTTATTTTTTTTTGTTTAGATATTCAAAGACTTATAAGAATCACTTTAGTTTATCATTTTGATTTTAAAATATATATTATTATTACTATATTATCATTAAAATTTCGGTTTGAATTTGAAAGCTATATTAGTATCGACTTAGTAGAAGTTTCTTGGGGTAGAGTGTAAAATTGTATTAGATTTGATATTAGACTTTTAGCAAATGTTAGTGTCAATTTATGACTTTATTAGTGGTAGTTTTAAGCTGGTTGATGGTGATTATACTTATGCTAGGGGTTATAGTTGCCAGTTTTTCTTTCGTTGTTCAATATTACCCTAGCTACTTGCGGGATTTAATTTTTATATAGTCTATTGTGAGTCTTCACAAGTGTACTGTATATTTAGTAGTAATTCATATTTGTACTTAGTATTTTTGTATTGAGTGAATTAGATTTTTGCTGTGACTTGAAATTAGTTTTAGTAGGTTTTGTGACTTATTATTTTATGATTCTTTACTTTTGATATTGTGATTATGTGTATTCAGTGCGATTCAAGTTTGAATTTCTCCTTATGTCTGCATTTCGACATTATTTTGTTATTTTGTTTCAGAAGGTTCTTATCATCTAAATTTTCAAGTTCTTAGTTTCTCTTCTAGGCATAAGAAGCATTTGTCTTTAAAGCTATTTGGGGTCTAGAGTTGCATATACATATATACATACATACATACATATATATATATATATATATATATATATATATATGTATATATGTATATACATATATATATATATACATACATATATATATATATAAAGATCAGTATGTCTGTGTGATTGGAGATAAAAATGGCAAGATGTTATCCCTACTCTTCCATGGAACAACCAGTTTTGCAATCAAGCAAGAAAGAGAAGGAAAGGAAAAGAGGAAGAAAGGAGGAAATAAAGAGAGAGAGAAAGAAGGTTCTGAATAAAATGAGATCAACAGATATGTATAAGCTAAGAGGGATATATATTAAAAGATCTGCAGTTAGGATTGATTGATATGTGGAGAGATAAGAACAGAAATAAATATGTAGGTATAGACAAACACAGAAATGAACAAGTAGATATAAACAGACAGAGAAATGAATAAACAGACAGAAAGCTGTAAGCAGAGGGTGTGAATGAGAACTATGATTATATTAGGAAAGATGAGAACCAATAAAAAGATGTAAACAGTGAGTGAATGAAAACTATGAACAGATTGTGAAAAGACTGAGATAGATCAATTAATTGATACGAATGAACTGAGATCGAAATTCAAAGATCAATTATTTTGGAATTGTAGATTTGATCAATTACTTATCTTTTCTGTTGACTGCTGATTCATATTCCATATCAAGTGTCTCAGACACGATCTCGTTCGCTTGACTTGAAAACGGAAATTTCAGTCCTTCAAAAGATCATCATCAACAGCAATAATTATTAAATGGTTATTTTAATTATTATTATTTTCATTATTATTTTGCAGTTGCCTGGTTGTTGCTGCAGGAGGTTGAGTGACAGCAATTCTCAAGTCTCCAGCCCTCCTCTCCACACTCTCATCGTCAACAGCAATACTTTGGTTTACAGTTTCACACCAGTTACCCGGTGATCATCGCTGAAGGCTGAGTGACAGTAGTTTCCTTAGGTCATCAGCCAGCATCTCATGTCTCCCTCACCTATCACACCAGTGCTGTGGTTTGTACCTCCACTACAATTTGGGTGTTTTTTTCTCTTTCTTCCTCTGTTTGGCCACTGCTAACGGTTGGGGTCATAGATCTTATATTTCTAGCACTTTCCTCAGTATTCATGCAGTTCCTAGCAGTGCTGTGGTTTGTAGAGTCTCAATCCTTCTTTTTATCCCAAGTTCCTCCAATCTTGCCCTCGGTGTCTTTGGCATAGTTCCGAGTGCACATATTATTACTGGTACTAACCTTACTTTTTATTATCATTATTATTATTCGCAATCTCACACCAGTTGCCTGGTGGTAACCGCTGGAGTTTGAGTGACAGCAAGTCTCCTCAAGTCTCCAGCCCTCCTCTCCTAGTATTCATAGGTCGCAGTAATTCTGCAATTTACAGTTTCACACCGGTTGCCCAGTGGTAGTCGCTCAAGACTGAGTGACAATAAGTCTCCTCAGGTCTTCAGCTAACGTCTCCTCTCTCTTTCACCTATTATGTCAGGGCTAAAATTCGTTGCAGTTTTTATATCTCTAGCACCTTCCTCAGTATCCGTGCAGTTCCCAGTAGTGCTGTAGTCTGTACGGTCTCAATCCTTCCCCTAATCCCAATCTCCTCCAGTCTCACCCTCAGCATTTTGGGGACTGTTCCTAGTGCGCCCACTTTGGCACCGGTACTACCCTGGTTTTCATGTTCCACATCTTCCTTAACTCTCTTGCTAGGTCCTGGTATTTTTCCCGTTTTTCACTCTCCTTCTTTTTTATTCAATGGTCTGCAGGTAAAGCAACGTATACAATTTGGCAGGCCTTCCTTTTTTTGTCTACTATTACTAAGTCCGGTCTTCTTGCCTGGATGAGGTGGTCAGTTTGGATGTCAAAGTCCCACAGTAGTTTGTGGTTGTCATTCTCCAAAACTGCCTCTGGCTTATGCTGATACCACTTTTCCACATGGTTGAATCCCATTTGTTTGCTTAGTTCCCAATGTATCATCGTTGCTACTCTATCGTGTCTATGCTTATACTCCTTCTGGGCGAGTTGACTACATTCACTAGTTATGTGGTTTACTGTCTCATCTCTTTCACCGCACATGCGGCATTTGCTGTTTGTCTGTGTTCTATCGATTTTTGTTTTTATGTAGTTAGTCCTTATGCTTTTGTTTTGGGCTGCCATGATGAGTGATTCTGTTTCTCTCTTAAGGTTCCCCTTTCGTGACCACGTCCATGATTTCTCGTCTGCTATATCTTTTATCTGTCTTTTAAACTCGCCATACAATTTTTTCTCTTCCCTTCTTTCTTTTCTTGTTTGCTGTACTGTTCCATTGTTTTCTACTTTATTGTTTGTTGCACTATCTCTCACGCTCTTTATGATTTCTTCACTATTCGTTTGCACATACCTTTCTAGGACTACTTTAGCTCTCTGGACACAGTCTTCTATGCTGATGAGCCCCCTGCCACCTTCTTTTCTCTTAACGTATAGTTTATCTGTATCATCTCTGGGGTGTAATGCTTTATGCATTGTCATAAGTTTCCTAGTTCGCCTATCCATTGATTGGAGTTCTTCCTTTGTCCATCCTAGGAATGGTCCTGTATATCTAACTACTGACACAGCCCTGGTGTTCATTCCTTTTATTAGATTTCTGCTGTTTAATTTGGTCTCTAATATTTTCCTTATCCTTCTAAGGTATTCTCTCTTTATTTTCTCCTTCATCTCTTCCCATTTTATTGTGTCACATTCAAGGACGCCTAGGTATTTGTATCGGTTTTGTGCGGTGAATGCCCTAATCTTGCTGTTGTCCGGGTGTTCAATTCCTTCAGTCATTGTAAGCCTTCCTTTGTGCATTACCATGATTGCACATTTTTCTATTCCAAACTCCATTCCGATGTCCTCACTATATTCCTTTACTTCATTGAACAGAGTCTCAAGCTCTCCCCTGTTTTTTGCAAACAATTTTATATCGTCCATGTGGTTGACCTTTCCTTTTTTTTTAGAGAAATGGTACCCTTTGCTGTTCTTCAGGATTCTGTCGAGTGGTATCATTGTTAGAACAAACAATAGTGGGGACAACGAGTCTTCTTGGAAGATTCCCCTTTTTATCCCTACCTCTGCTAGTTTGTCCCCTGCGGCTGTCAAGTCTACTTTCCAGTTTTTCATTGAATTACCAATGAATTTAACCACCGGTTCGCTAATCTTGAACATTCTAAGGCATTCGAGTATCCAGCTATGTGGAATCATATTGTAGGCTTTTTTGTAATCTATCCATCCCATTGCGATATTTTTTCTCCTTTTCCTCACTTCTCTTAAGATCATCTGGTCTATGTAGAGTAAATCATTCGCCCCTTTGGTTCCTATCCTACACCCTTTCTGTTCTTCTGGTAATAGTCCCCTTCTTTCCATTGACATGTATATTCTCTCTGCTATTTGCCCAGTCAGGATTTTCCACATAAGTGGTAAGCACATGATTGGTCTATAGTTGCTTGTTATGTTCCCCTTTTCTGGGTCTTTTTGGATGAGGGTGGTTCTGCCTTTGGTCACCCACTCTGGTGCCTTGCCTTCGCTTAGACAACTTTGGAGTAGGTGGGTGAGTCTGCTGTGCAAAGTGGTGAATCTCTTGAACCAATATCCATGGATCCCGTTGGGACCCGGTGCTTTCCAGTTGGCTATTTCCCTAAGAGCATGTTTCAATGTGGTTTCATTCAATAATATTGGTTCTCCATTGTCTATATCTTCTAGTTCTTTTCTCATGTTTCCTAACCATTGCGGTGTTACGTTGTGTCTTTTTGGGTGCCCCCATATGCTATTCAAATAGTTCTTGGCCTCTGTGGCATCTGGTTTTATGTTCTGCCTTCTTTCTCCGTTTAAATCTTGGTAAAACTTTTTCTCGTTGTTTTGGAATGTGCGGTTTTGTCTGTATTGGGCCGTTCTTAGTCTGTATCTTTTCAGTCTTGCCTCTTTGGCGAATCTCTTCTGATGTGTCTCTTTGACTACAATTGCGATGCTTTTATGTGTTACCTTGTACTTGTTCCAAAGTCTTACTTGTGGACTGTCCGTGTGTGGTGTATTTCTAAGGACAAGCGATTCGGGTGTGCAGATATATCTATTTGGTGATATGACAATCACCTAATTGTCGACCTAAAGAGAAAAAATACACTAAGCCTCGTCCGGGGGGGTGGGGTTACATGCATTCAAGATCATATGTCTCCCTTAAATCTTTCAAGTCTTGACTTAGTATAAGTCTCTGTATCTGTTGTTTTTTCAAATGCTGGACAAGGCAGGACAGCTTCTTTGCCCTGCCAATTTATATACGACGGTGGGGGGAAAGTTCATTCATACACAAAGGTCTCCACTCACATGAAAAGGAATTACTTTTCTATACTTCTATAGGACAACTCAATCTCGACGGGATGGGCAGAATTGTAAATTTAATTTTAAATTTAATTCCACTTACCCACGTGCAGGTCCAAAAAACAACAGACTACTTTTTCAACTTGGCAGTGGTCATTTCATCAAAGGAGAAAATTTCTCAGACTTACAATGAAAACCATCTCAGAAGTAAAAAATACCATCCAATTAAAATATCATTAAAATATTCGAAAATAATCACAGAGTTCATCTCAAAGCCAAACGTTAAGTATCATTAAAATCCAAAAAATAGTCACAGACTTTAACTAAGCCCAGAACAAAATCATCGGGGGCAGCCTGTAGTCAAAATAATATTATTATTATTATTATCATTATTATTATCATCATCAAGTATTATTATTATTATTATCATATTCCTTTTCCTCTTTTCCTTCATCTCCTTCCCGTCTTTTTTCTCTTCTTTTTCTTCCTCTTCTTCTTTTTCTCCTTTTCTTCTTTTTCTTCTTCTTCTTCCTCTTCCTCTTCTTCTTTTTCTCCTTTTCTTCTTCTTCTTCTTCTCCTTCTTCTTCTTCTTCTTCTTCTGTTTTCCCTTCCCTATTTGGTGTCCTCTTAAACCTTTATAGATACCTTTACATGTGTGAGTGGAAATATTAGTGATTGGGTTCATACCTAAACACCTAAATCAGAACTTCTTAAACTGAGCTATTTTCAAGGTAAAAATCCATATTTTCTTGTTGAAATATCACTATCTAGTTTATAGCCACAGAATCTTCAGGATAATTCAAAGAGACAAATCAGCAAATAAAAGATTAAAAATTGCTGAAGAAAGTATGATTCGTATTTTTTTGGTAAGATCAAATAAAGTAGCTCTAAATGTATTTGGTACAATTTTGCCCGAATACCTTTTAAGAGCAATTAACTTTTTTGTGAGTGTTCATACAAATCTTTTGGAATTAAAAAGGAATCATTATATCGGGTCTATCTTATTTTTACCAAAGTTGTGGAAAATGGAAGTTGATATTTCTCATCTCGAGGGACTTTATGGTAATAAGAAGGGTCGGATTCATTTAGTGCACAACCGGTATAAATGGACCCTAAATCAAGAGAATGCATGAATATCAAAACACGCACGTTTTTTACCTACAGAATAAAGTAATTAAACATTTTCACTTTCTAGACAGCTAGATTATTAGACAAATATGTCTGACATTTCAGTTATAGCATCCTCTGTTCTCATTTTGATCTCTGCGCAGTGGCTATGATCTCAGTTTCAAATACCTTTGTATTTGTGCGTCATATATCTATCACGTAGATACCTAATTCCCATTAATTACTCAATCAAGATAATAACTCCAATTAAAGGTGGCAATTGGCTAAAATTGCTAATTTCAACTCTTGAATTCATATAAAAAAATTTGAATGTTAGAATCAAGGGAAGAAACAACTGATCAACTTTGAATACATTTTTATAAAATTTCTTCAATTCTATTCTCAGAAGAGTTCTATCATTTTTTAAATTTCATTTAGTGGAGAATTTCAATGTTAATCAAGATTGGTATCAAGCAGTTCATGATATTCATAAAAGTTGAAGGCCGAAGGACTCTATCATAATTGATATATTGCCAGAATTTAGGGCAGGGCCTTGAAAATTGTGGAATCTGTAGCATTGTTACTTTTGCTACATAGTTAATCCAGCACTGAAAATGTGTCACAACAAACTAATACTCAACAACATTCATTTCTTCTATTACAATCATTTCTAATACAAAACATCAATACTTCTGCTTAAGTGGAATTGTTAAAAAAAAGGTTTCTTGTTGGACTCCATGGGATGACCTTATTAACCTAATATTGTTCTGCTTGGGATACACATTGAGATACAAATGATATATATATATATATATATATATATATATATATATATATATATATATATACACGGTTCTTTTCTTGTAAAATTTGATTCTTTTCAGGTGGCCATTCTGGTACTTTCATTGAAAAGCTTTTTGTAGCCCAGCTTATGAGATTTTGAATCTGATTATTTTTTATCAAAACAAATGTTTCTAGGTCAGAAAGAAATGCAAGTTTTGGATGTCATTGTACCAACCATCCATCCAGCCAGCCAGCCAGCCACTCAGTCAGCCAGTCAGCCACTGTCCATTTAAGATTGGACTATGTGCATCTGGAAGGAAGAAAAATCAAAGAAAAATAATTCTTTCTTTCCTGTCTGGCCAGGAACTAAAAGCAAAAAAACAAAACCATAATTTGCAGAGATTCTTGGGCATTAGGTTCTTATTTTTGTCTCGGAAGCTGAGTAGGATTTTTGTGAAAAGACAAGATGGCCTTTCATCCATGCAAAGAGAAAAGAAATCATAGAAAAGACACAGACTAAATGAAGACTTAAAAAGAGAAACACAAAAGCTTTGAGGATTCTGATTCGATGGATTCAAAGTTGATGTAGCTGTTCTTGAAATTGCATCATAAGCTATTTTCTGTCTGCATTAGTTCAGCTGTAAGGTGAAAGTGTTTAAGCCTAAACTTTGAATTAGTATTGTATTTGCCCGTATATAAGATTGACATTGTGATGTCAGAGTTGCAACATAAGCTATTTTCAGTCCGCATTAGTTCAGCCGTAAGGTGGAAGTGTTTACACGTAAACTTTGAATTGGTATTGTATATGCCCATTTATAAGATGGACATTGTGATGTCACAGTTGCAATATAAGCTATTTTCTGTCCGTATTTATTTAGCTATGATGTGAAAATGTTTAACCCTGTACTTTGAATAATTATTGCATTTGCCTATATACATATTTATGAAAGACATTGTGATGTCACAGTTGCAAAATCAAAAGGCAAGAGAAGTATCTTTTTCATTGGTCACCCTTCCAATTTTTTGATTGATCACTCACAACCCAGCATGCTGCCAAAAGATGTTGGTCTTGTGATGGCTTCTTTTGAGTGACTAAACAGACTTTTATAAACACATAATTCAATAAACTGATATAAGAAAAGATAGATTTATGTATCATTAACCTCTTTTTATTTCATCATTTTTCAGTTCCTTATTTCCTCTTTCTCTTTTTCTCTCCACTTATATAGACACATCTATATATGTATATAGAGGCATATATATATATATATATATATATATATATATATATATATATAGGCACATCTAGATATATACCTATATATGTATATCTACACATCTAGACATACACCTATACATGCATATACGCACATCTAGGTACACACCTATATATGTATATACACACATCTAAATCTACACATATACATATATATGTATAGAATAACCTTTTTGGGGGAAAGGGAAGTCAAATAGAATTACTAAAATTGATCAATGACTTTATGAAATGTCTTCTCTAATATTTGTCAGCAGAATTCAATTTTCACTTAAATAATTTACTTATATGATATACCTTGGCTTTCCAAAGTGAGGGTCAGAACCCCTCTGGAGATCATATAAAGATTATTTGGAGTTGCAGAAATATTTGAAAATCTTCCTTTAAAGACTAATAATAATGGTAGTAATTTGACAATGTGGAAGTGAATGATTGAGAAAGCGGCGTCACAAAAGAATTTATTACCATTATGCTTATAATTTTATGATGAATTGATCCCTAAGTTTTTGCCTGGCAGCATTCACCCTTGATTTTTTGAAAATTCAAATTTTTAGGCGATCACTGCCAACGAAAGGCAAGAGAAGTAATTTATCCATTGATCACTTCTTTTTCTTATTTTTATGTCCATCACCCCAACAGGGAATGCTGATCATGTGACAATTTCTATTGTGTGACTAATCAGACTTGTTCATAATTTGAAAAAATCTTCTACTTGTAGTCTAGAAGTCTCATGGGGAGGTGGATAGGGTGGTTACATCATCCTCTTCTCTTTTATTTCACTTAAGTTATTCACATTATAATCAAATTGCTAGGTCCATCGAAGCTTCACAGGAGCCAGGTTAACCAAACATTTGCAAATGTGTTCCTCACTCTCTTCATTGCTAGCCTCTAATGGCACTGGATGAAGGGTATGGACTTCCCTGGTTTTAATACAAAGGTGTAATCTCAGCTTTTTTATGTTTTAAAAAATAATAATCTCAAAAACACTTAAACCCATTAAAATAATGAAAATAGTAAAAGAAAAAAAATTACGAAATGCATTTTGGAAAAATTTAAAGTACTACTGCACCTTTCTCAATGTAGTTACTCTTACCCTTTGCCCTCAATACTTCCAAGAGTCAAGGTGTTTTGGGACTGAAAGATCATTATACAAGAGACCTAGTAGTATTACATAGCATTGAAACAACATTGAAAACGGTTGTAACTGCATTATTTCTCCGAGACCACCCTGACAACAAATGAAATCTGGACTGTCAGAGACATTTTAGCAAATGAAAAAGTCATGGCTTGGAGAGGGTTTGAAAATGAGATAAATTATCTTTGTTGTCCATCTGAAACTGTTGGTCCACAAGAGGAAAGTTTTGCATACTACACACAGAAAAAAACACCACCAAAGTCTCTCTAACATGAATGATTATAATCTGATTTTATTTGTTACAGCTTTTTCCAAAACTTCGTCATGCCAAGATGACTGACAGGATTTGTTAATGAAATTATTTGCATATATTCAAACTTCAAATATTAACAAAATGCACCAACGCTTTAAAATCCGTAACTTCACCAAGAGGTAAATGATTGCAATCCATTTGGGCAAAATCTCCCTTATCCATCACAAATACTATTCTCTCTCTCTCTCTCCCATTCTCTCTCTCTCTCTTTTTTTCTCTCTCTCAGCCTGCTGAGATGAACTGAGTTGTCTGCTGAATGGATAGCCTGCTAACTCCCCATCTGAGTTTTTCTATCTGACCAAACATTACTTTTTGCGAACCCCACAAATTTTAACTCCGCATCGCCAAAAAATATCCCATTGACCATTCAGTATGTCCTGGTATTATGTATTAAAGGCTGATCAATAAAATTATATAATCTTTTGCTTGTACTGAATTTTTTATCGATTAAGAGTGTCATGAAACAACATATAGCTTTGTCTCATGACAACATCAGGCTCAACAGAACAGAAAAGTCAGGATCAAATTGTGTTATTGAGTTGAACTTGATCTCTTATGATTCACACTGATTCTCTTCTCAGATCTCCTGTTTCTGACTTCACTGAAGATGCCTTTATTTGTCAGTCTATATGACACACTTTCTTTTCCAATATATTCAAATGTGTTGGTATTATGTATAAGAAGCCATTCAATAAAAAATCTTAATAGAAAATAGACAATACCCATCTGTATACTATTAAAATTCTTTGTTTTATAGCCTCGTAATACAAACTTTACAAAGCCGTTTTTTTAGACTAAATTTGTCATTGATTAAAAAGCATCCTGATACAATTTATGGTTTTGTCTCTTGACAATTGAATAGAAAAGCCCGGATCAAGTTGTGTAATAAGGTCTGATTTATGCTCTTATGGTCATGTGAGAGTTTCTATTGGGTGATCAACCAAACCTCTTCACTTATTAATTTATGATAGAATGTTTGCAAAATTTCTGCTCATGACTTTGCTGAATAATTTTTCAAGTCTGATTTAGTAAATTGAAATGCTCTAATGAAATCGTTCCACAAAAAATCATTCCAAATTAAATCATTCAACTAAAAATCATCTCAAGTAAAATCATTCAAAATAAAATTATTCCACAAAAAATCATTCCAAATAAAATCATTCAACTAAAAATCATCCCAAGTAAAATCATTCAAAATAAAATTATTCCACAAAAAATCATTCCAAATAAAATCATTCAAATAAAAATCATCCCAAGTAAAATCATTCAAAATAAAATTATTCCACAAAAAATCATTCCAAATAAAATCATTCCACAAAAAATCATCCGAAATAATATGCCTCAAGAATTAACGATCATCATATAAAATAGTTATTCACAATAAAAATATTCATAGATGTATTTGAATTCCATTGATAAAAAAAAGTATTGCTGATAAGTATTTGAACAATCGCAAAATCCGATTTTATTTCCAGAGATAGCAGGGATCATGATGGTTTTGAAGTGGGGGGTTGGGAATGGAAATAAAAATTAACTTTAGTTTGGCAACTCTTCCAAATAGCAATGTGAGTTCACTTTTTAAATCTCCTTTATCAATTTTGGACATGATTTTAAAAGGATAGAAACAAAACCTGCTTCTTTTTCATTTAACAATTTCATTCTATTAAAAAAACTTTTATAAGAAATTTAGCATCCAGAACCACAAAAGATGATTAAATGCATGGCTTGTTATGTTGTTTGCAATTTGTTTCTTCTTGAATAATGTTCCTGTTTTTGACTCTCAAACTCTATGTATAAATTTTCTCTTGCTGAGATTATCAGGTGTTCTCCATGCAATCTTATCGGGAATTTAAAAACAAACCAGTTATATAAATATGGCACCCCAGCAATGTTGATCAAATGCCTCGTAGTACTGGATGGGACAATGGATAGTCTATAGCCATACTGAAGACTTGTAATACAATGAAACACTTGTCTGTGGATGACACAATAATATATATATATATGGGTGGGGGTCTCAATATGAGGAAATAGAAGTGAAGATTGTGTAACACCAGATACTTTCAGGACAAACTTTGTGTGTGTGCCAGTGCATATAAGGAAAATATGAGCAAATGGAAGGGGTAGGAAGATTATGGAGCACCAGTGGTTTTTAAACTTTGAAAACTCAAGGACCACTTCTATAAGGGAAATATTTTGGCTTGCCCCTATTTTTAGCATTTAGTTTTTGGACATTTATTAATGAACTACAATTACAAGCAATTTTTTTACTTTTGAAGATGACTTTTATTTCAAATGGATTAAATTTACTTGATTTCTAATATGTGGAACACGTCTTTGCACAACAATGATGTTTTTCAATTGTTTTACAATGGATGTTGTTTCCCTTTCAACAATTTGCAATTTGAGATTCAATATTCAACATTTTAATTCTCAAGTCAAGTTCAACATTCAGTCAGTTTTGTTGCTTATTTTTTATAAACAACAACACGTATATTGTCGAGCTCAGTCATCCTAATTTTAAATTTATGGTATTAATTAAAATTCTTAACTGCAAACACCCAACCATTATCTGACAAAATCCCAGGGGTCCACAGACCATGGTTTAGAAACCACTGTTTTACATGAATCTTTGAAATGGGAAGAGCCAGTCTGCTTACTTCAAAAATTAGCATTCTATACTCAGGCTTTTAATCAACTCTTAAATTCATGAACCACTACATGCTGTTGCTAAACACAAAGGAACTTCTCAATGAATAGAATTTTATCTGAATAAAACTCTTTTCTGAATAGAATAGAAGAAAATATTTTAAAAACAGGTGTGCTTAGTTACTCAATAGAGTTAAAACTGTCTTTTAGCTGCAAACCTTGTTGGGAATGATCAAAATTGTAAAAAGGGGTGATGAATGAATGAATAACTTCTCTCACCTTTTGTTGGGTGGTGATCACTAAAAAATTCTGAATTAAAAAAACAACAGCTAGTTTAAATGCAGGCAGACATGAACTAAAGTTTAAAAGTAAGAATCAAAAACAATTTTTCTGACATAACAAGGAGTGCATGTTAAAATGTTCAGCCCCCTACCTCCACTTGTGCGGCCTATAGACATGATATATAGAAAGCCAGCCAGATTCACTAGAAAATAAAGAAATCAATGTGGACAGTTTTAGTTGACGGTTTCTAATCACCTAAAAGTCAAAGAGAAAAACACTGAGTGGAAGTTATTTCATAGATATAAATTTCAAATGCTTCTATATGAATTTAAGAGTCAGAGGAAGATATTTTCAAAGGATATTTTGATTTTTTTTTATTTTATTTTTTCTTTATCTTTTTGTAGAAGTAAACAAAAACCAAATAAATCATTTGACTGGTTAGTCACTAAATAGAAATCAGCATCTTTTGGCAGCATACTGTGTTGGGGGTGAATTTGAAATTTGACAACAGGGATGATCAATGAATGTTTCTCCTCTTGCCTTTTGTTGGGCAGTGAAAAACAAAAATCTGTATTTTCTAGACATAATAAAGAGTAAGTGCTGAAATTTTCAGCCCTCTAGCTTCATTGGTGTGGCTTGTACACATGATATATACATATATACATGCATACATACATACATAACCAGCCATCTAGACCCGCTCAAAAACTGAAGAAACCAATGTTGACAGTTTTGATGACAGTTTTGGTTATTGGTATCTAATAGAAAAATTGAAGCTGAAAATATAAAATGAACATTGAAAAATGTCTGCACCATTCCTGAAAGGCAGGCCCTATGATAATGATTGAGGCCCAGTGGAAAAAGGATTGGGGACCACACCTGAATTTTGATTAATTTTGCTATTCAAATTTGAAGAAATCAACAAGTTTCACAAATATAGATTCTATCAAATTAAAAAACAAATAAGTTTCTCAAATATTAGTATAAATATAGGTAGGAAATGTAAGTAGGAAATATCATGAATTGTTGGATGAAAAAAAAATTCAATGTATTAATGCATTAACGGCGGCTGCTTAGCTCAATAGTAAGAGCAACACTATGCTGAAGCGGCTACCCTATAGGCTGCAGGTTCAATTTCTGCAGCATCCCCTTTTCTTTCAATTGTTTATATTATTTACATTTTGAGGCTAAATGACACATTTACCATGTAATAATAGGAGATCATTTAAAACATACATATATATATACATATATAAATCACAATCACGAGATTGGACAGTTTATACCAGACAGAATATTATAATTGTAGACGCAATTTATTTGGAAACATATTTTACCTGGCACCAGGATTAACTAAGTGGCAAATAGAACAGCTGACCAGGTGAATGAATTTAAAAGATGAGCACAGTGTGGGACTTGCAACCACATCCACTACAAAGCAGTCTCAATGTGACTCAGCACTACCAACTGAGCTAACAGAGCTTTCAGTGAGCAGGAGTTTGAAATACTGCACTTGAACCATCCATTTCTCTACTCTGCAGTGGTAGGCATAGGTATTTACATATATATGTATACATATATATATATATATATATATATATATATATATATATATGTATGTATATATGTATATATATATATATATATATATATATGTATGTATATATATATATATATATATATATATATATATATACATGTGTATACATGTATATATATGTATATGTATTCCCGTTTTGCCGACAGTATGTATATATCATTACATTCGAGAGTTTATGTCCAATGGAACGTGATAGTTGTTGAGACAATTTATTTGGAAACATATTTTATCCGGCACCAGAATTAACAGAGTAGTGAATTGAACACCTGATATAAATGAATAGAGAAAATCTTGTCAAAAGTGGGGAATGAACTTGAAAAGGTTGGGAACCACTGTCCCAGGAGGATTGAGGGGAGCTCTCTATATGATCCCTATCCCAAGTTGGTCACCAATCAAGGTACTTAAGAGATCATATGAAGAACCAATTTTGCATAGACAAACATTGTAAATTACCCCCCCCCCTCCTGTTATGGGCGGAGAATTTTCAAAAATCAAAAATATGTTTTTTCAAGATATAATAAGGAGCAAATGCTGAAATTTTCAAAGTTGACTGCTTCAGGAGCATTTTTAAATAACATCCCTGAGAGGATGGGCCAGTTCAATAATTAATTTTATTGAAAATAAACTGGAATCAACAAAGTCATTCAAGTGCGGTTTTTATCTATTTTGGGGTTCATCGAATTGTGAAGTTTAAATGGTATCAAAATCTAAAATTGTTCCTTTATGCTTGGAGTGTCATGGCAGGATTCGGTTTAATCTATTTACTTATCTAGGTTGATGTATTATTGTACTTTTAAAATTAGAAACTATCAGTGGGGGGGGGAAGTGAGAGATGGAAAGAGAGATAGAGAGAGAGAGATAGAAAGAGAGGGAGAGAGAGAGAGAAAGGATAGGGTTATATCTATTTACTGATCTGGGTTGATGTATTATTGTACTTTTAAAATTGGAAACTATCAGTGGGGGGGGGAAGAGAGAGATGGAAAGAGACAGAGACAGATAGATAGATAGAGAGAGAGAGAAAGGATTGGGTTATATCTATTTACTTATCTGGGTTGATATACTACTGTACTTTCAAAATTGGAAACTATCGATGGAGAGAGATAGACAGACAGACAGATGGACAGAGAGAGAAAGAGAAAGAGAAGGAGAAAGAGAAGGAAAGAAGTAAGAAGGAAAGGAAGAAAAGAAGAAAGAAAGTAGAAAGAAAACTGTAAGAAATAAATAGTAAGAACTAGTTTTGGTTGACTGTTTTTGCAAGAAAGATAGAAGAAAAAAAGAAAAACGAAAAGGAAACAAATAATAAAGAAGCAAAAAAGAAGAAGGAAAAAAGTGCAAAGAAAAATATATTGAAAGAGATTTGTGAAAAGAATGAAAAACAATTGCTTTGTGAATGAATCGAAATTTATAGACTATTTTTTAACTTTTGGAGGTTATCCAGAAAAAAAAACGGCCTTTGGGGAAACAATTCAGAAGTAGAATAGTTCAATTAAGTTACAGCTAAATCAGGTTGGACATATTTTAGTGAGATTGTGAAACTAGTGATTTTGTGAAAACCTAAATGATTTAGTGAAATCCCTCAGCATTTCAGAAATTCCACGAAATTCCTAGTTTTATGATAGCAATAGTTAACAAGCTTGTGATGTAGACTGTTACTACTTTAATGAGTTTGATCCTCACTGGGAGCCCCACCACTATGGCCTTGTGTCAAACTAAGCTGTACATACACTGTAAATACAGCAGCAGAATATACTTGATATCCATTAGCTTAGTTAGACACAAGAACACTCTGTCAGAGGCAAAATTAGCGTACATCTATATTGCAAACGGGTCTTTAAAAATCTCAAATGGCGGTGGGCTGGCCATGTTGCATGAATGGCAGACAATCGATGGACATCGCAACTCACAACATGGATCCCCTGAGACCACATGCGCAACTGAGGCCGGCAAAATGTTAGAAGGAGAGACAAGCTAGACAAGTTCAGGAAGTACTGGCTCCGTGACGCCCATGATAGGGAAGTGTGGCAAATCCTGGCGAAGGTCTATGTCCAACGACGGACGCTAAAAGACTGATGATGATGATGATGATATTGCAAACAGAACCCCTCCAAAAACCCATTGGGTAGGAGGGAATTAGGAAGAAGTATTCTTAAATACCAAGCCCAGTGATACAGTAAGTCTTACAGTCATAAAAATGACTTTAAAAGTGGTACCGAATGCCTCACTGCTAAGCTCTCAGCACAAGGATTAGGATTGAGGAATCTCTCTTCATGTCTTTGAGGTTACAGCCAAATCATATTGGATTTACCAATTCTCGAGCCTTGTCTGTACCTATACCAGGTGCCGCAAGCAGAATGAATCCTTGATTGGCCAGGCAAACCAGAAGGCGCGTAAGATTTCTTAAACACAAATTTAATTTAAAAAAAATGTCATGTGGATCCTATTAGCAAGTATTAAAAGTTTTCCATTTGAAAGTTTTGTTGCCAAGATCCACATGAAGATATTCATGATATAACATGCACATGATATTTGAAAATGTTTGTGTCCCCTGGGCAAAATACATTTGAAAAAACTTCAGAATTTAAGAAGCTGGAACTTCTTGAAAATATATATATCAAAACATTCAAACTAATGAATCCCTTTCTGTCAGTCCCTCTCTCTCTGTCTGTCTGTCTGTCTGTCTCTCTCTCTCTCTCTCTCTCACTATCTATCTATCTATCTAGATATATATATCAAGTAGAGTGGACAGTTTATGTCCCACAGAATTTATTATCATCCCATTCTTGAGTACCTCACATGCTTTCTTCATCTATTTATGCAGTTTTGGGCAGTTCAATTTGCTACTCGCTTAACACTGGTGCTGAACAAAATACAGTTCTTCCTCAAAATGTCTTTATAATTATCACATAAACATACACACACACACACACACACACATATATATATATATACGTTGAAATTTAGTCTTTTACAATAGTTAACTGTTAAATAGAAATATATAAGGATATTTACCTGGTGTATTTCAACATTTTGTGTCTAATACACTCTTTAGCAAATAGCTAGATGTTTCGCTTTTGAAATTATAAAAACAGAAAGCCTAATTCTCAGTTAAATAACATATTTTTGTATTATCTGATTTAAGATTTAATTGTTTATATATATTTAAATATATATATCATATATAGATATAATTGCACACAGACATATGTCCTTATATACATCAATACGATTGTACACATATCCCATTCCTTTTATACATATCTAGTTCTGTGTGAAACATAAAACCCTTTATAAAGCTCACATCAATTTCATTAACAGATGTTTAGAGATAATTGATTGAAATGGCATAAATTTTGAAAACTTCTTTTACATCTTCAGTGTTTAAAGCTGTAAAGCTTTCCAGATTATATATACATATACCTATATATATATATATATATATATATATATATATATATATATATATATATATATATATATATATATATATATATATATCATAGAGCCAGATCTAAAAGTTGTCACTGAATAAGAATTGCACAATTCACCTCTACTTAGGCTTACCTTATAAAAGATTTTACCATCTGATTAGATTTCAAATGAATAATTCTGGAGACGTCATCTTTCAGGATGTTTTTTATTATCCAAAATGAATTAGCATCATCATCATTATCATCATCATCATCACTAACACCATTATCCTTGTGATTCTTTTTAGAGTGTTAAACTAATGGAGGAGCTCTATGTTGTGATTATTTTATGAGTAATAACGCAGTAAGATATACCAAGATTTGTGGACATTATGCTGTCTTTTAGGAATATACACTCATTTTTTTAAGCCTATGATAGAAAACAGGGAGTGAATCACTATTTGGTATGTATATATGGGTACAGATTACATTTTATATATGAGGAGGATAGCTTGGCAGTGTGTTCAGAAAATAGCCTTCTATATGCATTGCATTTTATATAAGTGGATAATAGAGATTTGCATTGCAGTGAGATTAGAGAATAGCCTTCTAAAAAAATTACATTTTATATAGGTGGACAATAGATATTTGCATTGCAGTCATCTTGGAGAATAACCTTCCATACACATTGCATCTTATATAGGTGGATAATAGAGATTTGCATTGCAGTGAGATTGGAGGATAACCTTCTATACACATTGCATTTTATATTGGTGTATAATAGAGATTTCCATTGCAGCGAGCTTGAAGAATAGCTTTCTATACACATTGCATTTTATATAGGTGGATAATAGAGATTTGCATTGCAGTGAGCTTGAAGAATAGCCTTCTATGTACATTGCATTTTATATAGGTGTATAATAGAGATTTATATAAAAGCAATATTCATAAAATAATAAATATAAAAGTTACTGTGCATGGCTTGTAGAGTAAGCAAAACACTATAAAATGAATGAGTGTGTTTTGAGAAAGTGTAGTCTTAAATCTTAATGTCAATCCCTCCTTAATAACTGATTTGCACTATACATACACATATACATACAGTGCAAAAACTGTTAAATTAGATAGATAGATGGATAATGGACTAATGTCATTATTAATCATGTTTTCTCACATTTATATGAATTAATCTATGTATCTATGTATCTGTCCATCTACGTATCTTGACTTCTCCCAGCCCTAAACATTCATAGTTGAAACTTCAAATGTTGCACACACACTCCCCTCAATGATTAGGAAAATGTTTATTTTCTTTCTTAAAAATTCCCCACCAAAATACAAATTTTGTGGGGTTATTTTTGGAAAATTCAAAGATTTTAACTCCCTACGACCCCTAAGTTGCTAACAACTCAGATTTCCCATTATCTCATGCCTCTGCCCTTCTCTCACCCCACCCTGTATCTTCTCAATCTATCCCTTATCTCTTCCTTTCTAATTTTTATTGCTGGATCATGATTTTACCTAAATGTTATACAAATGTGAATTAGATTCATGTACAAACATTTTCTTAGCTAACTTTCCCTCTGCCCCCTCCCTCCCTCCCCTCTTAATAAACTACAGAAACTTTTTACACCTCACTCTCTTCCTAACCCTCAATTAAACTCACAACCTTCCCTTTCTTCCCTTGTCTCTCCCTAATATTTCAGTAAACTACAAAAATTTCTCTTCCCCTTTCTTTCTCTTTAAATAAAAGAAGGAATAATTCACATGAAACAAGTAATATTTTGATTGATTTTTAGTAATAGATTAATAAAAATTTTAATTTATGTAATCTATATTATTTTTTCATTTAATGAATCAAATAAAAGGGAAATCCGCAGAAAACAAAATGCCACTTGCTGTAGCATTTGTTGATTTCAAGTGCACCTCTGTCTTAGCGGAAATCCCCAAGGTCATCCATGCAATCATACAACAAAGAGTAGACCTCATATACATCAGAGTTCTGCAACTTATCTACCAAATCAGCAGTTCCTTTATCAGACTACATAAAGACTCTGAACCCTTCCAGCTCAAAAAAGGAGTAAGACAAGGTAACACCAGCACACCCAAACTCCTCTCAGACTGCACAAAAATCTTCAGAAATTTGAATTGGAAAAATAAAAGAATCAGAATTGCCGGCAAATACCTAAGTAACCTAAGATGATATCATTACCTTTGCCGAGAACCTTGATGAACTTCAGATAATGTTTGACAAACTGAATGAAGAATGTCAGAAAGTAGGTCTTCACATGAACTTCAGTAAAACCAATATCATGCGCAACAAATATTTTGAGGAAAAAGACACAATGATCAAATGGCGTGATGATTTAGAAAATTTCAGGAGATATTAGCATCATGAAGCTCATGATCAAGAGTTCTTGCAGATTGGGACGAAGGTCTATGTCCAATGAGGGATCTAAAAAGCCTAATGATGATGATGATAATATTTTGTTTAGCTATTTCCATGAACTAACCATTCAATTTCAATCAAGTTTTATAACCATTGAGCATTTTGTACACAGTAAAAGCTCATTATTTTCAGTCCTTTATAACCATGGGAATATCCACATCATTTATTAATGCAATAATACCGCATGATTTCAAATTCAATGTTATAACCATTGGGATATTCCCATCTCTTTATTTTAAGTTCCATCTTAAAACTATTCAGATATTCCCATACAGTAAGACCTCATTATTTTAATTGGGCTATTCCCATGCAGTGAATGCAAAACATTTCAATCTAATGTTGTAACCATTGAATAATTCGCTTACAGTATGACCTCACCATTTCAAGTTTAATGTTATAACCACTGGGATATTCCCATACAGTAAAACATCATAAGTAAGTAATTATTTTAATTGGGCTATTTCAATGCAGTAAGTGCAAAACATTTTCAAATAATGTTGTGTCCATTGAGTAATTCACTTGCACTAAGATCTCACCATTCCAAGTCCAATGTTATAACCATTGAGCAGTTCAAATTCATTGAAATTTTGACATAGACTCCCATCCTTAAAATGTTACAATTCACCCAGATTTTTTAGTACCCTTCAATCCTGCACATTTTAAGGGTACATTGGATCATTTCCAAGTCCAAAACTTGCATAGTGCTCAGCAGCATTCAGGCTTGTTTTTGAAAGTTTTGACTTCTTTGTGATCACCTGTCCAACTAAAGGCAAAAGAAGTTACTTATTACCTGTTCTTCAAATTTTTTCAATTGATCACCTCCAAGACTGTGTACTACCTAAACACATTGGTTATTTACAGTTTCAATTGAATGACTAACCAGACCTGATCTTTTTTTAAATCATGAATTTATGCTTCAAACCATACTGGTAGTATTTTCATGAGGGTAATTGAATTTTACCACCACCTCAGCTTGATTCATGATTTCAATTGAAGTACTAGTCTATACATATTTATTTATCTGTCTATCCGTCTATTTATCAGATAGATAGATATATAGATAGATAGATAATGGACTGATAGAAATAGATTGATGTATCAAAAAGATGATAATGAACAGAGAAAGATAATAAACACAAACATATATATATATATATATATATATATATATATATATATATATACATATATATATATATACATATATATATATATATATATATATATATATATATATACATTGATAATGAACAGATTGGTAATTAATGAACTGACTTTGATCAATGGATGATTCAGATTTGCTATACTGTAGTAAATCTGACATTCGAAGAACAAGATTGAAACAAAATCAATATTACTAATATCATCATTTTAAAGAGAAAGCAAAAAAGAAAATAAAGATATTTCTGTCCTGATGACAAGAAACTGGAATCTCTCAAATGATGCATTGAAGCAATGTTTCTTGGCTTCAAAATACCAACATTGACAAACAGCTTCTCCAAGAAACAACTGAATGTCAGATTGATACAACTCGAGGCATCTGATTAAAATTCAGCCATGAATATTCCAAGTTTTACATTTTTAAACATCAGCAAAAGATATTTTGCCTATTGAGCAAATGTTTATTACTTTATTTGGTTATTTTTGCTGTTTTTAGTTTTTCCATTTTTCCACAAACTCTATACGCATCTAATTTAAAAAGCATTCATTAAAAAATGATTGTAAAATCACAAAAATAATAAAAGTATTTTCACAAATATCTTTGATATTTTCCATTCCTCAAAGCTAACACTTTTGAAACAAGTCAGTCTGAGTTATTCCGCTTAAAATAGAATTTGATATCCTCCACTTGTGAATGAGGAGATGCATTAATGTTAAGTGTGTGAGGGCTTTGATGGTGGGTGTGCATGTGTGTTAATGTTGAGTGAATGTGTGTTTTGATGTTGAATGTGTGTGTGTGTGTTGAGTCTGTACATTTGTGTTGATGTTGTGTGTGGGCAAATGTGTTTATACATGTTAATGTTGAGTTTGTGTGTGTGTTAATGTTTAGGGTGTGTGTGTTCATGAGTGTGTGTGGTAATGCTAAGTGTGTGTATCAATGTTGTATGTGCATTATTGTTGAGTGTGTGTGATGTTGAGTGTGTCAGTGTGTTAGTGTTGTATATGTGTGTTATTGTGAACATGTGATAATGTTGAGTGTGTGTCTGTGTGCATATGAGAGTTTATGCTGATGCTGTATGTTGAATGTGTGTATATGTCAGTATGTGTGTGGTAATTTGAATGTACATGTATGTGTGAATGTTCATGTGTCCTAATCTGGGTTAAATGTTGAGTGCGTTAACATTGGATGTGTGTATTTATAAGTGTTAATATTATGTCCATGTGTCTTTGTGCATACATATGTGTTTGTAGGTTTCTTCAGTTTTCAAGTGATTTTGTCTGGCCAGCTATGTATATGTCATGCATACAGACACCACCAATGTAACTAGAGGGCTGAAAATAGAAAATGTTTTCTTTGTTTCTCCCAAATCTCTGCAAGTATTTTTAGGGTTTTCAATTCATAATCTGACTTTATGCTAAAATAGTTCCTTAGTTTGGGTCCAGTAACACTCAAGCTTGATTTTTGAAAATTTAAACTTTTTAGTGATCAGTACCCACCAAAATGTGAGAAAAATTACTTATTTATTGATACCTCTTGAAAACAGGTCTGGTTAGTCACTCAATATAAACTGTAACATGACCAATGTCATTTGGTAGCCTGATGTGTTGGGGGTGATCAATCAAAAAAAGGAATAAGGTATGATCAATGAATAAGTTATTCTTCATGCCTTTTGCTGATCATCATTATCATCATCAGTCTTTTAACGTCCGTCGTTGAACATAGACCTTCCCCAGGATTAGCCGCACCTCTCTATCATGGGCGTTGCGGAGCCAGTACTTCCTGAACTTGTCTAGCTTGTCTCTCCATCTAATATTCTGCCAGCCTCAGTTGCGCATGTGATCTCGGGGGATCCATGTCGTGAGTTGTGATGTCAATCGGTTATCTGCCATTCTTGCAACATGGCCAGCCCACCACCATTTGAGATTTTTGCTGATCAGTGATCTTTAAAAAGTCTGAAACTTCAAAAAAGAAGCATGGAAACTGCCAGACAGTGACTATACCACCAATTTGGCATAAACTCAAATCGCAAACTGAACCCTCCCACCAGAAACATACTTGGGAGGGTGATTAGAAAAAAAAACACTTTTTTTTAAAAAATATTAAGGAATTCACAAATGCCCTGTTTAAACCCCACTCGTCCAGTAGAAGTTCATGGTGGATTCAAGTATTGAGATTCTGTCAATTTTAAGGCTTTGTTCTAAATGGCTGAAGCTGCTTGCAGGATTAGGGAAGTGAAAAGAAATAAAACAATATCTGGCTGCCCTCCCCAAAACTGGTTCAAACGTTTTGATGGTGGTTCCTTGATATGGAGCCCAGAAGTGGACGAGTATTAATTATTGATTATGATAATTTAAAATGCAAGGTAGAGGAGAAACCAACCACCACTGATCAAAAACTTTCAGAATAGCTAAGATACAGTTGATTGAAATGAGAAAATTCTTTTGATACTTTTGATACTTCAATATTTGTATTTTTGGAGAAAAGGTACCAAAACACGGCACCCCATATTGTCTACTATCAAAGATGGTGGATTCTGAATAGAAGTTATTTTGAGCTTGAAACTGATCTGACTGGAACCAGAAAGATTAGAGAATAGCAGAAAAGACTGACTGTTTTGGCGGAATGCATAAATTTATCTTAATAGGATAATGATGGATTAAATCTTGGGGAATTGGATAATTTGTCAAGTAAAGAAGATGTTGTTATCAGTGGCTGTTGCCTTGGTTTCTTCTATGTTAATGGAATTAGTACATTACCACCCCTATCCGACTAATACCACCATCACACCAATCACCACCACTATTAATACCATTCCCACCACCATCATCATCAGCATCATATTCACCATCATCATCACCTCCATCATATTCATTACGATTAGTGAAAAGTCTCTTGAGAGAAACAAAAAAATTCCTTTTGAGATTGAGGATCATTTGAAACTTGGTAACAGTGACTTGCTCAGCATAGCCCTCGATTCTCTATTCCATATTTGCAGAGTGGAGATGATTTGATTCATACCTTTTCAAACAGTGATAGCATGAAGATGATACAAGGAACTATAATTGGAATTTAAACAGTACAAATTTCTGCTTAACCCTTCATTTCCCACAAAACTAATCTTCTCCTGTTTCTGCTTGATTTATTGCAATACTTGATTATTTTGACATCCTGCAACAATTAACTCCCAATTCCATGAAATGCATGATGCAGCTCCAAAATACAATGGAACTCTTCTGAGAAAAGAATTGCATTAAATAAAATAGTTACCTAAAGGTCCAAAGAGGAATTACTCTGATCGGAAGTTTTTCCGATTTCGAATAACATTCAAATTTTTCATATGAATTTAAGAGTTAAGCAAGCAGCATGGATTGGGAATAAAGACTCAGCTTCTGGTAAAATTTGAACTCTTAACCCTTGTCCTTGGTTGCGTGTTTGACTGTTAAAGTCCTCAATCCTACGCTTTATGCTGGGGCTTAAAAGAGAAGCCATTTTTTTAAGTACCATTTTTAAAGTTCTGATTCAACTCAGAAGACAAACTCACTACCATTGGGCTACAGTGATTGTTTACCAATTTGGCTAAAATCTAGTCACATACCTATGATCTTCCTTATTTGATATTATTTACATGATTATATATCGATATTGTTTGCTTCAAAATTTCTTACACTAACCATTGGGCTCCTACGTTTCATCATCATCATCATCCGTCTTTTATCGTCTGTCGTTTGACATAGACCTTCCCCAGGTTTCACCACATCTTTCTATTACGAGCATCAAGGAGCCAATATTTTCTGAACTGGTCTATTTCATCTCACCATCCCATATTTTGCCAGCCTTGGTTCTGCATTTGATTTCTGAAGATCCATGTTGTCAGTTGTGATGTCCACCAGATGCCTGCCATTCTTGCAACATGGCCAGCCAAATGGTTTCTATGATGTCTCAGAAACCATTAGGAAACTGAAATGGTAAGGGGCTGGCCATGTTTCAAGAATGGCAGACAACTGATGGATATCATGACTCACAACATGGATCAAACAGGAAAAACTAAGCGAAAAAGGTCAGAAATATAGCTTCTGTGTGGCCTTTACGTAACTTGTCTCATTTAACTGAGTAGCAAATCAAACAATGAATAAATGAAAAAAATGAGTATTGTGAGAGAAGAAGTCTTACCAAGACCCTGCTCTACTGATTGATTAACATCCATTTATGTGGTTGCCTGATCCATTTGCTTTTCAATTAATTCCATATATATATATATATATATATGTACAAGTGAACAATAGGGAATGAGACAAACTCAGGAGTAAAAGTATATGAAGACTTTATTTGTTAATCAATTAATCCATAAACAAATTAATTAGGATGCAATACATGTTTCAGGAAGGGTTTACATCTTCAGTAGCATGTATGTACCTTTTAGTGATTGAAAGGTTAGGCTTCTGTAGAAAACAAATTTAGCATCGAATGTTTTGCTTTGAAAGCAAGAATGGAAATCAAAAATGAGGATTTGTGGAAGGCCATAGTGATGAGTCCAGACTGTTTCATATCTGTGAAGGAACACACATATATACATATAGATATAGATAGATACATATATAGATACACAGCCATACCCACACTTTATATTTCCTTTTTGATTTTGAATAAGGAGATGTGTGCATGCATGTGTATTAAAGTAGAGTGTTTGTGTATGTTACGGCTGAGTGTGTATGTGTCTTAATGTTCAGTATGCTAATGTACATTGGTGTTGTATGTGTGCGTATTAATGTTGAATGTGTTTGTGTATTAATGATGTGTGTGTGTTTTTGAATGTTAGATGTATAAGTATGTTAATGCTGAGAGTGTGCGTTGATGCTGAGTAACTTTTCGTATGATAATGTTGAGTGTGTGTTAACATAGTGTGTGTGTGTGTGTGTGTGTGTAAATGTTGTTTGTGTTTGTTAATGTTGTGAGTATATGTGCTAATATTGAGTGAGTGTGTGTGCATATTAATATTTGTGTGTTGATGTATGTTTATGCTGAGTGTGTATGGGTTAAGTTGTGTGCATATATCAAGTGAGTTTGTGAATATAAAGTGTGTTTATTGTTGTTTAGTGTGTATATGTGCGTCTATGATGAGTGTGTGCATGTTAATGTCGATGCTATAAGTGTTAATATTGGGTGTAAACGTATGTGTGTATGTTATGGTTGTGTTAGTGTGTCTGCCTTAATGTTGAATGTATGTGTGCATGTAGGTCTTGATATTGTGCATGTGTGTTAATGCTGAATGTATGTGTTAATCTACTGTAATAATGTTGTGTGCATGTCTATCAATGTTGAGTGTGTTTATTAATGTTAGTGTGTGTCTTAATATGGAGTATGTTTATGTAGGTGTTGATGTTGTCTCTGTTTGTGAATGTTGAATGTGTCTGTTAACTTTGAGTAAGTGTGTAGTGCTGTTGAATGTGTGTGTTGATGTTTCATGAGTGCATGTGTATTGATGTTGCGTGAGTGTGTGGTTATCTTGCGTGTGTTAATGCTCAATGTGTTTGTTTACATTAAGTGTGTGTCAGTGTGGTAATGTTTTGGCTATGTAAATGTTGGATGTGCATGTATGTGTGTAAATGTTGGGTGTGTGTGTATGTGTTAATGTTGAATGAATGTGTTAATGTTGTATATGTGCATATGTGTGTTAATGTTGGATGTGTGTGTGTGTTAATGTTGTATGTGTGCATATATGTGTTGATGTTTGATGCTTGTGTATGTGTGTTAATGTCAAGTGTGTGTCTGTGTGCATATGAGAGTTTGTGTTGTTATTGCTATGTGCTTGGATGTTGAATGTGTTTTGATGCTGAATGTATGTGTGTATATGTAAGTGTGTATATGTATGTTGGGCTCAAATCTATGTGTGTGAGTATAAGTGAATGCATGTGTGCTTGGATATTGAGAGTGTCAACGCTGAGTATGTTTTTGTATGTGTTAATTTTCTATGAATGTGTCTTTAAGCTATTTCTTTTGCCTTTTGTTGGGCAGTGATGACTAAAATGTCTGAAATTCAGAAAAGCAAGCATGAACGCTGCCAGACAGAAACTGAGGGACCAATTGAGCATAAACTTATATGGCAAACTGAACCCCTCACTGGAAACATATTAGGAAGGGGGCAGATAAAAACCCAAAAAGATTATTTTAAACATAATAAGAAACTTGCCGATGCCATATTTGACACCTCTTCCTCAAAATTGACAGAATCTCAATATTAGGTATGAGTATTGAGATTCTGTCAATTTTGAGGCATTATTCTAAACTGGGTGCAAGAGGCACCAAAGCTGCCTACAGGCTTAGTGAAGTCGAATGAAATGAAATGATTTCTGACTGCCCTGTCCGAAACTGGTTTAAGCATTTCAAGGGTGGTGACTTGTTCCTTGGAATGAAGCTCAGGATTGGCCGACCATCATTTATTGATTGTAATGGAATTAAATACAAATTAGAAAAGAAACCAACCGTCAACAAAACTTTCAGAAAGATCCTTGAAAAGATACCAGATTTAGAGTATTGCATAAGCTCCAAAAACATACTGTTGATTAAAAACGAAAATACTTTTTGATATTTTTGATACTTTTGATACTTCCAAAAATTTGTCTTTTCAAGGAAATGATACTGAAACATGGTTCCACACATCAGGTACAATCCAAGACAGTGGATTCTAAATAGAAGTTATTCTGGGACTTAATCCGATCCAACTGAAACCAGAAAGATTAGAGAATGGCAGAAAAGACTGATTGATGAAGAGGAATGCATTAATCTATCTTAATAGGATAATGATGGATTAAATCTCGGGAAATGAAATAATTTTTCAAGTAAAGAAGATTTACAATGGTTGTCGCCTTGGTTTCTTCCATGTTAAAGATATCAATGCATCCACCCAACTACAAACCATTACACCATCCTCATCACATCATCACCATCACCCCTATCACTACCAAGACCATGCTCATCCTCATCACCAAATCTACTTACACCATCCTCACCACCATCAACATAATCACTACCTGATCATCCTCACCGTCACCATCAACCCCCATCACCATCACAACTCCATTTACCCTATCACCACCAAGAACATGCTCACTCCATCAACGCCCATACTAACACCATCCTCACCACCATATGTTAGCGTTAGTAAATAGCTGTTTTTCACAGAAACAAATGAATTCCCTTTGAGATTGAGGATCATTTGAAACATGGTAACAGTGACTTGCTCAGCATAGCCCTTGATTCTCAATTCCACATTTCCAGAGTAGAGATGGTTTGATTCATACCTTTTCAAACAATGATACAAGGAACTATAATTGGAATTTAAACTGTACAAATTTCTGCATAACCCTTCATCTCCCACAAAACTAATCTTCTCCTGTTTCTGCTTGATTTATTGCAATACTCGATTATTTTGACATCCTGCAACAATTAACTCCCAATTCCATGAAATGCATGATGCAGCTCCAAAATACAATGGAACTCTTCTGAGAAAAGAATTGTATTAAATAAAATAGTTACCTAAAGGTCCAAAGAGGAATTACTCTGATCAGAAGTTCTTCCCATTTATGATAACATTCAAATTTTTCATATGAATTTAAGAGTCAAGCCAGCAGCATGGATTGGGAATAAAGACATAGCTTCCAGAAAAACTCCTCAAACTGCTAACTCTTATCCTTGGTTGCATGTTATACTGGTACAGAATATTTGTCTATAGTCCTCAATCTTATGCTTATTGCTTAGCTGAGAGGTAACTTTTTTAGAGCAATTTTAAAGTCGTTGGTATAACTCAGCCATGTATTGAACCCACAACCGACTGAATTGGGGGCAAGCACTCTACCACTGGGCTACCTTAATCATTCACGGGTTTGGCTAAAATTTAGCCAATTATTTACATTCTTCCTCATCTGATATTATTTACATGATAATATGTAAATACTATTTAAATCAAGATTTCTTATACTAACCATTTGGCTCCTATGTTTAATTTTATGTAAATAGGGAAAGATAAGTAAAAAATGTGAGAAATATTGCAATTGATTCTAATGAACATTAGCATGCATGTAAACACTTAATCAAGCATATGAACATACATATGCAAGGACCCTATACTATCTTACTAAGTACTCAAGTAGCTTAGCACTGGACTATGACAACCAATTCTTAAGAATACCAATTCCCCTTTATCAAAACCACCCATAAAATACTCACAACTGGTGCTACAACTTCCACCAAAATATCCAAAGAAACTACCAAAATGTCCAAAGAAACTACCAAATATTCTTTCATTTATAGAGAATCATCTTGATACTCAACAGACACATTGTTACTATTACCTTCAATGGACTTCCATTTTTGCTTTCAGAGCAAAACATTCGATGCTAAATTTGTTTTCTATGGAAACCTATCCTTTCAAACACTGAAAGGTACATACATGCCACTGAAGATGGGAACTCTTCCCGTAACATGAATAGCATACTAATTAATTCATTTGCTAATTAATCAATTAACTAATAAAGTATACTTTTACTCCTGAGTGGTTCATTTATATATATATGCACACACATACACATATGTATATGTATATATATGAAGATATAGACATATCATCTCCAGCGGTTGTAAATCCATTGCTGAATGAATGCCTTTCCCATCTCCTTCCATGAAAACCTTGATTGCACTGATCCTTGCTATGTTTTACTGGCAAACCTTTGTATCTCATCACTCCATTTAGTACCTAGTCTTTTCTTACTGCATTTACTGTCCAATGAGCACCAATCAGTCAACTTTTTGCTCCATGTACACACACACAGAGTATTTTTGATTTATATATATATATATATATATATATATATATATATATATGTATATATATATATGTATGCAAATACATATACAAATATACATATGTATATATAAATAAAAAATACTACTTTCTTTAATATTGATTTTTAGAATTTTTTTATAATCAAAGTAGGTCAGTCGAATTATTCAATTTAATGATTTATATAAATTAGGAAAGACATCATGTGATATGGAGCAAAATACTCTTTTCCAGATTTCCATTTTAATATACATATATATACATATATGATATAGAATGTAAGTAGAAATGTGTTGTTATGATGAGTGAAAAAAGAATTTGGGTTTTATGGTTTGCAAAGCAATAAAATGTAAAATGGCCGAAGTTTTTGAAAGAAGACATTGCCCTCCTGGAGCAATATGGGGTGGGTCAACATAAAAGAAAAAAAGAAAAAAAAGAATGGAAGTTAAACAGAGGGAGGATCATGGTTGAGGGGGTTAGGCCAAGGGACACCCAGTTCATTTAAGAAGGCAGACATCTTGGAATGGGTCCAATCACAGGTCACAAATACATGCACTTCTTTTCAAAGGTCATTCTGCTTGCCTGCAGCCGGAGCGTTTTTTTTTGCAGATGCACCATGAATACTTCCCCCCTTCACACATATCTTTTATTTGCACAAGCCAATTTCATGCCTTCAGGGGGAAGAAGCAGAGAATCCAAAAGTCAGATATTCATAGATCGGGTCTCCTGATGACTAGGGTGTAGATGAGGAAGATGAAGAAAGTTTGGAATTGGTGGTTGGAGATATCAGGGATAGGAATATTAGTCATAATGATTGTGTGGGAATTTTACATCATATATTCCGCCAGCGATAATAATGGTGATTGGGGATTATTGGTTGTGATAAGGGCAGAGATCAGAAAATGATGTTGGTGGTAGTGCTGGGTCTGCTGCTTGTGTTGCTAAAGATAATCCCAATGTAATTAGCTGGGAGATTATGGTAAGGATAATAGTAATTGGGGAATGTTCAGGGGATGAGTAAAGGGGATTCCAAGGGGGAAACAGGAACCAGTTTCACCTTGAAGGAATGTATTGACAATACAATTAGGCCAAGCCAAGTAAAAATAAGTCAAGTCATCACATAGTGGCAAAAACACAACTCTTAGAACTATGATTAGATATTTTTATAAATGTATATACATGTATATATGCATGGATATGTGTTCATATATATAACACTGAGGCTACAATTGAAACTCTGCCAGTAGATTCACTTGATTTCCAATTTCAATGCTATTCCAGTGCCTATGTTGGGTTTCTGAGAAAAAGCATAGATTATCTCCCCTTGCTGAACATATCTGGCAACCCTGTCCTCAAGTAAAGAATTTAACCAATTTGGTTTCACTTCTTCTTCAATATTAGTAACTGCCACGATGCCTTACCAGCCTCTGAAAACTAAAATTCCAATCAAGATATTTGCAATCTATCCCACTTAATAACAATCATAAAATGATGGTCTGAGAATGGCAATAAAAATCAAGAAAGAAATAGGATGAAAAGAAATCTTAATGATAAATGAAAATGCTTCATCTGAAACTTTTGAATAACAGGTTCTGTAAATCACTCAATAGAAACTGTCACATGACCAATGTCTTTTGGCAGCATGCCATGTTGGGGTGATGAATAAAAGATTTGAAAAAAAGTGTGATCAATCACCAAAGAGTCTCAATTTCCAACAAACACGCAGATACAAACTAGGGACTAATCCAACATAAAAATTACTTTGAAAATTGAATCCCCCATTAAATAACATTCGGGGTAGTGATTCTTAAACAGGAAAAAATGTTTTTTCTCAAGATATTAAGGAGTATATGTTCAGCCCTTTAGCTCCATTGTTGAGGCCTCTGTGTGTCATACGTACATGCTTACATATATAGTCAACCAGCCAGTTAAGTCAGCCCAATGAGTTGAAATGGGCAAATCAAAACCTCTAGATAATTTTTGAGTCTTTGCTAAGTTTTCCTAAGAAAGATTTCTGAGATCGACTCTAACAGATTTTGAATGAGATAAGAAAAGGTTATCAATGTCCAAGAAATCAACTCCCTACATAACCTACTCACTCAAGGGGTTGGGGAGGAATGGCACTTAAAAAATGCTATCTCTTCAACTATCCATCCAACATGTCTCCACTAAAGATATAGGATTCTTTGTGTGAAAATTCTAATCACACAAAATTGTACTGTAATATGAACACATTTATTTTATTGCCTACATGCATGCACTAACATAGATATGCATGCATAGACACACACAAGCATAAGCACAAGTGAAAACAAATGGTATCCTCAAAAGGCAAAGTCTGGAGGCAAATGTTCAATACCAACCTCTTGGAACAGTCATGTCTCAAGTGGATGTAGACTCATTTGATTTCCAAAGTCAACACTTTTGCAATGCCTGCGTTGGGTAAGTTTATGAGATAGAGCCTGGATTATCTCCCCTTCTGTCCAAACCTGGCAGCCCTTCCCTTATCTAATATTTAAAACATTGCTAACAAATATTCAGTCAATCAGTTTTTCAAAGGGAAAACTTGGCTTATCGATCGAATGGAAGTATTTTGTAATGAATCAATGTCTTACGTTATGATTGATGAAGTGTTTGCATGAGGTTTGTCATTTTTTCTATGGTTTTCGGAATCGGTGCATTGGAGTAAAACACGATAACAATCTTGCTTCTTGCAGTAAAGAGATTAGAAAAACAACAAATCAGAAAAAAAGCCAAGAAGAAAACTTGCCTATCAACTACAAGACTTGGTTGTTTGTTTTGTAATCATCGAGTGGAGACATTTTGGAGATGACAACAAACAATGATGGATATTCAAAACGGTTTCTGATGAATTTTTTGTTTGACATGTTGGTTGCGACTTCTAACAAATAAATGGCATTCTCTGTATGTGTACCTGCCTGTCTATAACAATGAAAAATGAAAACAATCTGCATTTTAGAGATACCTTAGTTCAATACCTTTGGCTACTTACAGATCAGAAACCGATGATGAAATCAGACTTTTAGTATCATACAGATACAGCTTATATTCAACACATTATTTATAGTCTATACATACACATATTTTAGCAGTGTATGTATATGTACATATGCACCAATATTCAAATACAAATTTTAATCATACAGATATATCTATTTGCATCTACTTCTATGTATATATTCAATGCTCCTGCCTTGTGGGCTATCTGGGGACCTGCTAAGAACATGAAAATCCCAAATCTCCCTTTGCCAAGCCAAGCTCTGATTATATGTTCATATTTATTCTGATGAAATGCACATAGACACACATACACATTATCACATACCTACTTATATATATATATCTGTATTTCACAAGAAATCTTTACCAATTTAGGCATAAAGGTCCAGATGGATTCTAGAATAATGCATAAATAAAGAAAATCTGGGTCTGGGCTCTCTTTCGGGTAATATCTGATATAACATGGACATTGGAAGATGCTAAATATCAGGATTACACTAAATACCATTGCCAGGCTACTAGGATATACTAAATTCAAACATCCAGTCACTGAAAGATCCTAAATTTTAACGTTCAATTAAATATGTTGAACTAGCTTGATTTTCCCAGAATGTCAAAGTTAGAATAAATTCTAGCCCCTCTTGAGTGGGACCACACACACTTCCGCTCACAGTTCAGCATTATTTCTTGTCTCATTTTTTCAAATTTCATCATTTTTTTTCTCCCAGGGAAAACTGGTTTTCCCTGCTAGTAATCAATAGGGGATAATGGTGATGTCCAATTGTAAGCCCAACTTGATGTTCCCAGGAGAAAAGATGGTATTATCAATCACTGGAAACAGTGTTTCTGCAAAGAAATATTCTAAATATAAATCAGTTTGCCCAAGCCATGATATATATATAAATATACATATGTATGTATATGTACATATATGTATATGTACATATATATATATATATATATATATATATATATATATATATATATATATATAGAGAGAGAGAGAGAGAGAGAGAGAGAGAGAGATATATATATATATATATATATATATAGATTGATAGATATATAGATATATATATGTGTGTGTGTGTGTGTGTGTGTATGTGTATATATATATATATATATATATATATATATATATATATATATATATATATATATATATATACACATAATTTATGGGAAAAGGGGCAATCAATATATTACTTTACTCAACCATTGTTAAGCAAGAATTACTAAAAAAGTTTGTATTTACCAAAAGCAAGTGTGAATGCTGCTGGGCATAATTGAAGGATCAATTAAGCATAAAATTGACCCCACCCCACCCCCAAAATCTGGAGAGGTGCTGGTAGAATTAAATTACCTTTGTGAAAAGACTACCAGTATGGTTTGAACCATAAATTCATGAATCTAAAAAAAATCAGGTCTGGTTAGTCACTGTATTGAAATTGTCACATGACTAATTTCTTTATGTAGTGAATGAAACTACTGCCTTCAAGTATTCCAATTACTTCCCTTTGATTGAATGTTAAATCATTTTTCAAAAACACAATATTTAGGGATTGGAGGTTCTATATGGGTTAAAACTGAGGGAACTTTTACATTTTACTCTTACTGCGCTTTTCACTTTTTTAAGGGTCAAAATTGAAGAGGACCTTTTTTTTTCATCTTTTAATGGTCTATTCACTTTTGATGCTTAAAATCAAGGGTATGATTTTTGTTTACTTTCTGGGGTCAAAATCAAGATAGAACTTTTCTTTTCACGTTTAAGGGGCAGAGTCAAGGGCAACATTTTTTCCATTTTCATGGGAAAGAATTTTCCTCCTCTTTTAGGTATCAAAATTGAGGACAAATTTTCTTTTCATTTGAAAAAATCAAAAAATCAGAAATCAAAATCAAGTTGGAATTTTATTTTCATTTTTCAAGAGCAAAAATTGAAGGGGAAATTTTTTCTATTTCAGGTGTTATTTTAAAAATTACCAAGCCCATTTACCTTTTGATAATAGAATCTTGATGATCTTGTCTTCTGAGAAGCATCAATTGCATTTTAGAATATCTTCTAGTGCCAATGATGCTACCCCAGACAATAGGCCCCCTGTGATTGGCACCAAGAGATCAGTGAGGTCAAATATCCATCCTCCCCCACTCTGCCTGCTAATGCAGTACCAGGCCCCAATGAAGAAACTTGTTGTCAGTTTTGCTGATCTATATATTATATACATCATCTCTCTAGGTATTTATCTATTATCATCAACCTACAAATACCCCAAGTCATTGAAATGCTTATTTCCTTTGAGTTCAATGTAGAACAAATTTCATCAGGAGAAGAAGACTGCAAATCCTGTTGTTTAAGGAAATAATTCAAGTTTTCTGATGCCAAAGTCTCAATTCTGAAAACAGCAGGACCAAAAAGTCAATCAATATGGCAGAGAATCCATGATTCTTTGAACCCAAATCCAAAAAGTCGGATGGAAGAAGCACAATGAACTTTGTGTTTCTGTAGAGTGCCTATAACTTGTGACTATTTTATCTTACAGTGTGAGAAACTTTTCAGATCACTGAACAACAATGAAGTATAGCCATAAATGTAAATTCATAAGTCTTGGCTTTCAGAGAAGATGAGACATACTTTTTCATCACTTATCTATTGACCCAGGCAGATACATATGCACCCATGCATACATGAATATTTGTGTCATCCAGGAATGTTGATATACATATACATATGCATATAAATGTATATATATATATTTCTGAGGATTTATGTAGCCTGATAAAAGAGCTTCTGTGACTGTATATTTGTTGCGGTACTCTGATGTATGTGGGGTCAAGACCTTGTAGAGTGATAGCCTCAGTGACCTGAGGAATTTATGAAGGCCTTCTTGAAGTTGATAAATACTACAGCAAGTGGCATTTTGTATTCTGCTGCTTTCTTTTTCAGTTGATTTATTGAATGGTGATGGTCCATGGTTGAGTAGCTTCCTCTAAAGCTACCTTGCACCTGTGGTTGGTTTTCATGGAGCGTCTTTATGATTCGGTTGGTGATAATTTTGGTGAAAAGTTGGTAGATGCAGTTGAATAGACTTATTGGTCTGTAGTTGTTAAGGTCTTTTGGGTTTCCTTTTTTCATAGAAGAGCATTATGGTTGCACTGTTCTAATCTTCAAGGACTTCACTTTCTTTCAGGTATAGATTGAATAGAATGGCTAGTTTCCTAGTAATGATTTTACCATCTTTTTTGAGTAGGTTGATGGTGATATTATCTGGTCCGGGGGCTTTTCCTTTTTTTGTTTTTTAGAGGATTTGTTTTACTTCTCATGAGATAACTTCTGGAAAATCCTCAAACTGATTGCTAGCATCTTGCCCATCCTGTTTGTTGCTTTCTGTCCCTTGTTAGAGTTTTTGGTAGAATCTTTGAGCTAGTTAGACAATTCTGTCTCTGTCTTTCCTTAGGTTTCCATTTTCCTCAAGTATGCAAGTTATTTGTTTCTATCCTGTGCTGAGAACTTTGTTCATAGCTTTGAAGTCCCAAACTTTCTCAAGGATTGTTTCAACGATTGCAGTCGTGTATCTTCCTCTGTCTTTTTTTGTTTCTCTGGATAGTTTCATTAAGTTTGGTTGCTTCAATTTTCTCTCTGGTTGTTATCGATGGCTTGAGAATTCAGCATTTTTCTATGAGATATTTTGTTTCATCTGAGGTTTTATTGATGGTTTGTGTACTCTTCGGTTTAAGCATAATGGCAACTTCAATTAGAGAAACTGTAACTTTGTTGTTGATTTCGAACAAGAATTTCACAATTATTAGAATTTGTTTCTGCAGCTGTTGGAAGGGTTTTCAGTTGGTTTGTTCTATATTGACTACAAGCCATCAATTCCATTCCAAAACAAAGATTTCATTGGAGGTTTATTCACTTGGATCCTGAGTGAAAGACATTTCTGGTTATAATGAAGTGGTCTAGATAAGTATTTAGGCCTTTATAACAAAATCTCATTCAGCCATGACTAAATTTTCTTATGTTTTTGATTATTTTCATTCATTTATTTATCATTTATAATTTTCATTGATTTTGTATCATGAGCATATTATAGAGCAGTGTTTCTTTTACTATTTCAGTGTCATTCACCCTCAAGTCTTTATTACAAAATCTCATTGAACCATGACTAAATTTCCTTGTATTTTTGATTATTTTCATTTATTTATTCATCGTTTATAATTTTCATTGATTTTGTATCATGAGCATATTATAGAGCAGTGTTTCTTCAACTATTTCAGTGTCATTCACCATCAAGTCTTTATTACAAAATCTCATTGAACCATAACTAAATTTCCTTGTATTTTTGATTATTTTCATTTATTTATTTATCGTTTATAATTTTCATTGATTTTGTATCATGAACATATTATAGAGCAGTGTTTCTTTTACTATTTCAGTGTCATTCACCCTCAAGTCTTTATTACAGAATCTCATTGAACCATGACTAAATTTCCTTGTATTTTTGATTATTTTCATTTATTTATTCATCGTTTATAATTTTCATTGATTTTGTATCATGAGCATATTATAGAGCAGTGTTTCTTCAACTATTTCAGTGTCATTCACCATCAAGTCTTTATTACAAAATCTCATTGAACCATAACTAAATTTCCTTGTATTTTTGATTATTTTCATTTATTTATTTATCGTTTATAATTTTCATTGATTTTGTATCATGAACATATTATAGAGCAGTGTTTCTTTTACTATTTCAGTGTCATTCACCCTCAAGTCTTTATTACAAAATCTCATTGAACCATGACTAAATTTCCTTGTATTTTTGATTATTTTCATTTATTTATTCATCGTTTATAATTTTCATTGATTTTGTATCATGAGCATATTATAGAGCAGTGTTTCTTTAACTATTTCAGTGTCATTCACCCTCAAGTCTTTATTACAAAATCTCATTCAGCCATGACTAAATTTCCTTGTATTTTTGATTATTTTCATTTATTCAATTACAATTTCACATAGTCATTAGATGATTGAATTCCTTCGTGCTGTTTGTGCTGAATGAGTTATTCACCAGTTTAATAAACACTGGTCTACATGCCTGAAAAAGAAATATTAATCCTTAGAAGAGAGATTGGATGGCAAGATGTAATAATGAATCCAGATTCAAATGCTGCAGTCTTAATCTTTTTTGCAATATGAGGGAAGATGTTATCATGTAGAAAATTGATAACCTTTTCCTTTTTCTGAACCAAGTGAGGTTTTTGGATCATTTTCTTCAACATTCTTCAAATGTTTATCATTGGATGATGTTCTTGAACAACCTCAGTTTTGGATATCAGCCACAGCAGTATCCCATTGAAATAAACACTTGCTAATTATATTACCCAAATTCTTTTACAGCAAATTATACAATGTAAGACTACAATCTAATCTAAAATGAACCTAAATAATTCACATAATTTTGCCAGCTTTGTATTGGGATAAATACATTTGAATTAACCTTTGTCCTCTCGTACTTGAAGAGCAATTATCATTTTGAAAGTTGGAAACCAACCTGGATCACACTGATCTGAACTCGGATCCTGTAAAGTTTTACCAAGCCTGAAAGTCAGGCCATAGAGGCCTGAATTCTGGCCCCTATCACTTTCTGATATATATTGAAGGGGTTGGAGGAAATGCAAGGTAGTGGAAGCTTTTCAGTATGTCAGTCATTTAGCATATTAGTCAGCCAGTCGATCAGTGATGGCAATCAGTTCTAGGGATGCTCTTACATCTAAAAACCAAACAGATTTACTTTAATAAAGCTTCTGCTCTCTAAAGTTATTATAATCCAATATTGGAGTCTAAATCTTTTTTTTCCAAAATAACTCTCTGAATAAATTACAATCTGTATTGTTGGTAGTAGCAGCCAAAAGAGAGGGCTACCAGTAGAGTTTAGGAAGAAAACTGTAGATGACGAACACACAATGCTTTTTCATAAGAGTAGGGCTGAATTGAGTAAAAATGGGACCAGTAGCGTATGTTATATAGGGGCTTCAAATCCAGCAAGTGTATTTTATTTTGACTGCATGCAGTCAATTCCATTGATGAAGCAATTTGAATCAAAGTAATAAGAGAATAAGTTGCAAATCCGTGGGTTTCTTATGTCTGATCAAAATCAAGGGAATTTTACAAAAAACTTGCTGAATCAAATAAGATTATTAAAATTGAAATTGACAGAACTTTGAGTAACGACCGGATAAGATTCCTGTTCAAAGGGCATTAAGTGCATGATTCTGATGGAAAATGTGAAACTCTCCATTTTAGAGTTGGATGTCTTAGTACTTTGCTACTGCACTCTTTTCTTGAAACTCCACTAAATTGATGATAGAATATAAAGTCTATATATAAAGAAACTCTAGTCAGGTGGGAAAATGAAGGTGTAACGTAAGCCAATTCCATTTTCATTAAAAGTTTCCAATTGGCTTCAAAATGTGAAGTTCCTGGTACTTCCAGCAGGAAAAATTGATTGAAAGTTCCTTGAAAGAGAATAAACCCAAGGAACTTGTTTAGAAATGTATTAGAAACAGAATCCCTGGATATTCAGGACGATAAACAAAATGGATATCTCTTTGGCTGTATGAGAAAATTGAAACAGATCGGGGTAAACACTCTTGACTTGTTTTAAAATTTGTCATGATGATTCATCAAAAAGATTGGTATGGATTCTTTTCTATTTTTCTGGCCAATTTTTGTTGAATGAGCACCTCCAATGACTTGCTAACAAAGCTGGCTGCTCGATTCAAATAGTTTTGATTGGTGTTTTATTCCTTTTTTTTTCCAAGGTTTTATTAGAAAATTTCAACTGAAACAGTCAACATTATTTTTTCAGTTTTCAAATGAGTCTGGATGACTGGCTGGCTAGCTGGCTTTATATCTATCATGAGTACAAGTCACATCAATGGAGTTTGAGAACTGAAAATGTAAACATTTACTCCTTATTATGTCTGGAAAAATGTTCCTTAAATAGGTTTGTAGTTGGGCGGTTCAATTTGCTATGTAAGTTTATGCTAAATTGATCCTTTAGTTTGATTCTGACTGTATTCACAGCTAAATGACAGGGATATAAGCACACCAAGGTGCACATTGATTGAGAGTGGATTTAATCATAAAAGCTTCAAAATTTATTTGATGCAAGGGAAATAAAAACAAGTCTGGTTGGTCAATCAATGGAAACTGTCACATGAGCAACATCTTTTGGCAGCATACCTTGTTGGAGGTGATGAAATGAAAAATTAGGAAAAGGGGTGATCAATAAGTTACTTCTCTTGCCTTTTGTCAGCAGTAGATGCAAAAAAGTCAGAATTTTCTAAAAACATGTGAACACAAACAAGGGATCGATTTAGCATAAACTTACATTGCAAAATGAACCTCCCTCCACAAAAAATGTTTGATTTTTCGGTCTTCTTGCTCCATTTGTTTGGCTTGTATGAATGATGCATAAATATGTACATAAATATTTACATACATAGCCAGCTAGACCAACTTGGAAACTGCAGACACCTATTTTGACAGTTTTAGCTGACGGTTTCTAATACCTATTTCATGGCAGCCTTTTCACAATTGCCTTATATAGAAAAACAAATTACAGTGTTTCAGTGTTGCAATCCGCATCACCTCAGGTTCAGTGAATGTGTCATTGCTGTTTGCATATTACTGATATATATCTATATATATATATATATATATATGCATAACACAATACAAATCAGGAATACAATATAATATGATATGATACAATAACTGATGTGTGATGGATTCATTTCATAAAGTGTTCAATACATTAAACATTAAACATTAAGTTGAGTTTGAGTAGAGTATAAAATATGAGGTAAAGTATTCACTGCACAAACACATTTATGTTTGCGCCCTCTTTGGGCTTCTTCGGGCAAATGGTTCACATCATTTTAAATCCCTATTTGGGACCTTTTGTAGGGTATATTTTTCTAGGGTGCAGGATCTCCTTCTTTTCTTATTTATATATCTTTTCTGTTTTTTTTTTTGTTTTGTGGTTGGTCATTGCTTGTTATGTTTTTCTGTTTTATTTAGCAGAGATACTGTGGTTGAAGGTAGCTTTAAATTATAAATTAGCAAGATATAATGAAGGCATATTCTTTATCAATGCGTTGTTAAACCATCAGCTCTCTGCAGTATGTGAGTGTATTTTATTCTAACTTAAATTTGTTTCTCAGTGTTAGGGTTCACACTTATATGGCCTTAGTTTCTAGTTTGATTATCCTAGTTTTGGTCTGTTTCCACATGCTTAAGATAATTATGATGATTGGATTGCTTTTTTAAAGTGGCCGGAGGTATAAAATAATAATAATGTTAATTGTAATAATGAGGGGAATAAGCTAGCTATGGTAGTTCATTTTTTGTATACCTACATGAAGGGTATCAAATAATATTAAACAATAGAAATTTTGAGCAGTGGCTACATTTTAACACTACTTCATTTTTTCTATTTATTGATTCTGTTTTTTTGTTAATTTGTTCTGTTGGCAAAAGTGAGGATTTCAATTTTTCATTCAAGCATCGGTAACATAGGATTTTGATATTCTGGTATATGTGTGTTTGTTTTAATATTTTCAATTCTTCAGTGGATTTGAGTTTGCTATCGGTCAGTCTCCAATAATGTGTCAACAATGATATACTGTTTTTGTAATTTTCATTTGTTGATGATAATGAATGGTTGGTTAATCTGAGTTTAAAGTGTGTTTTTTGATATTCCTACGTAATATTTTACTTTTATGGATTTCTCTGCAGTTGATATTCCAGCTTGGTATACAATATTTGATTTGAGACGATTGTTTTGCGAAGGGTATCCATTTCTGTTTGTACTATTGCAATCTGGTTTATTTATGCTTTCTCCATTAGTATCATTTCTAATTACTCTATTGCCTTTCTTTATTGTATTTTCTGTACAACTATAGCTAATTTTCAGTTTGTGCTAGTTAGATATTTTACTCAGTAAGTTGCTCACGGGTGGAGGAATGTTTATCTATTGATTCGAGGAATATTTTTCCTAAGTTGGTTTTTACTTTGAGGTGGAATGGTGGTGTAGACTAGATGATTTTCCAACCTCTACTTTTTTTTGTTCTTGCTCAGTTTTACTCTATTGAATTTTACTTTTCCAACATATATAAAACTAGTTTTGGTAAACCTGCTGTCCTTTTAGTATATTTATTTCTAACATCGTTGAATATTATTTAACTAGAGGAGTAATATGTTAGCCTAGTTTCTATTGATTTGGGAATCTTTTTGATGATTTTGTTTGATTGGTTAGATCACATGTTAATTTATGGAACTACGGAATTTTATTTTCTATGTGATTTATAGGTGTTATTATTTAGATTGAAAGTAACATCTAAAAAAAGTAGAATTTTCAATTTGGCCTTAATTTCACCTTTAATGTGCAATTTTTTAATTCTCTTTGTCATGTACTTTTTTTCTCCATATTTTTGCACATTGCCATTTTTTCTACAATTAGCAGGCTGTCATCCCGGTAGAGTCCTATGTTTTTAGAGTTTAGTTTGCTGGTGAGGTTGTACAAAATGTACAAACTGATCAAGTCCGACATTTGGGCTGAATAGAGACTACCCATGGAAACATCAAAACCACAGACATTGTGTCTTTTAGTCCATTGTCCTAGGTAATTGAACAGTACGGTCCATCCACAGCGTTTGATTATTTCTATGACTTTACTATTGATTTTAGTGAAGATCACTGCAAATTTACAGATATATATCTATATATTTCCAATTAATCCTTAGATTTTGTAATCAGATTTTTCAGATACAGCTCAATATTCAAAGCATTGAATCAAATGAGGCAAAGTCTGAAATATCACTTATTTCCAAATGTGATATCAATTATTGGTTCAGCCTTTGTATAAGGTTCAGACATTGAATTATGTCCCTTTGTATGATCAGAGTGGAAGAAACATGCACAGCATCATCCTCACTTGTTAGTTTGCAATTATGGTGTTGAGCATACAAATATAAATCTACATATATCTTATTTTGTTATATTTTTGTGAGTGAAATCATATTTTCACAGATTTGACCAGGAAATAATTCAGCGCTTGTTCCAATGAGTTATTCCAAAGGAAGCATACAACTCTTTCTCTATCTAAAACATCCCAGTCTCCTATAACTCACATCCTGTGGTCTAAGAGTACCTGACATACTATCATCATTATCATCATTTTTATTTCAATCAGCGAATTTTGACTTTCATATCCCTAATAAAATGTTCAATGATATATATATATTTTGTGCTTTGCTGATTTTTTTACCTCTAAACCTGGAGAATTTTATAGAAATAGCATCAGTGAAAAATTGTTATGCTTCAAATTAGATAATTACAAAATTTTTTGTTGAAGCAAACACAGACAGACGGAAAAACAGACGGACAGATGGTTTTTTGACAAATTATAATAAGATGGCAACTGTTTTTGTGCTTTATTCCATTTCCAATCATGAGAGGTTTCTAAAGGAATGCTCATTTTTCAGATTGCACAGAAAACCTGTATCATTTCTCCAACAGATTATCATCTTTTCAAGCATTTTCAACTTCATATCCATAATAAAAAGTTCAATAATAAGAGGCCATATTTTGTGCTTTTCTTAATCTTTTACCTCTAAACCTAGAGAATTATACTGAGATGGCATATTATCATTTGAGGATAATTGAAAAAAGGTTATTGCTTCATGCAGGTCATGTTTCGATTAGATATTTACTGCTTTTTTTGTTTATATCTCGCATTTATGGAGATAACTTTAAAGAACACACCTTCACAATATCAAAGTTATCAAAGTTAAAGCTCAAGAAATTTACAAAGATAGCATATTATCATTTGAGGATAATTGGAAAAACCATGGATCATTTTTGGATTGAATATTTACTGCTTTCTGTTATTCATATCATCTCTTAGCTTATCATTTCATTTGTAACAAATAGAATATATTGAAATAAATTTGTCTTAGCTAAAAGAATTGAGATATAAAGTCTTACTGAATCACCCATATTTATTGGAAATAATAATCCTTGAGATTACCATCTTTTCAAGCATTTTGAACTTCTTATCCGTAATAAAAGATTCAATAATCAGGAAGCCATAATTCATCAATTTGCGATCACTAAACCTGAAGATTTTCATAGAGACGGCATTTAAAATAAGCTGATAGTTAGGAAAGGGTTATTGCTTCAAATGGGTCACATTTTGATTAAACATTCACCATTTTTTGTTGTTTATATCATTCTTTGTCTTATAATTCAAAAAATGACATTCCATATGAAAAGATAATAGAATTTTGAGAAAGCTCTTGACAGCACTAGATCTCTTCAAAATGTTTTTTCTAATTTCTTTTCTGGAAGATGATGAAGACTTTGTATATTGATATGCCAAGCAATTGTCAGCCTTCCTTCAGCATTTACTGTGAATTTTCTTTGGGAGATTTGAAAATTCCAATGACATGCTGATCAATAAAATAAAAATCAATAATAAATCTTGAAGGAATTTCAATAATTCTGATGTTTTACAAGAGAAAATTTATCATAATTCTTCAAGAAACTAAATTTAAAAATTGCACCAGAAAAGATTATTTGAAGAATCAAAAGAGTGAAAATAAATCAGAAAAAATTAGCTTTTTCTTTCTTAAAATCAATATTCAGAGGTTTTAATTATTAAGAATATTTATGACCAACTAAAACAAACATACACATACACACACACTCACACATATATATCTCGTGGTACTGGAAGGGATGTTGAATAGTCTATAACCACGCTGAAGAGTTGTAATGCAATGAAACAGCTGTCGATGGATGACACAATTATCTATTACTATATATGTATGTATGTATATATATATATATATGTATAGTCTAGAAATCTTTACAGATTTGAACACCAAATATAAATAAAAAAAAGTTTATGTCACTTCAGTCAATAATCTCCAAATATTTGTTAATGCAATTGATGTAAACATTTGAATGGGTTTTATGTCAGAGTTAGTTATCACAGTACTTTGTGAGAATTTTTTCTCTTGTGATCATCAGTTGTTTACCATGTGACTGTTTTGAGAATTTATAAACAAAACAGTTGTTTTAACATGACTACCAAGCAGAGTTGATCAAATATCTCCCCATAAGCTATGAATTTATATATTTTTATAACTTTATTTAATTATTTTTAGGGCCGTATCATAATACATGTAGTTTCTTATTTCACATAGGGTATTATCATTATGTATTATATATAAATGTTATTTTATAGTACATCATTTAATTTTTTGAAACAAAAACTTGCTTACGTAAATTATCCAGAAAATTGACAATGAAGGGAACAGTAAGTATATCAACGTGTCAATTCTGTCGCAAGCTCTTCCATGTGAACATTAAATCCATCAAATTGAAATGTCAAATTAAATCTCTAACTGCATGCAAACCAATATGATATCATCATTAAGGATATTAGTAAGTCAGCTGCAGCTTTTGAAAGGAAGAATCCTTTTATTATGCTACAAAGATTACTTCTCAAAATTACCCCAGTGGGATGCCAAAAAGGGAGCGGGGGAGTGCCCTACTGGGGCAGATTTACAGTCAATGACCCTAGAAAATGACCAATGAAATATGAGTACAGCTCTTATTTGGGGCAAGGTGTGCAAGAACCCCAAAGGTTCAAAAATTCATCTGGCCTAGATGGGCTGCTTGGAAAAAGAGTAAGTGGAGCAATTCACAGTGCCAGTACCTCTTGGAGCACGTGGGGAGATGGAGGAGGAGCTCGGCTCAAAGACACTCCACAGTGCTAGGAACCTTCAAGCACCCCATGCTATAAGCCAAAGCTTACCATCAGAGAACCAATAGATATTGTACCCAGCAACAAATAAAGAACCTGCATTGTCTCAGTTCGACAAAGATGTAGATATAGTCCTTCAAATAACAGCAAGAGGGGATGTGGACCAAAGACTCCAGATAATGAGCACACTCATCATCAATGTTGCTTTGGAGTAGTTTGGCATTAAGGAGCATAGAATGGACAGTTGCACTGGAAGATCAAACCCCAATGGAAGAGAGACCAAGATCATCTAATTCAGAAGGGAGTTGAGGTCACTCAGAAGCCAGTTGAAAAAAGCAAGGGAGGAAGAGAAGGGATCCCTGACTGAGCTTCAGCAAAAAGTGGAAAACAGCCTTTTGAGTGTTCAGTGGATTGAGTGTCAAAGGAAGAAGTGCAAGGAAAAGGCTTGTGAGAGAAGTGCCTTCATTGCTGATCCTTGTGGATTTGTGGAGCAGTTGCTGGGGGGAAATACAGTGGGTGCCTGTCATGCTCTGAGGAGGAGGTTAACCTCCACATCAGAAAGACTTGTAAGGACAGCCTGAGGGAGAAATACCCTGGCCATTGTGTAGTCCTTTTATACCAACCAGAACCTGGCATCATGTTCAATATGAGCAAACCCACATTGAGAGGTCAAGGTGGCCATGAAATCAGCTAGAATATTGTCAGCCCCTGGCCCAAATAGAAAGCTGTACATAATATTCCAAAGATGGCTTGAGAGCCTCTGGTGATTGTTAGGGTAATCTGGAGGAGGGAAAGGATGCGGCAAATTTGCAGATATGCAGAGGCGTAGGGTTCCTATGGAAGAGAATGCCAGCAACATTGAGCAGTTTCTAAACCATCTCATTTCTAAATGTCGAATGCAAAACATTTTCAACTTCATCTCAAATTGCCCAATGGAATTTCTCTTTAACAGCATCTTCATTGACGTTTCAGTGCAGTAGGGAGAAGGCCCTGGTATTTCAATATGCCTGGAGCATGCTGTTGTTCTAACCCAGCTTATAAAAAAGGAGGGAGGAAATAGCAGAGGTCTGACAATACTGTGGCTTGATTTAGCTAATGCTAATGGGTTGGCCTTCTCAATGTACCATGTTCCAGTATATTATTCTTGACTATTACACCAACTTCAGTCTGAGGGGGACCAGTCGAAACTTAACATCAGTGTGGCATAGGCTCAAAAAAGGCATTATTATGGGTTGCTCTATTGCACTATTTGCGTTAGCCATGAATATTCCGGTGAAGTCTGGAAGTTGGATGCAAAGGGCCGCAGTCTAAATCCTGCATGAGACAAATCCTGATTATAGCATTTATAGATGAACTGGGTGTCACAACACTATTTGTAACTGGATGCAAGTGGCCTCTTCAGGGTCTTGAATCACTGATCACTTTGGCTGGAACGAGCTCTAAGCCAGGGAAGTCCAGATCTCTGATTTTCAGGAAAGAGTGGCTGACAAGTTCAGTTTCTCATTTAGAGGCACTCCCTGACCAAAAAGTCAGGACTCTCAGGAAGATTTTCACCAAAAATCTAAGAGACCCTTAGGCTTATCAGTCATGAATGATCTAAGCATTTGGCTCTCTATGGTGGTCAAATCAGGGTTTCCCGTTCAATTCCAGGAATGGTTTTACTAACATGGAATCCTGCCACGTCTCTTCAGTCCACTCCAAATCTAAGAAGTTCCAATTACCTTTACTGAATTGCCAAGAAAAAGAAAGTTAATCAGTTTTTGTGCAGGTGGCTGTGCCTACTCAGCCCTTGAGCAGCCCTTAATGACCTTAACACCAAAATACAGTTCCTTTTCAGTAGGGATGGTTCTTAGCTTACTTGAGCCAGAGAGGTTTCTTCTGATGCCAAATTTTCCTTGATGGACATTGAAGTGGTGCTCACAACAGGCAGTTGGGAAATTTTAGACAAGGTAGCAGCACAAAATCCTTCTGGGCATCGTAGCAACAGGCTGATCAGGGTTTGGCAGCAATACAAAATTTTGCTCTAGTAAGCCCTGAGTGAAGGAGAAGAGGAAGCTAATTCAAGAGAAAATATATGCAGAGGAGGAGGAGGAGGAGGTGCAATATCAAAATGGTTTGAATGGGCAGATACTATTCTTTAATCCTAGGTAGAAAAGTGTAACAGTTGTACTTACAAACAAGCAGAAAATATATAGAATGTTTCAGATGATGCATCTCAGGGCCTTCCAGTGGTGGGTTCTTTTCTCTTTTATAGAAGTGGTATAGTCCTACAGCTAAAGATTTGGGAGGGTCAGAGGCCTGGGGAGATAGGTCCTTTAAGGGGCCTACTTCAGTATTGTGAGATTTGATGGGGTGAAAAACTACCCAAAATTCTAAATTTTTATTAATACAATTCATGTACATAAAGATATATCCAAGTTATTGTATAATGTCAGTAGATATTGCAGTAGGTGAGCATTTGCAAAGCTTCCCCTTTATTGTTGACCCAAGGGAGCTGTTCTCAAATTGCCACTCTTCTCCCTCAGTCACACCCTTTTCTCAAAGATCACCTCAGTCAGAAGTAATTCAAAAGTCAACTTGGGGAAAAAAATCTTGCTACACTTATTAAGTAGAACCACACATAACCTAATTTTCTTCTCAAATGTTAAAAAAAAACCCTAACAATATCATTTTGCAACTATGGAAGGGCATCATGACTGTTTTTTGGGGTTTTTTTTGCTTCACCAGGTGCAGGTAACTGGATTGTATTAGATTCTATATAAGACTTGTTTATGCAGTGTCAGTTTCCTGATCACAAGCAGAATCGAATTCCTCTTGGAGAAAGTAATATTTTGCAATGCAGAATATTGTCTTGTGTCTATAACTGTCAGCAGATAAGATCTTTGCAGGATTTTCTTTTGGGGGAATCTCCAGGCTTCATCTTGCTTTTGATTCCAGTTATTCTTTTTTCCAAAGATTTATTGGCCACAAAGCCTGCATTATTTCCAAGTTTCCATTTGCAAGGCAGATTAAAAATTCATGAAAAGACAACGGAACTGATATAACTGATGTGATGTACGTTTCGTATCTGGAAACCCCGCAGCACCCCCCAGGTCTCCCAGCTTCAATAAAAATTTTTTTTTTTGATTTGGTGATTGTTTCAACATTTGTTTTAAAAAAGGAAATAAGATTTTTTTCTTTTGTCAAAAATTGGGTTTTATATGTTTTTTCAAAGCTTCCATCAGGGTCATAATGAGGGGTAAGGGGCATGCCACACCCTTTCCATCAATGCTTTTCTGTTGTCACATTTTGAGATGATTTATTAAAGAAATCTAGAAAATTTGTAAAATTGTTTAAATTGATAGCCATTTCTTCATCTTTTCTTGATCTTCAATTCAAATTTCAATTTACTCACCACTTTGTCGGCAAATTAGAGGTGTTAAATGTCAGATTTTTTTTCACTCAACGTAATCTCTGTCTTTTACCTATCACAAAATGAATGGGGTCAAAGATAGAAATTACAAAATATGATATTTCTGGGACAAGAATTGCAAAATAAGATATTTCAAGGACAGTAATTTTGATATGTAACATGTCAGGGACAGAAATCATAAAATAAAAATGTCAAAGACAGGAATTACAAAATAAAGTATGTCAAGGAGAGAAATTTCAAAATAGAATAGGTTGAGAACAGAAATTACAATATAAAAGATGTCTACGACAGAAATTGCAAAATAAAATATGCCAGAGACAAAAATTACAAAATAAGATATGTCAAGGACAGAAGATGTAAAATAAAATAAGTCAGAGATAAAAATTACAAAATAAAATATGTCAAGGACAGGAATTTCAAAATAAAATAAATCATGGACTGGAAGTGCAAAAGAAATGTGTCAAGGACAGAAATTACAAATTAAAATATGTCAAGGACAAAAATACAAAATAAAATAGGCCAAAGACAGAAATTGCAAAATGAAAAATGTTGAAAAAAGGAATTGCAAAATAGAATAGGTCAATGACAAAAATTACAAAATAAAATCAGTCAATGAAAGTAATTGAAAGATAAAACAAGCAAACAAAAGAAAATGCAAAATAAATTGGTCCAAGAGAGGAATTGGAAGATAAAATGGGTCAAAAACAAAAATGACAGAATAAAATGGGCTCAAGAAACGAACTGCATACTAAACAAGTCAAGAACAGAAATCACAAAATGAATTGAGTCAAAGAAAGAAATTGTGAAATAAAATGAGTCAAAGATTAAGAAAAGATCAATGAAAATATTCTGTTTTAGATTTAGTCTGAGCCAATTAGTTAATGAAAATGATTTGAAATGATTGAATAAATCATTGAAAAAGATCAAATAAATCAATGAGAAAGAAAAAATAAATCATGGAGAAAGATCGGACAGAAAAAAATCATAAAAATAATAAAAAATCATATAAATGAATCAGAAAAATGAATCAATACAAAAATAAGAGTGAATGATCAAATAAATAAATGAGAAATAACTAATAAAACAAAAAGAATATCAATTAATTCAATGAAAAAGATAATAATAAATCAAAGTGGAACATCAAATAAATCAAAGAGAAAGATTGAATGAATCAAAAGGAAGAATGAAAAAATCAAAATTAAAGATCAAATAAATCAGACAAAAAGATTGAATAAATCAGACAATCATCAAATAAATCAATGAAAATGACCAAATAAATCAAAGTGGAACATCAAATAAATCAATGAGAAATGTCAAATAAATCAAAGAGAAAGAATCAAATAAATCAATCAGGAAGATCAAATGAATCAAAGGGAAGGATGAAGAAATCAAAATTGAAGATCAAGTAAAAAGGAAATTAGGTCGAATAAATCAAAGGAAAAGATCAAATAAATCAATGAAAATCAAATAAATCAGAGATAAATCAAAAAAATCAAAAAGAAATATCAAATAAATCAATGAAAAAGATCTGATAAATGAAAGAGAAAGAACAAACAAATCAATGAGAAAGAACAAATTAATCAGAGAGGAAGATCAAATAAATAAATCAGCATTATCATCAAATAAAGTAAGGAAAAAGATCAAATAAATCATTAAAAAAGATCAGATCAATCAATGAGATGGATCAAATGAATCATTGAGAAAGGTCAAGTATATAGATTAGTAAGAACAAATGAATAAATAAATCAATGAGAAAGAATTAATCAATCAATGAGAGCCCACCTGTTGAAATATAGTCATTTAAACAACATTTGTCAGAATATATCCTTGTGTATTTCTGAAACATTTCAGCTCTTCAAGGATTTTCTTCTCTTCTCTATTAGAACAAATGTTATATCAATCACCACAGCATAAAAGAAAAAATTGGTTGGGGCTGGGGTTCCTTGAGGGATGGGAGGCGCTGCAGGGTTTCAAGATACGAAATGTGCATCGCATCAGTTATATCAGCTCCGTCGTATTTTCATGAATTTTAGATCAGCCTTGCAAATGGAAACTTGGAAATAATGCAGGCTTTGTGGCCAATAAATCTTTGGAAAAAAGAATAACTGGAATCAAAAGCAAGATGAAGCCTGGAGATTCCCCCAAAAGAAAATCCTGCAAAGATCTTATCTGCTGACAGTTATAGACACAAGACAATATTCTGCATTGCAAAATATTACTTTCTCCAAGAGGAATTCGATTCTGCTTGTGATCAGGAAACTGACACTGCATAAACAAGTCTTATATAGAATCTAATACAATTCAGGTACCTGCATTTGATAAATAAAATAAAAAAAATGAAAAAAAAAGCAACTCTCTTCCATAGTTGCAAAATGATATTGTCGATTTTTTTTATGTATTTTCAATGAGAATTAGATGTGTTGTTCTGCTCCATAAATGTAACAAAATGTTTTTTCAAAAGCAGACTGAATTATTACTGTCTGTAGGGATCTTTGAGAATGAGGCTTAGCTGAGGGACGGGTGGGGCAATTTAAGCAAGGCTCTCCACAATGGCAGGGAAGTCTTATCAATACACACTTATTGCAATATCTACTGACATTATAGAAGGATATATTTGTACATACATTTATTGCATAAATAATAATTCAGCCTTTGGAGCTGATTTTCTACCAAGCAAGTGCATGTCTATTCATCGTAAAATTTCCCTTTTTATCAAATCTCACTAATGTTGGGGGGGAACCCATTAGGCAGGCCTGTCATAGCCTTCTGGCCACCAAATCTGTAGCTAGGCCTCTGCTATAAGATCTAGAACCACTCTATAAAAGAGAAAAAAGAAACAACTTGATAAACCACGTGTGATGAGGGAGGCTGCAAAATGCATCAAATGAAACATCCTGTGTATTATTCAGTTTGTTTGTAAATACGATGTCATGTCGGGGGTAATTAATTAAATGAACGGAAAAAAGGGTTGATCATTGAAAAAGTTACTTTCTCTTGAGCAGTAATTGTAGTCTGAATTTTTCAAAGAACAAGCATGAATGCTGCTGGACATGAACTAAGGGACCAATTTGATATAAACATACATTATAAATTGAGCCCACCACTTAAACTCAATTTAGGGGGAGAATTTTCAGAAAACAAAAAAAAGTTGTAAGTAGACATAATGAGTAAGTTTTAACTTTGAATCCCTCATGAATCATTTATACATATATATATATATATATATATATATATATATATATATATATGTATATTTATATGTGTGTGTGTGTGTGTTAGTTGGTCATGAATATCAATTTTTAAGAAAGGAAAAGCTAATTTTTTCTGATTTATTTTCACTCTTTTGATTCTTCAAATAATCTTTTCTGGTGCAATTTTTAAATTTAGTTTCTTGAAGAATTATGATAAATTTTCTCTTGTAAAACATCAGAATTATTGAAATTCCTTCAAGATTTATTATTGATTTTTATTTTATTGATCAGCATGTCATTGGAATTTTCAAATCTCCAAAAGAAAATTCACAGTAAATGCTGAAGGAAGGCTGACAATTGCTTGGCATATCAATATACAAAGTTTTCATCATCTTCCAGAAAAGAAATTAGAAAAAAACATTTTGAAGAGATCTAGTGCTGTCAAGAGCTTTCCCGAAATTCTATTATCTTTTCATATGGAATGTCATTTTTTGAATTATAAGACAAAGAATGATATAAATAACAAAAAATGGTGAATGTTTGATCAAAATGTGACCCATTTGAAGCAATAACAATCAGCTTATTATAAATGCCGTCTCTATGAAAATCTTTTGGTTTGATGATCACAAATTGATGAATTATGGCTTCCTGATTATTGAATCTTTTATTATGGATAAGAATTTCAAAATGCTTGAAAAGATGGTAATCTCGAGGAGAAATTTCCAATAAATATGGGTGATTCAGTAAGACTTTATATCTCAATTCTTTTAGCTAAGACAAATTTATTTCAATATATTCTATTTGTTACAAATGAAATGATAAGCTAAGAGATGATATGAATAACAGAAAGCAGTAAATATTCAATCCAAAAATGATCCATGGTTTTTCCAATTATCCTCAAATGATAATATGCTATCTTTGTAAATTTCTTGAGCTTTAACTTTGATAACTTTGATATTGTGAAGGTGTGTTCTTTAAAGTTATCTCTATAAATGTTTTTTTTTCAATAAAATGAGAGATATAAACAAAAAAAGCAGTAGATATCTAATCGAAACATGACCTGCATGAAGCAATAACCTTTTTTCAATTATCCTCTAATAATAATATGCCATCTCAGTATAACTCTCTAGGTTTAGAGGTAAAAGATTAAGTATAGCCAAAATATGGCCTCTTATTATTGAACTTTTTATTATGGATATGAAGTTGAAAATGCTTGAAAAGATGATAATCTGTTGGAGAAATGATACAGATTTGATGTACTATCCAAAAAAAGACCAATCCTTTAGAAACCTCTCCATAGCCAAAATGGTATAAAGCCCAAAAGCAGTTGCCATCTTATTATAATTCACCAAAAGACCATCTGTTTGTCTTTCTGTACTCGCCTACCAGAAAACCTACTTGATATAGACCCATTAGATTTTCGGTGCGTAAGGATTTGATCCACAGGAAGTGTTTTTAGCTAATTAGTTTTTGAAACCCATCCATTAAAATATGTTTTGATAAAGTAATAGAAGATTACTTTTTAATCTCTACTCTCCAATCAATTCTCAGAGATAAAAATGTGACAAAGATTGCATTCTTTATTCAGAAAAAATCAAATGTTTTTAGCATATATCATCGCAATGTTTATTGGTGGCACATGGATATCTTGAATAGCATTTTTTTGATTAGTAAATGTTTGATGCAGTATAATTGGGGTACGTTTTTCTAAAACACAAAAGTGACAGATCAGAGGTTATGTTGATCACATGGAGGGAACTTTTATTTTTCGCTTTTTGGGGTCAAAATCTAGGGGACGTTTATATTTTCTATTCTTTTTTAGGTATCTAAATCAGAGAGGGGGACATTTTTCTTATCTCTTTTCTCTTTCCCTTTCATCACTTTTCAGGGGGGTAGGATTTGTTCTTCACAATTAGGGGTCCAAAACCCAGACGAATTCTATTTATATTTTTAGAGGTCGGAATCCTTGGAATTTTTTTCTCCACTTTTAGGGATTGAAATCAGGGAGAAAGATTTTGTTCACCTTTAGAGGATCATATTTAGACATGATTTTTTTCTACTTTTGGGGATCAAAATCAAGGGAAAGATTTTTTTTCACTCTTAACGGTCAAAATTTGGGGGTGGGATTTTTTCTTCACTTTCTGAAGTCCAAATTGTGGGAAGATTTTTTTTCTAATTATTACCTGGTGAAATTTGTAAAGATTTGATTGCACACAAAAAACAGCAAAATAAAGATGCCTGCAAATGTTTCAAAGTATGCTTACATTTGTGGTCACATATACAATATATGTATAAGTGTTTATCTATGCTTAACACCCTATTTGCACACCAAGAAGAGAGGGTGATGCTGTGTATGTCTATTTCACTCCAATCAAACAAAGGTTAATAAGAAAATATTTGTACCTCATACAATGGTAAAACCAACAATTGATGTCATATTGGGGAATTAGTCATAGTTCAGACCCTCCTTCATTTGATTCAATGCTTTGACTATTGAGCTGTATCTGAAAAATCTGATTACCAACTCTAAAGAATAATTGAATATATATTCATATAATATATTCTAGAAAGTACTAATGTATGTCTGTGTGTGAGAGTTTTTTCAACTTGGAATTTAAGAAAAACTATTAAAGTTAGATCTATGAAATCAAACTATATGCATATTTTGAATCAGCATAATCTATGATGTTTTTTCATCATTGTTTAAAATTTCTTTCTTTGCAGAAATTCTTAGGTTCAAAGTCATGGCGGTTCAATAGCTGAATAGCTACTTTTCATTTGCTGTACAAGAATTTCTCCTTCTATGTGATAATACCAGTTTGACAGAGTTAAAACAATGCAGAATGTCAGTTAAACTGAAAGTGCTGGAAACTGAAAGAAAAGTAAATTATCACTGAAATTTTCTCACATAATAACATCATTTCTAAAATCATCGAATTCTGCCAACCCTGTAACATTAAAAATAGTATTTGTACCACCTTAGACACAATAATACCTTCAATAGCTTTGCCATTAATGACTTTCTGTTAATTTCTGTTTCTACCAACTGCAGAAGCAAAAATACCTCATAGAATGTACTAAATTCAAACTGCGATATATAGAGAAATCAGAGTGGCAATTCAATGTTTGACAATAACTAAAGGCACAGAATTAAATTATCTTATAATTCCGACGAACACCCCGTGGAACAGCATTTCCATAACCATGGCTACAATTTCAGCACAGATGCTAGATTCACTATCATCAAAAATTCCACCGCCCAATGTGACTAAAATTCTGGAACTACTATGACACCCCTACACCATGATACACCTCAGTATATATATTCTCTCAGTTTCCACAATAGCCCTACTTTGACGATGACTCCTTGCAAGCAAATATTTTATGTTACAAACTTATCTTACCTTATCCATACGTAACTTTTCTTTTATATATATATTGATAACTGGGAATATCACACATAGTCACCTAAACTCCCACCAATTGATACCTATGTATGGTCCATTTTACTTGTACGATTCAGAGTTATCTGATTCTTAAAAATATCTATAATGACCTTTAAGGTTACCTTATATGCATTTCCAGACTAATACTCAATTACACATAACAAGGATCCCCTTTACTTTATACCTTACCTCACCTTGATTATTACTAAAGAGTCCTGACCCCCAAAGCCCACCACCAGAATACTTCACCTCCACTTATCAAATCCCCATCTTATACACATACATGCTATTAATACACTAATTGTTCTACTCCACCATCAATATTCTTCTTCTAATACTGATTAGTAATTTTCACTCCATTTTTCATTTTTGTGATAATTTTACACTTCATAAATGCTCCCATCCCAAAAACCCACTTACACCCTATATGTCTTATACTCATCAATATCCAAACCATTGCACTCTATACAAGTATGCAATATTCACCAAGACAGGAGTCTACTCATTAGAATTCACAGGTTATGCATCCCCCATCACATTCTCCCGCGTGATATAACATGGACCACTGCTTGACATTGCATTTGTATATGTGTGTATGCATGTAGGAGTTATGTGTATGTATTTGTATGCATGTATGTACATATGAGTATGTGCATATATACACTATATGCCTGTGTATATGTATTTCTTTTCAGTCTTTTATCTAAATAGATGTGATCTTATTAAATGTACATTTTATTTGTTTGTCTAAATACTCATGTATGCTTTCATTTCAAACACTTGTACTCTGTTTAATCTCCGTGACCACACTCATACTTGGCATGCATATTCTCCATTCTGTCATGCTGACTATCATCTCCCTTTCCTCCTTCAACTTTTCCAATGACGTCAGCATGCACTGGGAAGAACCGACCACATGGAGGCAAAATTCTTTACCCTCCACATCTTGTCACCTTATAGAGTTCCCACTACATCACTATTTTTCCTCACTCACAGAACAAGCTGCATATAACTGGCGTCCTTTCAATTTAAGTGGATGCAATAGTATCTATAGTTCTATGAGTAGATTTTCTCTTGTCTAGATCATCAGTTGTTTATCATATAACTTTTTCCTAGGATATATGTTTACTTGAAAAACTCGCAAAAAGTATGATTATACAATGTATTGATCAGATATTAAGACAACATTAGAAATAAAAGCCATTAATGTGTTTTGTAACCTTATTTTATTGTATTCCTTGTAAAATATCATATCGGATGAATATGTTGTTGTTTAGTATTATTACATTTTCAGTATGATAGCTCTATACAAGAAATTTAGTCAATTATAGTCATCTTTAACACCAATCATTCAAAGAAAAAAAATTCTTTAAAAAATCTAGCAACTTCGAGCCATTTGAAATGGCTATCTTTTTCTGTTAGAATCAAAGATGACTAATTAATTGTGACCTGGAGTCGAGGAATTTATTCTCAATATAAGAATTTAAAACTTGAATTCTTTGTATCATTCGGCCATTTTTGGTGACCGAGAATCGTGGTAAAAAAGGCCGAACACAAATGCAGAATGAATTAGTCACATGCACTCAACATTGGCACACTCACTGAACCTAAAGTAATGCTGATTGCAACACTGTTATTTGCTCTTCTGTATAAGGTTATTGTAAAAAGGCGGCTACTGAAATAGGTATTGGAAAACATCAACTCAAAACAAGCGTGAATGCTGCTGGACACAAACTAAGAGATCAATTCAGCATAAGCTTACACTTGAACCCCCCCTAAAAACCCATTTTGGAGGGAATTGAAAAAAAAAACGTTTTTTTCTAGACATAATAAGGAGTAAATGTTTACATTTTCAGCTGTCTGGCTCTAGTGGTGCAACTTGTACATACAATTTGATACATAGCCTGCAAGCCAACCAGTCATCTAGACTCATTTGAAAACTGAAAAAAAACTATTTTGACATTTTTGTTTGACATTTTCTAATAAGATCTTAGAAGAAGGAAGAGGGAATAAAACACCAATCAAAACTATTTGAATCGAGCAGCCAGCTTTGTTAGCAAGTCATTGGAGGTGCTCATTCAACCAAAATTGGCCAGAAAAATAGAAAAGAATCCATACCAATCTTTTTGATGAATCATCATGACAAATTTTAAAACAAGTCAAGAGTGTTTACCCCGATCTGTTTCAATTTTCTTGTACAGCCAAAGAGATATCCATTTTGTTTATCGTCCTGAATATCCAGGGATTCTGTTTCTAATACATTTCTAAACAAGTTTCTTGGTTTTATTCTCTTTCAAGGAACTTTCAATCAATTTTTCCTGCTGGAAGTAGCAGGAACTTCACATTTTGGAGCCAATTGGAAACTTTTAATGAAAATGGAATTGGCTTACGTCACACCTTCATTTTCCCACCTGACAAGAGTCTCTTTAATAGGCTTTGCATTTAGTTATCAAGTCAGAAGAGTTTCAAGGAAAGAGCGCAGAAGCAAAGTGCCTAGACATCCAACTTCGAGTACAGTTTCACATCTTTATTGCAACTAAATTTCCGTCCACTCTTCTCAGTTATTTGGAAACACAAATACATTGATGATTAAAGATACACTTAAACATTTATAAATTCTCCTTCATTTTTAATAACTTTATCCAATCTAGCAATAAATTTTCTTTCATATCAGATTTGTAAAATTCCTTCGAACTTGACCTTAAATAAAACATTTATTTGTCGGGATATAGCAAAATTTTTCGCTGACATTTCAGTTTATTTGGAAACAAAAATACCCTCCTTCGCTTTTGATAACCTTATTCCATCCATCAACAATTTTTTTTCGATACCAGATTTGTAAAATTCTTTCAATTCTAACCTGAAATAAGACACTAAGTGATTTTCAACCTCTTCTCTTGAAAGGAGTCTTTGTCCATCAAAATCTAAACAAATGATTATCTGTTGGATACATTCCCAGAATGGCTAAACAGAGTTTATCTTTGCTTAAATCTATTTCTGTACATAACTTAATTTTATATTTCAGTCAGAGGAGGCGGGCATTCTTAAGAATCAGTTGTCATGGATACTAGGGAGCTAGGTAGTAGCTTAGTGATAGACTATTTGGGTACTCGTTGAGTTTGGGTTGAGGCTATTTCTAGAATTAATCAAGGTAGTGGGGTAGTGCACGTCCTTCTTATGTATTATCAAGTATCAGTCGAGATATCTATGGTCTGTATCCTTGATGGTCATTGCAGATGTTCTGAAAAGTCAGATGGTTTTGAGCTTTATAAATGGAATACCATACTTAGGTTTCTATAGGTAGGGGTCTCTGAGACTGTGTGAAGTTCCTGATATTTGATATACATAAAGATATATATAGGGCAGCTGCAGGGATCAAATCTGTAACGATTGGGTAGCCACTTCAATGTACGTTCCTCTAACCATTGAGCTGAACAGCTACTTTTTATGCAAAAGCTTAAATAACTGCTTCTACTCCACATTCTCATTTTGTTAATTCATGATCTATATCTGCCGTTTCTTTCAATGCAGACAATTATCTTATCAAGAAATGGATATAAGGTTCCAACAGAAATGATTAGGAATTGCACTATATTATATTGCAATTATTTGAAACGTCCTCCTGTTATTACACTGTGAATATATCATTTGGCCAAGAAAAAGGGTGGATCCAGGATTTAGAGTAGTGGGAGTGAATTTTTTTTTTTCACTACCTCTATGTAATCAGACGATAGATATGATAATTTTTGTTTCTAAGGTTAGTGTATGATTACTTGGGATCAATTGTATTTTTATTAATAAATTTTTTTTATGTAGATACAAAATGAAAGCAATTCTTAACCATTCAGCCACAGAGATTATCCTGGTTTGAAGAAGATGATTTCATGCCTTTAACTCACTCCCTGCAAGCAACAATCCACATAAAGTTTTGCTGTCTACAAGTAGGACTTTGTAATCTTAATAAAGCAATTTGATTAAAGTTGTGATGAAACAATTCAAAATCAAGATGAAGGTAAGAACGAATCAAAATTGATGATAAAAACATTGTCCTACAGTATTGCATCCAATAAGAAGAAGAATGAATCAGAAAAATTACTTGAGAAGAAATTGAATTCTCATGTATTCTTTGGGGATTCTTCAATCTGCTTTTATAAATCACTGAAAAAACATTTTATGTTCATCGAGTTTTTAGTCCTCTTTTAATGCTGCTCTTATCAACAATGCAAACTAATTTTTAGAGTTATTTTTTGATAAAAATATTGCCACCCCAAAGTTGTATTAAAGTAATCTCAAGATGCATAAACTTTCATAAAGTAAATTTGATTTTCAAAACTTTACTATACAATCCAGAAGAGATGTTGGTCAAAAACATTATCTGATGATGTGGAAGAAATTGATCCAAAAACCTCACTTGGTTCAGAAAAAGAAAAAGGTTATCAATTTGCTACATGATAATATCTTCCCTCATATTGCAGAAAAGATTAAGACTGCTGTATTTGAAGCTGGATACTTTATTACATCTTGCCATTCAATCTCTCTTCTCTGGATTACAATTTCTTTTCCAGGCATCTAGACCAGTGTTTATTAAACTGATGAATAACTCACCCAAGGATGAATGAAATTGTATGGGGGTAAATGAAGGATGAATGAAACATGAAGGGTGAAAGACTTAATTTACTCAAATACTCATATTTTCTCTGTACAGTAAAAAGAAATTTTCATGGTGAACGTGTACAATAAGAATAAATCATTTTTAAAAATCTAATTCTAGATTCTGAAATGTTCAAAGAGTTTTTCAAACAATTGAACTCCTTTTGTTGTTGGTGTTGTTGAGACAACGTTTTGGCCAATCTATATTCCGGCCTACTTCAGGTGTCCTATCTGATTGTGATGGAGGTAAACAGAGTTTTCCTCCAGTGGTAGCAATGCTTACAGTGGAGGATTCAGATCTTTCCCCTTTCCTTATCTTGTTAGGTTTGGATTTCCATACTTTGTTCTTGTTGAGTAGCCAAGAGTTTTCTGACTTATACACTCAGTTGATATGTTGATGTGTGCTGCTTCTTTTTCCTTTGTTTCCAACAGTGTCCACCTGAGATATAGTGATTGCCTTTCTCTATCCAGATAAGGTCAACCATTCAAGACTTTTTCTATCTTGAGAAAGTCATGTTATTAACACTAACGACAAGACCAAATTCTATTAGTATTTGAACAGTTTAGAATTTTAATATTAATGACACTTCTCAAAGGTATGAAGAATATCTTTCAACATTTCAATAGAAATATAATTCTAAATTCTAAGACCATTCTTTGCTAAATTCATATGAACTAAAAAAATTCTTTCTTTATGTTATTTACATCTATTTTTGTCATTCCCAGTTTTTTTAAAAACATTTTTAGGATGCTCAAAAACATGGATAAAATAAACACATGAGAAATGAATTAATTTGTGCTTTTTGCTTATGATACTGAATAAATTCTGTAGAATGGATTCGGTGGTTTGCAGTCAAAATCCACCCTACAGCTGTAAAAACAAATTCTAACAAATTTGAATTTTTTTATATCAAATTTTTTGAGTTACTTCCCTTTATCTACATTTTATGGAATTTTCAGAGTTGTCTCCTTTCATATAAAATAATTAATTTTTATCCGTAATCAACTGTATAACCCCCACCTTCTTGAATCTTCCATAAAGTGAATTTGCCAACCTAAAATGTGTACTGAACATAGATTGAGAGGAGCTGAATTTGATTATGGATTTATTTTTTGTGCACAGCCTTTCTCTATCCATTATAAGAGTACAATCATACATACTAACAACTATAGATATATAGGTAGAGAAATTTTTTGATTGAGTAAATGTTATTTTTCTATAGATAAATGATAAATATACATGTGTTTTTTTTTGTATTTACTAACAATGTAGAGTGTATATTTTGATTAAAATCAATGAACATAAAATGCAACTTGAAAGGAAACAAGATATTGAAAAGGAAAAAAGTCATGTGATTGAGCCACAAAGACAAAAGAACATTATTTAAAAATAGACGTTAAAATCATTTGATTAATCGCTTGAAAAGTTGAAAGAACAATGAAACATTTTGTTAAAATGTAGCAAAATACAGAATAAAATAAAAAATCTATCAATCTATCTATCTCTCTCTCTCTCTATATATATACATATATATATATATATATATATATATATATATATATATATATATATATATATATACATACATATATATATATATATATATATATATATATATATGCATATATATATGCATGTGTCTATATCTTTAAGTATACCAACATTTCTTTCCGACACAAATATTTATATGGTAATGGACATATATGTATCTCTTTGGGTCAATAGATAAGTGATAAAAAGTTTGTCTCATCTTCCCAAAAGCCTAGACTCATGAATTTACGTTTATGGCTGTACTTTGTTGTTCTTCAATGATCTGACAAGTTTCTCACTCCGTAAAATGAATTAGTCACAAGTCATCAGTACTGTACAGGAATGTAATGTTCATTGCGCTTCTTTCATCCGACTTTTTGGATTTGGGTTCAAAGAATCACGGATTATCTGCCATATTGATCAACTTTTTGGTCCTGCTGTTTTCAGAATTGAGACTTTGGCATCAGAAAACTTGAATTATTTCCTTAAACAACAGGGATTTGCAGTCTTGCAGATGAAATTTGTTCTACATTGAACTCAAAGGAAATAAGCATTTCAATGACTTGAAGTGTGTGTAGATTGATGATAATAATATAATCTAGATAGGTATTATTATATATATCACCAAAACTGTCAAGTTTGGTTTATTCAGTTTTTTAAGTTGGTCTGGCTCACCGGCTATGAATCTATAATGTGTAAAAGCCACACCAATTGAGCTAGAGGGCTGAAATTTTAAACATCTACAACTTATTACTTTTTTTCTATTTTGTTTATGCATTATTCTGGAATGTTTCTGGACCTTTGCGCAAAAATTGGAAAAATTTCATCATCAAATGACAAACTTTAGCACATACTTTTTAAATTTACTTCCAGTTTCAAAATGCCATCACCCAAGCTGAGAAAGCCTTATTCAGGGTGAGGGGACAAATACTCCCAACCCAGTGGACGTTTATCGTGTATATATACGTATCCATGATTATGAATTGCATTATATCTTATAGTGAAACTGTATTTTAAATAATGTGTGAGTGTGTGTGTATATGTGTGTGTGTGGGGGGGGATGCGTGCATGCATGCATGCATGCGTGCGTGTCTATTTCTGCATTTCATCAGATAAATATTTATATATAATCAGAGTTGGGCTTGACTGCGAGAGATATAGAATTTCCACTTTGTCCTTTGCAGGAAATAACTATTAAATGCTAATTTTAGAGTAATCTCCCTCATTTATTCATTTATTTGCAAATGCGTACAAAAATCAATGTTCATCCTGGTCAAATTAGAATGCATCAATTTTCACTCAAAGGGTGACCAAACAAATCATAGGGTCGTTTTGGTATATATTTGGGTGTGTGTATATGTGTAATACACGTTGTGTAATATATACATGGGAACATTCGCAAATTTGTAGCTCAATGATGAAAAAAAAGCATTTTTTTTATGCAATAGATATTCATCTTTCAACATAATCTCTTTCTTTGTCAATGCCCATAATTCAGTGGGGTATATTAATAACATGAATCAAGCATTATACAGTATATATTTCAATGGTAGTTAATTACTATGTGCCAAGCTACTGATTTATTGATCAACCTGTGGTATATTCCACACTGGTTCCAGAGATTGGTGTTTTGGCCCAAGTAAAAATAAAAAAAACTTTCAACCAAAACTGTTAATATTGGTTTCCTCAGTTTTTTAGTGATTCTGCCTGCTTTTGATACAGAATGGAATTGATCCATTTCTCACAAAATGTCTCAATTATTCTGTTGAAAGAATTATAGATGGAATGATTCAGTGTTTTTTTTTTTTTCACTTTTCATTGTTATAGACAGGCAGGTACACATACAGAGAATGCCATTTATTTGTTAGACGTCGCAACCAACATGTCAAACAAAAAATTCATCAGAAACCGTTTTGAATATCCATCATTGTTTGTTGTCATCTCCAAAATGTCTCCACTCGATGATTACAAAACAAACAACCAAGTCTTGTAGTTGATTGGCAAGTTTTCTTGGAGGCTTTTTTTCTGATTTGTTGTTCTTTCCCTCTTTTTGCTTTTCTAATCTCTTTACTGCAGGAAGCGAGATCATTATCATGTTTTACTCCATTGCACCGATGCAAAAAAAACAGCAAATGACGAACCTCATGCAAACACTTCATCAATCATAGCGCAAGACATTGATCCATTCCAAAATTCTTTCATTCGATTAAAAAAGCAAGTTTTTCCTTCCGAAGACTGATTGACTGAATATTTGTTAGCAATGCTGAAAATATTAAACAGAGGAAAGGCTGCAAGATTTGGACAGAAGGGGAGATAATCCAGGCTTTAACTGAGAGACACAGGCACTGCAATAATGTTGAATTTGGTAATCAAATGAGTCTGCTGGTAGAGTTTTAATACCACCCACTTGAGACAGGCCTGGTATTGAACGTTTGCTCCCAGATACTGCCTCTTGAGGAAAGTATTTATGGCATTGTTAGGCCATGTACATGTTCGTACTGGTGTGTGCATCAGTGTATGTGCACATATGCCAATGCAAGCATGCATGTGATAAAATAAGTGTATTCATATTACAATACGAATCCGTGTGCGTGTGTGTTTTGGAATATTCACACTATGAATTTAATGCCTTTAGCAGAGACATGTTGGCAAGATAGTTGAAGAGATAGCATTTTTCAAGTGATCTCAACCCCATTGGAGAGAGGGTCAAGTAGGGAGCTGACCTCTCAGGCATTAATCACTTTTTCGGATTATCTAATCCTGTTTAAAATCCATTAGAGTCGAAAAATATTCCTAAAATATCCAGGGCAGCTGCTTTACTGATTTGGTTAAGTTCAAATCTAACCAAATAGTTTTCATTCTTTATTCTTCCCGAATGTCTGATATGCCAACATCATTATTTACATGAATTAATGGTATTAATAGCAATATTAGAAACCGTCAACTAATACTGTTTTCAAAACTGTCAATATAAGTTTCTTCAGTGTTTTAGTTGATCTGACTGGCAGACTGGCTATGTATGTAGCACATACAGGCTACACCAATGGAGCTAGCAGGCAGAAAATTTAAACATTTATGCTTGATCATATCTAGAAAAAAACAATTTGTTTTGTTTTTAAATCCTACCCCGAATGGTTTTTAATGGGGGATTCAATTTTCAAAGTAATTTTATGTTGAATTAGTCCCTAGTTTGTATTTGCTTGTATTGGAGAAATTGCAACTCTTTAGCGATCACTGCCCAACAAAAGGTGAGAGGAGTAACCTAATTATTGATGACACTTTTTTCCAAATTTTTCATTGATCACCTTCAACGTGACATGCTGCCAAAAGACATTGGTCATGTGATGTTTCTATTGAGTGATTAACCAAACCTGTTATTCAATAGTTGCAGATGAATCTTTGTCATTTATTATTAAGATTTCTTTTTATCCTATTTCTTGATTTTTATCACAGTTCTCAGACCCTTGATTTACAATTTTTATTAAGCAGGATAGATTGTGAATATCTTGATTGTTTTTGATCTGAGAATCTTGATAGTTTTCAGAGGCGGGTAAAGCATCGTGGCAGTTACCAAATGACTAATATTGAAAAAGTGAGATCAGATTGGTTTAATTCTTTACTTGAAGACAGGATTGCCAGATTTGGCCAGGAAGGGAAGATAATCTATGCCTTTTCTCAGAAACTCACCCAACATAAGCACTGGAATAGCATTGAAATTGGAATCTTCAGGCAGAATTTCAGTAGTAACCTCAGTGTTATATATATTTATGTATATATATATATATATATATATATATATATATATATATATATATATATATATATATATATATAAACACGTATCCATGCATACAAACCAGTGCCTGATTCCCCCTGGAGCCCTCTTTACTCATCCCCTGAACATTTCCCAATTACTATTATCCTTACCATAATCTTCAAGCTAATTACATTTAGATCATGTTTAGCAACACAGGCAGCAGACCCAGCACTACCACCAACATCATTTTCTGACCTCTGCCCTTATCGCAACCAATAATCCCCAATCACCATTATTATCGCTGGCAGCATATATGATGTGAAATTCCCACACAATCATTATGACTAATATTCCTATCCCTGATATCTCCAACCACCAATTCCAAACTTTCTTCATCTTCCTCATCTACACCCTAGTCATCAAGAGACTTGATCTATGAATATCTGACTTTTGGATTCTCTGCTTCTTTCCCCTGAAGGCATGAAATTGGCTTGTGCAAATAAAAGATGTGTGTGAAGGGGGTGAAGTATTCTTGGTGCATCTGCAAAAAAAAACCATCTCAGCTGCAGGCAAGCAGAGTGACCTTTGAAAAGAAGTGCATACATTTGTGACCTGTGATTGGACCCATTCCAAGATGTTTGCCTTCTTTAACGAATTGGGTGCCTCTTGGCCTAACCCCCTCAACCATAAATCCGCCCTCTGTTTAACTTTCATTCTTTTTTCTTCTTTTTTTTCTTTTTTGTTGACCCACCCCCTAATGTTCCGGGAGGGCAACTCAGTTGACCCAAAATCTTCTTTCAAAAACTTCGGCCATTTTACATTTTATTGCATTGCAAACCATAAAACCCAAATTCTTTTTGGTCTTTTTTCACTCATCATAGCAACATATTTCTACTTACATTCTCAAAAACAAAAACTAAGTATAAAAAATACACAATGGAACAAAGAAAGGCTGCAAGAAGACACATGCAGACAGATACAGTTACAGTTGCGCACAAAGAAATGCCCAAATACATTCATGAATATAGGAATATGTGTTTGTGCAGACATTATACATAGTTATATATATATATATATATATATATATATATATATATATATATATATATACTCCATATTTCCTGTTATAAAATGTAAATTATATGTTTTGTTCTGGGATCATCTTTGCAACATCCAGACAAACAGTGATCAGTAGCTCCATGCCACATGAGATTGTTGCCCTGTTCTAAACCTTTGCAGAACAATTGGGCAATTGATTCTTGAAGCCAAATTTTTTTGAAGGAAAAAATATTCATTACATGCTAGAAAACACAAAGTGTTGGTATGGGCATGGATCTATCTTTGTATCTATATCTGTATGTATGTTTGTGTGTTCCTTCGCAGACATAAAACAGTCTGGACTGATCACTATGACCTCCCAGAAATTCTCATTTTTCATTTCCATTTTTACTTTCAAAGCAAAACATTTGATGCTAAATGTGTTTCCTATACAAACCTAACTTCTTAAACACTAAAAAGTACATACATGCCACTGAAGATGGGAATTCTTCCCAGAAAACATAGAGCACCCTAATTGATTCATCTATGAATTAATTGATTAACAAACAAAGTCTCCATACACTTTTACAACTGGGTTTATCTCTTTCCTTGTTTGGCACCAGAGATAACCATGTGGCAAATGAATTAGCCAACCACATAAATGGATGTTAATCAATCAGTAGAGCAGGGTCTTGGTAAGACTTCTTCTCTCACAATACTCATTTTTTTCATTCATTCACAAGGTCAGCTGTTTGATTTGCTACTCAGTTAATTGAGACAAGTTGCTTACAGGCCACACAGAGGCCACATTTCTGACCTTTTCCTCTCAGCTCTTCCTGTTTGATCCATGTAGTGAGTCGTGATATCCATCAGTTGTCTGCCATTCTTGAAACATGGCCAGCCCCTTACCATTTGAGTTTCCTAATGGTTTCCAAGACATCATAGAATCCATGAGAAAACTCAAATGGCAATGGGCTGGCCATGTTGCAAGAATGGCAGACAACCGATGGACATTATGACTAACAACATGAATCCTCCGCAGAATATGGGATGATGATAAAACATAAGAGCTCAATGATTAGTGTAAGTTAACACACATACAAAAACTCAACATTGTTTGAGGCAAACAATATTGATATATAATCATGTAAGTATTATCAGATAAGGAAGAACGTAAGTATATGACTAAATTTTAGCCAAATTGGTCAACAATCACCATAGCCCAGTGTTTGTCTTCTGAGTTGAATCAGAACTTTAAATATGGTACTAAAAAAATGGCTTCTCTTTTAAGCCCTTAGCATAAAGCGTAGGATTGAGGACTATGGACTATGTTAATGTTCTTTAACAGTCAAACACGCAACCAAGGACAAGGGTTGAGAGTTCAAATTTTACCAGAAGCTAAGTCTTTATTCACAATATATGCTGCTTGCTTAACTCTTAAATTCATATAAAAAATTTTAATGTCATCATAAAGGGGAAGAACTTCTGATCGGAATAATTCTTATTTGGGACTTTTAGGTAATTTTATACACTCTTCACAGCCTGCCTTGATATGATCTGCAGAAGACTAGACAGGGAGAGAAAAGGGATTAGAATAGACGGCGAGTATCTGAGCAACCTCAGATTTTCAGATGACATTGCCCTTTTTGCAGAGAACCTACACAACCTCCGACTAATGATAGATGAACTAAATGAAGAGAGCAAGAAAGTCAGCCTACACATGAACTTCAGTAAGACAAAGATCATGTGCAACAACCACATCAGAGATAAAAACACTAAGATCAAAATCAAGGACACAGAACTGGAGAAAGTAGATCACTACATCTATATAAGACAACGAATCTCCATGAGACCCTCCAAAGAAGAAGAAATCAAGCGAAGAATCACACTAGGATGGCAAGCCTTTGGCAAATTAAGCTCAACCTTCAAAAATAAGAGGATCCCATTTAATCATAAAAAGAAGGGTGTATAACCAGGGTGCATCCTCCCAATAATCACTTATGGAGCTGAAACATGGAATTTAACCAAAAGACAGATCCGCAAATTGAGAACCATGCAACGTGCACATGAAAGGATTATGCTGGGCCTCACACGGAGAGACCACAAGACAGCACAGTACATCCAGGAAAAGACAAGAGTCATAGAATCCATTAAAAAGCTAAAATGGCAGGGGGCTGGCCATGATGCAAGAATGGCGAACAACCGATGGACATCGCGGCTCACCCGAGACCACATGCACAACCGAGGCCGGCAGAATATTATATGGAGGGACTAGCTAAACAAATTCAGAAAGTACTGGCTCTACAATGCTACATGATAGAGAAGCGTGGCGAATCCTGGGGAAGGTCTATATCCAACAACGAACATTGAAAGACTGATGATGATGATGATGATTACTTAATACAGTTCTATTCTCAGAAGAGTTTCATCATATTTTGGAGCTGTATCATACATTTCATGAAATTGAGACTTAATTGCTTCACAATGTCAAAACAATTGAGTATTGCAATAAATCAAGCAGAAACAGGAGAAGATTAGTTTTGTGGGAGATGAAGGGTTAAGCAGAAATTTCTACAGTTTAAATTCCAATTATAGTTCCTTGTATCATTGTTTGAAAAGGTATGAATCAAACCATCTCCACTATGCAAATATTGAATAGAGAATCAAGGGCTATGCTGAGCAAGTCACTGTTACCAAGTTTCAAATGATCCACAATCTCAAAGGGAATTTTTTTATTTCTCTCAAGAGACTTTTCACTAATCGTAATGAATATGATGGAGGTGATGATGATGGTGAATATGATGCTGATGATGATGGTGGTGGGGATGGTATTAATAGTGGTGGTGATTGGTGCGATGGTGGTATTAGTTGGAGAGGGGTGGTAATGTAGTAATTCCATTAACATAGAAGAAACCAAGGCAACAGCCACTGATAACAACATCTTTACTTGACAAATTATCCAATTCCCCAAGATTTAATCCATTATTATCTTATTAAGATAGATTAATGCATTCCACCAAAACAATCGGTCTTTTCTGCCATTCTCTAATCTTTCTGGTTTCAGTTGGATCGGATTTAATCCGAGAGTTACTTCTTTTTAGAATCCACCATCTTGGACTGTAGACAATATGGGGAGCCACAGTATGGTACTTTTTCTCCAAAAATACAACTATCGAAGTATCAAAAGTATCAAAAGAATTTTTTTATTTCAATCAACTGTATCTTAACTATCACTGAACAATAAACTGAAGGACTATTTTAGTATAAACTTGGATTGTGAATAGACACCCCTAAAAAATACTTTCAGAGATTTGGGAGAAACAAAGAAAACATTTTCTATTTTCAGCCCTCTCGCTACATTGGTGGGGGTCTGTGTGCATGACATATACATAACCAGCCAAACAAAATCTCTTGAAAACTGAAAAACCTTCAAACACATACATATACACAAAGACACATACACATAATATTAGCATAAATACACACTTTCAATGTTAACACACTCAAGATCTGAACACACATTAGAACACACACATTCACTCATCCACATTCACTCCTACATATGCACACAGAATTACCTCACATATACTTATATACACACACATTCAACACCTAAACACAAAGTATTTACATAAACACTCATATGCACACAGACACACTCACATACTCAACATTAACATACACACACAGCATTAACACACATGTAAAACACTAGAACACAGACATACTCATCAACACACACACACACTCAATATCAACATATGCACATACACTCGACATTAACACACACACACGACATGAGATCATACACACACACACACTCAACATAGAACTGACACACACTTCCACATTCACACAAACACACATAACATTTACACAAACATATATACAGCAAACATTCACTAACTCAAAATTAACCCACACACTCTAACATGCACACATGCACATACTCTCAACATTAGAACATATGTACACCAGATATTCACACACACACAGACACCCAACATTTGCACTAACACACATGCCAAACATTCACGCATGTTCACACACTCAAAATTAACATGTATCATCATTAAAACACACCAAATATTAAGACGTACAAGCAATATTAGCATACTCACATTCAGTATTAACACTTTTATACATCCTCAACAATAATACGCACATACACTCACCATCAATACACACACACGCACCATCAATACATACATAGACTCAACATTAACACATACATACACATTCAACATTAACACACACATTCTAACTTGACATGAACACACACATACACACCTAACACTAACACACACACACATGCACTCCACATCAACACACACCTACACACGCAGCATTAGCACACATATACACACTCAACATTAACCCACACATATACACTCAACATTAATACACATGTATACATACATCACTAACACACGCACTCAATATCTGCACAGACACAGTCAATATTAGCACACATAAATGCAATCAACATCCACTTACACACTACCAAGACACACTCAACATTAACACATTCATACACACTTAACATTGATATACATATATATACTCAGCATTAACTCACACACACATACTCAGCATTCATGCACACAAACACATACCCAATATCAATACACACTCTCAACTTTAACATTTATGCACACACTGATTATTAACACTTGCATACTAAACATTGATACACACAGATACACTCAACATCAACTTACACACACAAACTCTACATTAACACACACACACTCAACATCAGAACACACATACACACCCAACATCAACAGACACTCAACATTAACACAAGCACACTCAACATTAACACACATGAACACACACTCAGCATTAACACACTAATGCACACTCAGCATTAACATATACACACTCAACATTACCACACACAAGCATCAATACACATGCACACACACATACACTGAACACTGATACACTCACATATGCTCAACATAGACACACATACAAACACTTAATATCAACACACATAAATTCACTGAACATTTGCCAATAAATATCAACACATGCACACACACACACACACACACACTCACTCAAACTCAACATTAACATGCATACACACTAACCATTAACACCCTCACAAATTCAACTTTAATGAATCTTCTCATTCAAAATTTGAGAAAATCAAATTCTATATTTGGGTAAATATCTCGACTGACTTTTTCCGAAAGTGTTAAGCTTTGAGGAATAGAAAATATCAAAGATATTTATGAAAATACTTTTATCATTTTTGTGATTTTACAATTTTTTTTAATGAATGCTTTTTAAATTAGATGCATATAGAGATTGTGGAAAAATGAAAAAACTAAAAACAGCAAAAATAACCAAAGAAAGAAATTGATAATAAAATAATAAACATCTGCTCAACAAGCAAAATATCTTTTGCTGATGTTTAAAAATGTAAAACTTGGAATATTTATGACTGAATTTTAATCAGATGCCTCGAGTAGTATCATTTTCTGACATTCAGTTGTTTCTTGGAAGAGCTGTTCATCAATGTTGGTATTTTGAAACAAAGAAACATTGCTTTAATGCATCATTTGAGAGATTCCAGTTTCTTGTCATCAGGACAGAAATATCTTTATTTTGTTTTTTTGTTCTCCCTTTAAATCGATGATATCAATAATATTGGTATTGTATTATTTTGTTCCTAGAATGTCAGTTTTATAATAGTAGAGCAAATCTGAATTATCTATCGATTTAAGTCTGTTCATTGATAACCAATCTGTTCATTATGTATCTATCTATCTACCTATCAATCAATCAGTCATTTTATTATCTAAATCAGGATTATTCATCAATCTATCTATTTATCTATCTGTTTGTTCATTGCCTGTCCATTCATTATTTATCTATCTATTTATTTATCTGTTTGTCCATTCATTATTTATCTATCTGTTTGTCCATTCATTATTTATCTATCTGTTTGTCCATTGCCTGTCCATTCATTAGTTATCTATCTATTTATCTATCTGTTTGTCCATTCATTATTTATCTATCTGTTTGTCCATTCATTATTTATCTATCTGTTTGTCCATTGCCTGTCCATTCATTATTTATCTATCTATTTATTTATCTGTTTGTCCATTCATTATTTATCTATCTGTTTGTCCATTCATTATTTATCTATCTGTTTGTCCATTGCCTGTCCATTCATTATTTATCTATCTATTTATTTATCTGTTTGTCCATTCATTATTTATCTATCTGTTTGTCCATTCATTATTTATCTATCTGTTTGTCCATTGCCTGTCCATTCATTAGTTATCTATCTATTTATTTATCTGTTTGTCCATTCATTATTTATCTATCTGTTTGTCCATTCATTATTTATCTATCTGTTTGTCCATTGCCTGTCCATTCATTAGTTATCTATCTATTTATCTATCTGTTTGTCCATTCATTATTTATCTATCTGTTTGTCCATTCATTATTTATCTATCTGTTTGTCCATTGCCTGTCCATTCATTAGTTATCTATCTATTTATTTATCTGTTTGTCCATTCATTATTTATCTATCTGTTTGTCCATTCATTATTTATCTATCTGCTTGTCCATTGCCTGTCCATTCATTAGTTATCTATCTATTTATTTATCTGTTTGTCCATTCATTATTTATCTATCTATCAATTATTGTCAAACAAAAGCGGACACTCAAATTGTAGCAGTGACATGATAGGCGAAAGAGAGAGGAGATGTTAGCTGAAGACCCGAGGAGACTTATTGTCACTCAGCCTTCAGCGATGACCACTGGACAACCGGTGTGAAACTGTAAATCACAGTATTACTGCGACCTATGAGTACCGGGGGAGGAGGCTTGGAGACTTGAGGAGATTTGCTGTCACTCAAACTCCAGCGGTTACCACCTGGCAACTGGTGTGAGATTGTAAATAATGATGATGATGATGATGATGATGATGATGATAATAATAATAATAATAATAATAATAATAATAATAATAATAATAATAATAATAATAATAATAATAATAATGATGATGATGATGATGATGATGATGATGCCTCATCTCAAAAATTCAGAGAAACACTAAATATATATTTTTTAGTAATTTTTCATTTGTTACATTTACAATACAAAAGTTGCAGAGATCATCTTCAGTCAGAATAGAAGCTGGCAAGGAGTTTGATCCTGCAGCAGCCAGTTTTATTTATCTTCCAGTTCATATCTATCCATCAATCTATCTCTGTTCATTAGTCATCTATGATAATATCTATCTATTTATCTACTGTGACAGCATTTGGTCTGACTACAGCCATCTGCAAATTTTTCTAAAATTTATTTTTTAGATTCTTCTCAGGTTTTTTTTAAAGATATTTCAGGGCTCCTCAGATATATTGCACCTCCAGAGCTCTGTAAACGCCCCCTGTAAGTCCGATCATATCTATCTGTATATCTAAGTCTGCATTATTTGCACTGTATATCTATGTACATAAATGAATACTGAAGATCAATTATGAAGGGAGGAGCAGTTAAGATTAAATACTATGCTTCTCAACAATTACTGATTCATTCTTGTAGAGCATAGCTTACTTTATGAGCTTTGCACAGTAAATTTGCTTTTTATTACTCAATAAATATTGTATTTATATAAAATTATTTCTTTTGTGGACATGACTTTTCCTTTCACTGACATACAAAACTCATTTTCCCAAGCTTATGATTGCTACAAGTGAATGGATCACTATTGCTTAGCAATAATTTTGCAGAGAGAGTGAATCATTCAAATCCACAAATGATATCCAATAGTGATTAACCAGATTCAGCCATTTTAGACAGCTTAAGCTGATATTTTTTAGAAATGTAATCTTTTAGATAATCAGTTCTGGTGCAACCACAGGCTATGGTGATTTATTTATGTGAGGTGCAAATAAATGTTTTCATTTCAGATGAAACTGAAACATAGAACCTAACCAGAAGATTGGCTCTCAAACCAAGAACCATGCATTGTTCACAATAGGGGATCATGCTTAACATTAGATGGAGAGAAAACAGGAGTTGATAATATCATAAAATCCATTAGGAAACTGAAATGGCGATTGGCTGGTTACATGGCAAGAATGGCAGACAACCGATGAACATCACAACTCACAACATTGGTCTCCAAAGTTCTTATGCTAAATTGCGGTTGATAGAAAAAGATAGTGTGACATAGTTAGACAGGTTCTTTAGAGTGTTCTTGCAAATCTTGGAAAAGGTCTATGTCTAACCACAGACATTAAAAAGATGAAAATGATGATGATGATATTTTCCAAGATTTGTGAATAATTATTAACTTTTATACAGATACAATCAACTCAGAAATGGCCAATCTTTTGCCAAGCAGCTGATGTGAATATTTTTGAAATTGCATATAAGTATTTAAAGTTTATTGTGTCAATTTTGTTGTGGACATTTTATGTGATGAGAAAAATGCAGATTTATGTTGTTGGCTAGTTCCTCACTCACAAGGATCTGGGGAAGGGGAACAGTCCGTCTATCATCTACAGGCTCACATATTAAGTATGTGATGTAAATCAGGAGCCCCCCTCTTTTCTTGCGCATCAGACCAGTTTAATATTGTTCATACTCTTAAGGGCCAGTCGACAGGAATAAAGGTGATAAGTCAACTATAAGTCACTCATATGTGGTTGATACACTCAATTTCTTCTTCTAATTGGGTTTATCTAACGAATTTAATGAAGAGGGAAAGTGTGTATGATTCATATCATTCCACATCCTCAAATCAGATTGTTTCTTCCTGGCCTGCAAGCAAATGGCTCTCTGGCCAAATAGAGGTCAGTAGACCACTGAAATAAACAACAAGGCATCATGTACATGTATATACATATAGACATTAGATGTTTGTGGTGTTTAATAAACTTTCAGATAGTAGCCATAGCTGCTATCATCAAAGCATGTAATCATTTCTGAGGTGACCTCTGTATTTGATTAGCATTTGATTTGACCATGTTTGGATAGTTTTAGATATTTAGTTAATTCCAAAGTATGAAATTGAGTTTGGAAGCATTCAATCTAATATGAATTTAAAAGTTAATTAACTTTCAGATAGTAGCCATAGCTGCTATCATCAAAGCATGTAATCATTTCTGAGGTGACCTCTGTATTTAATTAGTCTTTGATTCAACCATGTTTAGGTAGTTTTAAATATTTAGTTAATTCCAAAGTATGAAACTGATTTCAAAAGCATTCTATCTAATACGAATTTAAAAGTTAATTAACTTTCAGATAGTAGCCTTAGTTGCTATCCACAAAGTGTGTTATAATTCTTGAGGTAACCCTCTGTATATAATTGGCAATTTGATTTAATCACAAACGAGTATTTTTAGATATTTAGTTAATTTCAAAGTATGAAGTTGATTTTAAAAGCACTCAAAGTTGACCAGGTTAATGGGAGTGGGTTAAGGAGGGGATGGGAGAATTTGGAGTCAGGATGGGGTTAAAAAACTGTCTCCTCCCCACCCGTTACACCCAGGAGGATGCACCATTTCAATTTTGAATTTTATTCAACAAAATAAACTGGAATCAACAGAGTCGTTCAAGTACGACTTTTGTCTATTTTGGGGTTCATCGAATTGTGAAATTTAAATGGTATCAAAATCTAAAATCTTTGTTTTATGCTCGCGGTGTCATGGTAGGACTGGGTTTTATCTATTTACTTATCTGGGTTGATGTATTATTGTACTTTTAAAATTGGAAACTATCAGTGGAGAGAGAGGATTGGGTTTTATGTACTTACTAATCTGAGTTGATGTATTATTGTACTTTCAAAATTGGAATCTATCAGTGGAGAGAAAGAGAGATAGAGAGAGAGAGAGTAAGGAAGTAAAGGGAAAACAGAGAGGAATAGATATTTTGAGTTAAAAAAATGTGTGAGAAAAAAGAGAAAGGCAAATGTGAGAAAAAAAATAAAATAAAAAAAACAACAAAAAAATGAGGGAAAGAAAGGGAGTGAAAGAAAGAGAGGAGAAAGAAGGCAGAAAGGAATATATATACATAGCTGACTAGCCAGACTAGCTTGAAAACTGAAATATTTGCAGATAATTTTGGTTGACAGTTTCAAGTATGAAAGAAAGAAAGAAAGAAAGAAAGAAAGAAAGAAAGGAAGACAAATAATGGAGACAAAAAAGGATGAAAAAGATACAGAGAAAGATAAAAAAAAAGAAACAAACAAACAAACAAACAAACAAAGAAGGAAAGAAAGTAAAGGAGACAAAACATAAAAAGGAAAAAAAAGAGATGTAAAGAAAGAAAGGAAGAAAGAAAAGGAGATAAATAGTAAAAAAGCAAAAAGTAAGAAAAGATGCAAATAGAGATAGAGTGAAAGAAAAGAAGACAAATAATAAAATGACAAAAAAGGAAGAAAAAGATTCAAAGAAAGAAAGAAAGAAAGAAAGAAAGAAAGAAAGAAAAGGAATGAAATACTAAAAAGGCAAAAAGAAGGAAAAAGGTGCACAGGAAGAGGAAAAAAGAAAGGAAAGGAGTCAAACAATCTAAAGGAAAGAAAATAAGGAAAATGCAAAGAAAGACAGAAAAAAGAAAGAAAGAGAGAAAGAAAGAACAGAAAAATGGAAACAATTTAAAGATGAGTCAATAAAAGAAAAAGAAAAAAGGTGCAGAAAGAAAGACTGAAAAGAAAAATATATTGAAAGAGATCAGTAAAAAGAATGAAAAACAATCGCCTTGTGAATAAACCAAAATTTATTGACTTTTTCAACCTTTGGAGTTTATCCAAAAATAGGAATGGCCTTTGGGAAAACAAAAGTGAGATTTGGTAGGAGGCATTCCAAGTTTGGTTTGTCGTTCAAACGGGGTTAAAAATGGAATGAAATTAGATCAACACAATTCATAAGTAGAACATTTCAATTAAGTTACGGCTAAATAGGGTTGGATATATTTTAGTAAGATTATGAAACTAGTGCTTTTGTGAAATCCCTGATGACTTCATAAAATCAACATTTCAGTGATTTCATAGAATCTCTACTTTCACAATCAGTGTTGTGATGGTTAACAAGCTTGTGATGCTGACCATCCTACTAAGACAAGTGTTCCCAACCTTTTCAAGGTCATTCCTCATTTTTGTCAAGAAGATTGCAAGTTTTCCTCATTCCCTTTCAAGTAAGTTGCATCAAAGAATAATTTCAAATAATCATTTTATTTTGCCTATAATTAGACAGTCTTATACACGTCAGAATTAATTTAATTTTAGAATTGTACAGCTACTGCTGCAACTGCTGCTGCTGCAACTGCTGCTGTGCAAGAAAAGCAAGTGAAAATAATTAGTTAGAATCACATCATTTCAAATTCCAATTTATGACTATGAAAGTTCAAATTCTTCTATCATACCTGATGCACACCTAAATGTGATCTTTATGCTTGAT
>OY735210.1:36866198-36946198 GCA_963457665.1 Thysanoteuthis rhombus | reverse complement strand
CTTTTATTACCCCTACACAGTATGCTGCCAAAAGACAGTGATGACATGACAGTTTCAACTGAGTGAATAACCTGACCCATTTTGAAATTTTTTCTTCCGTTCAATTCACAAAGGAGTTCCACTTTTGAATATTCATTGAGAAGTTCCTTCATGTTTAGCAACAGTATGTAGTGGTTCATGAATTTAAGAGTTGATTAAAAGCCTGAGTATAGAATGCTAATTTTTGAAGTAAGCAGACTGGCTCTACCCATTTCAAAGATTCATATAAAACAGTGGTTTCTAAACCATTGTCTGTGGACCCCTGGGATTTCGTTAGATAATGGTTGGGTGTTTGCAGTTAAGAATTTTAATTAATACCATAAATTTAAAATTCGGATGACTGAGCTCGACAATATACATGTTGTTGTTTACAAAAAATAAGCAACAAAACTGACTGAATGTTGAACATGACTTGAGAATTAAAATGTTGAATATTGAATTTCAAATTGCAAATTGTTAAAAGAGAAATGACATCATCCATCACACAACAATTGAAAAACATCATTGTGGTATGAAGAGCTGTAGCTGAATGTATGAATTTGCAGCCTCCTAACTCCATCGGTGTGGCCTGTACATAAGACACATACTTTCCAGTGAGTCTGGTTGGCTGTTTATATATCACATGCACAGGCCACACAAGTGGAGGTAGAGGGCTGAACATTACAACATTTACTCAGCTAGTGATAACCACCTAATAAGTGAAGAAACTTATGTTGACTATGTTGACAGTTTTGGTTGACAGTTTCTAATAAATAACAGAAAAAATTCAAGTGAACAGTTCTCCCCATTTTCTCATCGTGGTGTTAATTTTGTTCAATATTTGTGCTTCAGTTTGGTGTTTCCATCATTATTGAACCTTACAGTACATTGTGCTTTTGACCAAGGCAACAGAAGGAGTCAAAAACAAGAAATCATGTCAAAAATTTGAGAGGAGGATCAGAGTGAATCATAAGAGCTTAAATCAGACTCAATTACACAAGTTGATCCTGGATTTTCTGTTCAATTGTCTGGAGACAAAGCCATAAATTGTGTTAGGATGCTTTCTAATCAATGACAAAATCAGAAGAAACAAAAGACTAATACAGTAATACCAAACTATATACTACTAAAATTCCTTATTGAATGGCCAATCATACCAACACACTTGACTGTGTTGGGAATGGAAGTGAGTCATATAGGCTGACAAGTATTGTATAAAAGTGTCTTCAGTGAATTTATGCATTTGTAACAGAGGAACTCAAAAGCAAGAGATCAAACAAATAATCTGAGAGGATGATCAGTATGAATAAGAGATCAAGTTGAAGTCAATTACACAACTTGTCTGTTCATTGGAGCATAATATTGTCTAGAAATAAAGCCATAAATTGTTTCTAGCTGCTTTCTAATCAATGACAAATTTAGTACAAGCAAACGCTATACATCTTTATTGATTGGCCTGTGATACATAATACCAGCACATATATTTTACTGATTCAAAATGTGCTAATTCAAAATCAAACAAATACAAACAGAAAATAGCTTATGTTACAACTGTGACATCACAATGTCCATCTTGTATATGGGCAAATACAATGCTAATTCGAAGTTTAGGCTTAAACACTTTCACCTTACTGCAGAACTAATGCAGACAGAAAATAGCTTATGATGCAATTTCAAAAACCTTGACATCAACTTTGAATCCATCGAATCAGAATCCTCAAAGCTTTTGTGTTTCTCTTTTTAAGTCTTCATTTAGTCTATGTCTTTTCTATGATTTCTTTTCTCTTTGTATAGATGGAAGGCTGTCTTGTCTTTTCACAAAAATCCTACTCAGCTTCCGAGACAAAAATAAGAACCTAATGCCCAAGAATCTCTGCAAATTATGGTTTTGTTTTTTTGCTTTTAGTTCCTGGCCAGACAGGAAAGAAAGAATTATTTTTCTTTGATTTTTCTTCCTTCCAGATGCACATAGTCCAATCTTAAATGGACAGTGGCTGACTGGCTGACTGAGTGGCTGGCTGGCTGGATGGATGGTTGGTACAATGACATCCAAAACTTGCATTTCTTTCTGACCTAGAAACATTTGTTTTGATAAAAAATAATCAGATTCAAAATCTCATAAGCTGGGCTACAAAAAGCTTTTCAATGAAAGTACCAGAATGGCCACCTGAAAAGAATCAAATTTTACAAGAAAAGAACCAAATATGATAAATAAATATATATTCATCATGTTTATCTGTTCTGTGAATAGAATTGAAGAAAATTCTAAATACATTTAATGATGGGAAGGAGGTAACTTTGATCAGCAGTTAGTCCCATTGATTTAAACATACAAATTTTCTTCTGTGGATTTTAGAATTAAGGTTAGCAATTTTAACCAATTGTCACCTTTAATTGGCATTATCATTTTGATTGAGTAATTAGCAGGAGTATGGTAACTAAGAGATAGATATATGACACACAAATACAAAGGTATTTGAAACTGAGATCATAGCCACTGCACAGAGATCAAAATGAGAGCAGAGGATAACATATTTGTCAAATAATCTAGCTGTCTAAAAAATGGAAATATTTCATTACTTTATTCTGTAAGTAAAAAATGTATGTGTTTTAATATTCATATGTATTCTCTTGATTTAAGGTTCCTTTAAAACGGTTGTGAACTAGATAAATCTAACCCTTCTCATAACTATAAAGTCCCTGGGGATGAGAAATAGCTGCTACCATTTTCCGCAACTTTGGTACAAATGAAATAGACTCATTATAATGATTCCTTTTTATTCCCAAAGATTTTGTATGAACACTCACAAAAAAGTTAATTGCTCTTAAAAGATATTGGGGCAAAATTGTACCAAATACATTTAGAGCTACCTTCACTGATCTGCAAAAAGTTTGAGAAGTAACATTCATTGGTCATTTCTTTTTTCAAGTAGTTAATTGCTATAAACTAGATATCGAATTTCAACAAAGAAGTATTGATTTTTACCTGGAAAATAGCTCAGTCTCAGAAATTACGATTAAGGCATTAGATATAGCTATCAACCAAAAGAATATCTAGAAGACTTCACTGGCACACCCACCTGCACACATATTGATATTTATGACAGTTTGATCTGTACAGAGCCAACTAAAGAAGGGAAAATAGGGGGGGAAAAGGAAAGGAAGAAAAAGGAGAGAGTTGTTGTTGATGATGATGTTTTGAAGGACTGAATGACTTACAAGTCAAGCAAATGAGATTGTGTCTGAAACACCTGATATGGAATATGAATCTGCAGTCAATAAGAAAAAGATAAGATATTGATCAAATCTATGATTCCAAAATTATTGATCATTGAATTTTGATCTCAGTTCATTTGTATCAATGAATTGATTTATCTTAGTCTTTTCCTAATCTAATCATAGTCCTCATTCACTCTCTGTTTATGTCTTTGTATTGGTTCTCATCTTTCCTAATCTGATCATAGTTCTCCTTTAATCTCTGTTTACATCTTTCTATTGGTTCTCATCGTTCCTAATCTGATCATAGTTCTCCTTTAATCTCTGTTTACATCTTTCTATTGGTTCTCATCTTTCCTAATCTGATCATAGTTCTCCTTTAATCTCTGTTTACATCTTTCTATTGGTTCTCATCTATCCTAATCTGATCATAGTTCTCCTTTAATCTCTGTTTACATCTTTCTATTGGTTCTCATCGTTCCTAATCTGATCATAGTTCTCATTCAATCTCTGTTTATATCTTTCTATTGGTTCTAATCTTTCCTAATCTGATCATAGTTCTCCTTTAATCTCTGTTTACATCTTTCTATTGGTTCTCATCATTCCTAATCTGATCATAGTTCTCCTTTAATCTCTGTTTACATCTTTCTATCGGTTCTCATCGTTCCTAATCTGATCATAGTTCTCCTTTAATCTCTGTTTACATCTTTCTATTGGTTCTCATCGTTCCTAATCTGATCATAGTTCTCCTTTAATCTCTGTTTACATCTTTCTATTGGTTCTCATCGTTCCTAATCTGATCATAGTTCTCCTTTAATCTCTGTTTACATCTTTTTATTGGTTCTCATCGTTCCTAATCTGATCATAGTTCTCCTTTAATCTCTGTTTACATCTTTCTATTGGTTCTCATCATTCCTAATCTGATCATAGTTCTCCTTTAATCTCTGTTTACATCTTTCTATTGGTTCTCATCATTCCTAATCTGATCATAGTTCTCCTTTAATCTCTGTTTACATCTTTCTATTGGTTCTCATCGTTCCTAATCTGATCATAGTTCTCCTTTAATCTCTGTTTACATCTTTCTATTGGTTCTCATCGTTCCTAATCTGATCATAGTTCTCCTTTAATCTCTGTTTACATCTTTTTATTGGTTCTCATCGTTCCTAATCTGATCATAGTTCTCCTTTAATCTCTGTTTACATCTTTCTATTGGTTCTCATCATTCCTAATCTGATCATAGTTCTCCTTTAATCTCTGTTTACATCTTTCTATTGGTTCTCATCGTTCCTAATCTGATCATAGTTCTCCTTTAATCTCTGTTTACATCTTTCTATTGGTTCTCATCGTTCCTAATCTGATCATAGTTCTCATTCAATCTCTGTTTATATCTTTCTATTGGTTCTAATCTTTCTTAATCTGATCATAGTTCTCCTTTAATCTCTGTTTACATCTTTCTATTGGTTCTCATCTATCCTAATCTGATCATAGTTCTCCTTTAATCTCTGTTTACATCTTTCTATTGGTTCTCATCGTTCCTAATCTGATCATAGTTCTCCTTTAATCTCTGTTTACATCTTTCTATTGGTTCTCATCTATCCTAATCTGATCATAGTTCTCATTCAATCTCTGTTTATATCTTTCTGTTGGTTCTCATCGTTCCTAATCTGATCATAGTTCTCCTTTAATCTCTGTTTACATCTTTCTATTGGTTCTCATCGTTCCTAATCTGATCATAGTTCTCATTCAATCTCTGTTTATATCTTTCTATTGGTTCTAATCTTTCCTAATCTGATCATAGTTCTCCTTTAATCTCTGTTTACATCTTTCTATTGGTTCTCATCGTTCCTAATCTGATCATAGTTCTCCTTTAATCTCTGTTTACATCTTTCTATTGGTTCTCATCGTTCCTAATCTGATCATAGTTCTCCTTTAATCTCTGTTTACATCTTTCTATTGGTTCTCATCGTTCCTAATCTGATCATAGTTCTCCTTTAATCTCTGTTTACATCTTTCTATTGGTTCTCATCGTTCCTAATCTGATCATAGTTCTCCTTTAATCTCTGTTTACATCTTTCTATTGATTCTTATCTTTCCTAATCTGATCATAGTTCTCCTTCAATCTCTGTTTATATCTTTCTATTGGTTCTAATCTTTCCTAATCTGATCATAGTTCTCCTTTAATCTCTGTTTATATCTTTCTATTGGTTCTAATCTTTCCTAATCTGATCATAGTTCTCCTTTAATCTCTGTTTATATCTTTCTATTGGTTCTAATCTTTCCTAATCTGATCATAGTTCTCCTTTAATCTCTGTTTACATCTTTCTATTGGTTCTCATCGTTCCTAATCTGATCATAGTTCTCCTTTAATCTCTGTTTACATCTTTCTATTGGTTCTCATCGTTCCTAATCTGATCATAGTTCTCCTTTAATCTCTGTTTACATCTTTCTATTGGTTCTCATTGTTCCTAATCTGATCATAGTTCTCCTTTAATCTCTGTTTACATCTTTCTATTGGTTCTCATCGTTCCTAATCTGATCATAGTTCTCCTTTAATCTCTGTTTACATCTTTCTATTGGTTCTCATCTATCCTAATCTGATCATAGTTCTCATTCAATCTCTGTTTATATCTTTCTATTGGTTCTCATCGTTCCTAATCTGATCATAGTTCTCCTTTAATCTCTGTTTACATCTTTCTATTGGTTCTCATCGTTCCTAATCTGATCATAGTTCTCATTCAATCTCTGTTTATATCTTTCTATTGGTTCTAATCTTTCCTAATCTGATCATAGTTCTCCTTTAATCTCTGTTTACATCTTTCTATTGGTTCTCATCGTTCCTAATCTGATCATAGTTCTCCTTTAATCTCTGTTTACATCTTTCTATTGGTTCTCATCGTTCCTAATCTGATCATAGTTCTCCTTTAATCTCTGTTTACATCTTTCTATTGGTTCTCATCGTTCCTAATCTGATCATAGTTCTCCTTTAATCTCTGTTTACATCTTCCTATTGGTTCTCATCGTTCCTAATCTGATCATAGTTCTCCTTTAATCTCTGTTTACATCTTTCTATTGATTCTTATCTTTCCTAATCTGATCATAGTTCTCATTCAATCTCTGTTTATATCTTTCTATTGGTTCTAATCTTTCCTAATCTGATCATAGTTCTCCTTTAATCTCTGTTTACATCTTTCTATTGGTTCTCATCGTTCCTAATCTGATCATAGTTCTCCTTTAATCTCTGTTTACATCTTTCTATTGGTTCTCATCGTTCCTAATCTGATCATAGTTCTCCTTTAATCTCTGTTTACATCTTTCTATTGGTTCTCATCGTTCCTAATCTGATCATAGTTCTCCTTTAATCTCTGTTTACATCTTTCTATTGGTTCTCATCGTTCCTAATCTGATCATAGTTCTCCTTTAATCTCTGTTTACATCTTTCTATTGGTTCTCATCGTTCCTAATCTGATCATAGTTCTCATTCAATCTCTGTTTATATCTTTCTATTGGTTCTCATCGTTCCTAATCTGATCATAGTTCTCCTTTAATCTCTGTTTACATCTTTCTATTGGTTCTCATCGTTCCTAATCTGATCATAGTTCTCATTCAATCTCTGTTTATATCTTTCTATTGGTTCTAATCTTTCCTAATCTGATCATAGTTCTCCTTTAATCTCTGTTTACATCTTTCTATTGGTTCTCATCGTTCCTAATCTGATCATAGTTCTCCTTTAATCTCTGTTTACATCTTTCTATCGGTTCTCATCGTTCCTAATCTGATCATAGTTCTCCTTTAATCTCTGTTTACATCTTTCTATTTGTTTTTATCTTTCCTAATCTGATCATAGTTCTCCTTTAATCTCTGTTTACATCTTTCTATCGATTCTTATCTTTCCTAATCTGATCATAGTTCTCCTTTAATCTCTGTTTATATCTTCCTATTGGTTCTCATCTTTCCTAATCTGATCATAGTTCTCCTTTAATCTCTGTTTACATCTTTCTATTTGTTTTTATCTTTCTTAATCTGCTCATAGTTCTCATTCAATCTCTGTTTATATCTTTCTATTGGTTATCATCTTTCTTAATCTAATCATAGTTATCATTCAATCTCTGTTCATGTCTTTTATTATGGTTCCATTTACTACAAAGTTTTACCAGAAAATATTAAGTCATCCAAGATTTCTAAAAAAAAGAGCTTATCAAGGTGCTTAATCATGTTAAGAGAATTTTCATTGTGATGGTGGCCAAGAACTTTGTATTCATGAATAAGAAGATGGGCACTCCCAGTTATGAAGGAAAGAGGCTTCTATGATTAGTTTTGTTAGCGTAACTGTTAAAAATAGATTGATGTCCATATCTTCTAAGTTTCTGCAAAGTTGCAACAAGAAGGTATATTACTTAATATCTGACTCTATTGTTACAATGTTACTGGTCATATCCTTTGTATTAAACTAGGGAACACATACCAATCTTAGATAAAATTAAACACTCTCCCCAGTATAAGAATGAAGATAACAGATATAGTGACAAAAGAAAGAGGTAAATCTTAATGAAAAGGGAATTTTCGTTCATCCAACAGATAAGAAAAGAAAAATACGTGTGCATCATATGCCCTTGTATGTACAATATGGAGAAGTGAGTCTGTACGTGGCTTTGTATTTTAGGTTTTGAAATATGGGTACATTGTTATCATGTCTTTTAAACATGTGTTACTAAAATAGAAAATATCTCTTTGTTAGAATTGTTATTGTAAAAATAAGCATCTCAAAGAAACAAGTATATAATACTCAAGTGTGTTTAGAGTGAAAAGTTTAGGGATGTTAATAATGATTTCTGATAACATGTATGATTTACATCTGAGGCCAATAGAGACTATGCCCCCAGATGGGGGAACCATGCTAATATACATCTGCTCCCTTAGATATTAGGGGGAAAAAGATTGCTTGTCACATGACTGCACCAAGGGACACCAATTGGCTGCACTCTTTTCATGCAATGAACTATGAATATTTTCATCTTATCATTCACGTTTGAACTATTTGTGTTCTGAAGTGAATAAAAAATTTCTTTTTATTTGTTTATTTCAATTCTTTTTTTTTTTTGCATAATACCAGCATCCCTTCCATTTTGTCTGCAACTGTCTGCAAAGTACTCTTTTTGGATTGCCATCAGTTGTCTCAGCACCTGAAATCTCTTTAGGAAAAGCTAAAAGTCACATAGAGCCAAATCTGGACCGTAACAGGACTGACAGACCTGGGTATTGCAAGGAAAAAACAGTATACAGCTTATTCAATAGCATGTCACCATTGACTGAGTAACCCAAAGGGAGTGTCAGTCCATGCTTGGGTTGCAAAGTCTCTCCTGATGAGTTGCCAAATCACATCAAGGTCACGCAGCCAGTTTTCAAGACATTCAAAATGATTGAATACCTTTCAGAGAGACCTCAACAACCCTATCATTTGCCAATATGGGATTCAAACCCATACTCTCTTCCATGGAAACACTAGTGTAGCCTAGGTCTGCTCTAACTGCTTGAGCTACGGAAACTCACATGGTAAACAGAGGTCAATCAACTCATTCCTCTGATCTGAAGCTTATTTCTTTATTTTTTGATAATCACTGTTGTTTCTCTCTCTACCGTAAGTATTCAATAAATACAGAGAGATGAATTATTGATATATGGATATATGAATTATTGAATCCACTTTTCTTAAGATAATATCAAAATAGCCTTCTGGAAATTGGAAATTTACAAAAAATTCCCATCTTCAATATCCCGGAAATTAATCTGAGTGCAATCTATTTCCAGATGAGAAAAGTTGTCATGATTTCCTGGCAATTCCAACCTTGGAATATCCGATCAAATTAGACCTGGGAAAAGTCATCCCAAAAAAGTAAAGAATATAATAAGAAGGAAATGGGCCAAAGCACAAGCATCTGCAGGGTTGTTTTTATCGGGTTTTCAAGTTACAACTATTGTTAGAAGTATCATTCTGGTGGCATCATAAGATGACACAAATGTGAGGGGTAATTATATGTTAATCTAAAAAATGATACAGACACATATCTACTTAGATAATGAATAGTAATTTTCATCATCCTATGTCCTCAACACTGGACTCTTACACTCGGGGTGAAATTTGCTGATAAAAAGATCATATAATCACCATTTGAAACTATGGTCTCTTCCACAGAAACGAGTATTTTTTTAAGGGAAATCGTTCTGTAGAAATTCAAATATTTTTAACAAGGATCAACCAGGGTATATACAGGTCTAGTTAGTCACTCAATAGAAACCACCATATGACCAATGTCTTATGGCAGTAGCAAAAATAATTCTTTACATCACTTCATATTTTGATAAGTTTTTTCGCATCTAATTTATTTTCCAGAACAAAAAAAATTTTGTTATCAACTTTCAGAGGTTGACATTGAAAGGGAAATTAATTTTCCTTTTAGGGGTCAAGATTGAGGGAACTCTCTTTCCATTTCTATTGGCCAAAATCAAGGAATTTTCTTTCTCTTTGGGGGGTCAAAATTGAGAGGGACCTTTTTTTTTTCATTTTTTGGAATTTTCTTTTCACCTTTCTTAGTCAAAATTGAAAAAGACATTTTTTTTATTTCTAGGGGTTGAAACTGAGAGGGAACTTCCTCTTGATGGGATTAAAATCAACAGAACTTTTTTCCATTTTTATGGGCTAAAATTGACAGATTTTTTCTATTTTTCAGGGGTCAAAGTTAAGGAGGACCTTTTATTTTTCACTTGTTAGAATTTTCTTTTTATTTCAGAGATAAGAATTGAAGAACACATTTTTTTTCACTTTTAGATGTTGAAATTGAGAGGGAACTTTCTTTTTTCTTGATGGGGTTAAAATTGAGGAACCTTTCTTCCCATTACTATAAACCAAAATCAAGGGATTTTCTTTCTCCTTTAGGGATCAAATTTGAGAGGGACCCTTTTTTCCACTTCTATGATTCAAAATTGGAGCAGAACTTTTTTTTCAGTTTTCAGGGCTCAAAATCAAAGGGAAATTTTTTTTGCACTTTCAGGCTGTAGGGAAATTTTTTTTTCTATGGAGTCAAAATCAAAAGAGAACTTTTTCTTTGGCTTTTATGGTTCATAATTGAGGGAGGAATTTTACTTCCATTTTTCCTTTTTTATGAGTTTAAAGTAAGGGGGAAAAGTGTTGTAATATTTGCAGTACTTTTATCCTCAGGCAACACTTGGTATTTCCAAATTTCAAAGAGGAAAAAAATTTGATCATATGAATTAAAATATTTCTAACTTTATTCAAATATTCTTTATTTTGTTTGTTAGGAGAGAAAGGAGATAGCATAGTCATATAAAAATCTATACTTATTGAGATAAATATTAAATTACCTTAAATATTTTCCGAAATGTGGCCCGTACTTCTCAATGGGTACTGTAATTGTGAACCAATGCAATGTTTTGAGACATAAATAACTTTTAAAGAACTAGCTGCACCCACAGAAATTCCATGGGTGTTGACAACTAAGATTATCCATTGTGTCATGTGCCTCTGCTCTTTTCTAACTTAATTCCTGTATCATCTGATTTTCACCCTTATCCCTTACAATTTTCCTTACTGGTCCATGCTTTTATCTAGATCTTATGCAAACATGGATTAATTTCATAAACAAAAATAGTATTACTACCCGACTCCCTCCTGGCCCTCTGATCAAACAACCATTTCCCCCTCTCTCTTCCTATCCTTTCAGCAAACTACCTACATTCCTTTTAATAAGAAGTATTTGAAATAACTTGACTTCATTTTTCTTCCATAACAAGAACCAGAACAAGAAGATATGTGAAATTCACATTCTTTACTATGATTTGAACATATGATCAACTGATTGGCAGGAGGCTATCTTACTGACTGAGCTGAATTGACATGTCTCAGATATTTACAAAAATTTAACAAACGTATTTCATGCTAATTAATAAATACTCTCAAACAAAAAATGTATACATAAATTTATGATTTTTCAATTATTATATATACAGTACAAAAATTGCAGTAATCATCTTCAGACAGAATAAAAGTTATTGTGGAATTTGACTCTGCAGCAACCTGTCTTGTCTCTATGTTGGTGTTGAATTCCTGTCAGACATGGAGAAAGGATACAATTCCCATTGGAATCGTCAAGAAAGACAGAGGTCATCACCAGAGATAAATCAATGATTTTGTAGCAACAGATTTTGTGAGTCTGGAACTCCTGTCTGTGTGTCACTTTGTTGAAAGTTTTTTTTCCACCTCACTGTTTTGTTTTACGATGAACATCAATCGAGATCTGTAAACAAACGGTTTTCCAAAGCAGAACTCAAAATGTAGACAAACAACAATGGTGATCAGAGTTACCCCGGCTGAAGTAGTAGACACTGGAAGACAGTAAGATTTATGGACTAATGGACAAAAATTATAGATTGCAGTCGCAGATAATCGGCAAAGTATCTTCCACCCGACTGATAAGAGGTTGTAGAGAAAGCCTGGAGTCTAAGTCTGATAATCATAAAATATATCACTACTTGGATTATTTGTAACTTTATCAAGTGTAAATACATCAGGATGACGAGGGAAAGTGAACATTGGTCATGGTGATAAATTATACCCAAAAGTTTGAACATGTTATGTTACGGAGGATGACCACGGCTAAATCAGAATGAAGAACTTCTCTTCAGATAACTTGGCTGGGAACCAAGAAAAATGAGAAAAGACTGACATGCCTCCTAAAACTCTTTTAGCAGGACATGATTCTTAGATGTTAGGAAGTAAGATAATGGCCAAAAGAAGATTGCATTTCTTGTGTTCAAGACTTGATTCTGCTTGACCAGTATTGACCTGAGGAAACTAACCATCAATTGTTCACTTTCAAAAAAGAATCATTACTTTGGTAAGATCATATTTTTTTAACTGCGTATCAAATCATAGAAAGTGATATATATATATATAAAAAAAATTTTTCATATTTGTACATGACTCAAACTTTGGTTTGAATTCTGTCAATTTTGAAGCTGCTTAAGAATGTTGGAACAAAATTTTTAAATGTATTTGATACTTTTTAGCACTTTCAGTATACATATATATATATATATATGTACATATATATAATAAGAAGTGGATTTGGTACACAAATAATAATTCATATAAATCTATCACATATCAGACATTGCTTTATAGTATGCTATATTGATAACCTGATCTGTACCATATATATATATATGTGTGTGTGTGTGTGTGTGTGTGTGTGTGTGTATTTGTAGGTGTAATGTCATCAAACAGATACTAAACTTCCATCCCTCACAGATGCATGTGTGAATATATGAATAAATTTATGTTGCTAGGTAACAGTGCATGATGGTCATTTTTCCTGCTCTCAACAACTCAGACCCTTATATCTTTCTAGTATGGATTTCCAGTTTTGCCTGGGGGAAAAATAACTTGGGAGGTAGCCAAACAGGGAAAATATGTTCTTTGATATTTTTTTCATACAACATGACCAATAAAAAAATGATTATTTACACTACGTACTCATGAAAAAGTAGCTGTAATGGAGGAAATATTCTGATGCATAAAAAAGAACAAATGATGTCATAGCAAAGTTTGATAAGGATTCTGGATACACACCAGAGGTGTTTCTCTCATTAGATTCTAGGATCTAACCCTCAAACAAGAGATTGTCCGTGTGCACTTGTTAAAATATCAAGAAGTGGTCTCAGGTGACCTCTAGAGACCTGCAGCATCAAAGTCACTTCGCAAATGATTTCCACTATGTAAAGATGTATCCCTATGCAAAACTTCTGCATCCTAGGTGCAATATTGTATCTAAAATTCACTAGAAATGATATACAGTAACCTCAGATGACACCAACATCAAAATTAAACATTTAAATACTGCAGCCATGAAAGAATCTAGCTCTCCACCAAATTTCAGTTTTATAGGTGCGAAGTTGTGACTAGCGATATGAAAGATTGACTGAAAATGACTGGAATTTCGAGAATACTGCATTGCTTTCACTGAGAAAAGATTCACCCCTATTCAAAATTTCAGTTACATGGGTACAAAATTATTGCCAAAAACTTGGAAGATTGAATACAAATTACCAGAATTGACCTCTGGTGACCTCAAATGAATACATAGGTCAACTTTGTATTGCATATGACCTCCATTATAGAAAGATGTTCCCAAATGCCCAATTTTAGTTTCACAGATGCTGGATTGTGGCCAAAAACTCACCAAAAAATGTTTTATAGTGACCTGAATTAACTTCTGGTGACCTTGGATGATGTCAACATCATATAGATTGCCATGAAAAGATGTATCCAAATGCAAAATTTCAGCATCTTTGGTGCAAAATCGTGGTCCATAACTCTGAAAAAAAAGCACTGGTGAATTTGAATTACCTCATAAGTCAACTTCATGTTGCATATGGACATGAGGAGATGTATCTTTATTCCTCATTTCAGTTAAAGAGGTGGAAAACTGTGGCCTGCAACTCTTAGAATTGGCTAGAAATGAGCAAGAAATGACTTCAGGTGACCTTGAATGACCTTCAAGGTCAACATCACATGGCCCATGTTTTATGTTGATCTCTCCTTAACTTACATGTAGAACATATGTAGAATATTAGGTGGACAGGCCTTGTAGTTTTTGCAGAGAAGAGGCATAAATAATCAGACAAAAGGCTCAAATATTTGTATAGATATAAATTATTTGAAAATAGATATATTATCTTACACAATAATTATGAATGTTATATTTTTCTAAACTTGTATGAGGCAGGTTCCAAAGGGGATGTGGGTTTGATCCCTGAGTAACACTCTTTTTTATATTTATTTAAACAATTTAGGGCTGCTCATTTATTACCAAGTGAAGTTGGTGCCGAGCAATTAGTTGCTAACAAATTGTCTTTGCAATTATCAACATATATGCATATATGTATACCTATAATTTTTTTTTTTTGCCAAGAACCTACAAAAGATGTTAAGGGATCTAAAAAGAGAAAGCCAAAACATAGTATCAAAGATTAACATCACAAAGACTAAAGTAATGTTCAGTGACACATAAAAGATCGTAAGAATTGATGATTCAGATGAATACATTTACTTAAGTCAGGCAATAAAACTAGAGGAAGGCCGCAAAAGGTTTAAGATGGCACATAATCATTGGCTGGAAAGCATCTAGTATCAATAGAGATATACTGTAAAGCAATCATCACAAGTCTACAATCAATGCATAATACCAGCTATGGTGTACGGACGCAAAACCTGGAAATTTACAAAACCACTTGAAAAGAAACTCAGGATAGCTCAGAGAGCAGTGGAAAGAGCAATATGAATAACTCTTAGCAATAGAAAATGATCAACAGAATGAAGGATACCCTATGAGTAATTAAGCATCAAAAATGGGGATTGGCAAGCACATAGTGAGAAGAAGGGACAATGAATGGAACAAAGGCAGATGAATGGCACCATAGAACACAGTAGGAAAAGACCGGACACAAGATGAAGGAATGACATAAAAGAGTTTGCTGATAAAACATGGCAGAAATTAGCACAATTACGCTAGTCATGGATGGAGAGGGGAAAGGCCATAGTCCAACAGTAGGCTTACAATCCCTGATGATGATGATGCTTATATAATACATATATAGTTTAGAGCCATAAAGCTTTCTCAACTATATATATATATATATATATATATATATAACACATTATTAACTGAGAAGGCAGTTTGGTTACTCATCTGTCAGCAGTGAACATCACAAATGGAGACATGAAGTCTATAACAATGTTTGTGACAAAAGAATGAAGAAATAAATGCGATCTAGACTACAAGAAGTCGATGAGTTGTTCTTCTAAGTCCATTGTATATAAGTAATTTATATAAGTAAAAGGCCATTGACTGGCAAATTGCCCAACCATGTCAATAACCTTGGAGAAAGCTCAGATCTCATGTGAGACTTGAGTTTTTCAGTACCAGAATAACATACCATCATATTGCTGTACAACCAACCTATGCACTTTTTGTTGTCATTGTCTGTTTGTTTCACTTATTGTGTTGTAAACTGTTGGCTTTCAACTTGTATGCCTCTTGGGGTTCCTTTAATGACTTGCCAACAATATTAGACAGATGACATGACTTTAGAAAAGAATTCTCCCATAATAATTACCGATGTGTTGTCATTCATCTATTTTTTCTGTCATCCTGAAAGAAATTAAACAGAACTGCAACGATTTGAACTGCAATGCAGATCTTAGCAGCCTGATGACATAGAAATAAGCCAAGACCATACTGATGAGTGTTGAAATTCTTAACATTAAGTATGTCATGCAGAGTATCTACACCAGAGAAGCTAACAGCATAGATTGGCAACATTTTTAAATCAAACATATACGAAAATGCAAGAGAGAAAAAATGTGGGCTTCCACTCAACTGAGTTTCTTCTGACACAAGTTCATAACCATCGCTTCAGAAATGTGTCTTATTACCAAACTTGAATTACATAATTTGATACATCTTTTCAATAGATATATTTTTGCTGTTTTTAAATGTATGGAATAATGGAAATATTTTATCCGAAAACTTCGAACAAAAGTTGAGGTAAATTAAGAAGCAGGGGCTGTAAAATTGAATAGATAAGCACCTATCTATTCATTATCACTAATTTCTGTGCACTACCTCAATCCTCCTTATGGGTTTTGTAAAACTGAATCAATAAACACCTATCAATTCATTATTACTTATTTCTGTGCACTACCCCAATACTCATTATAAGGTCTGCTAAATTGAATAAATAAACACCCATCTATTCATTATTACTTATTTCTTATAATTCAATCCTTGATCCTGTACATGATTAAGTCTTCACAACACAAAACAATATTTTGTTGTGTGCAGCTACGTAATCTGAAGGAAACACTGTAAATAACAAGAATCAGAATAGAATAATATGTCAACTATGATTAACAGAGGATAATCTAGCAAGTCACTGAAGATGTCCCCAGCCCAATTCTTTAAATTAAAAGAGCTGATCCAATCTGATCAGATTGAGGACAAATAAGTTTTATTGTTGTTTTTTTTCTGTTTTAAAACCTCCTAGAAACGGCTACATCTTGATTGACGCTTTGAAAGGAAATTGAGTGTTTCTGGATGCAACTTGACTTTGATAAGTGTCAAGTCTTTGATCATCGATAAAAACCCGATTCCTTCGAGAAGGAGATATTCCTGACTTATAAATAGTCTTGTAAAAGAATTATCTAAGAATTCCACTTTGGATAGAAATGAAATTTCCTTTAATTTGCGTAACATTATTCTTTTTTTTTTTTGGCTTATCAGAAAATGTCAACTGAAACTGTCCTCAAAACTGTCAACATAGGTTTCTTCAGTTGTTAAGTTGTTCTGGCTGGCTGGCTGGCTGGCTGGCCAGCTATGTATGTATCACCTATATAGGATGCAAAATCCAATTCATTGGAGTTTCAATTTGCAAGATAAGTTTATGCTAAATTGCTTCCTTTGTTTGTGTCCTGTTATATTCAGGCTTGGGTTTTGAAAATCCAGAGTTTTTTGGTGATCACTGCCCAACAAATTATAAGAGAATTAATTTGTTCATAGATCATGCTTTTTCCATATTTTTTGATTGATCATCCCCAACATGGCACACTGCCAGAAGACATTGGTCAAGATACAATATTTTTTGTATTTTCCCTTTGAATTTAATGATTAGAAATAAATTATCATTATTGGCAGCAATGAAAATGGGTGGCGGGTACATGAGGGGTGTACTATTTCTTGATGTCTAGGTTTTTGGTGTTTCCAGTGCAAAACTAATGAAAACATTACCACATACATATTTCCCAAAAGCATCATATATCTATTTCCCCAAACCCTGCCTTACTGTATACTCACTTTCCAAAACCAAGCCTGGAGACAATTTGAACTTTAAATATGTTTGCTTAGAAGAAACTCAATCATATCATGAAGATAGAAAATACATTTAGAAAATAAATATAGAAAATAACAAAGAAAATAAATGTAGGAAATAAATTTTGATATAAAATGATTTAGAGAAAGAATTTGAAAATCTCTCATGACCCAACATGGTATATTTTTACATTAGAAATTGACTACTTCAATGCGTTTATATAAAGATGTATTTAATTTTTTTGATGTCTATAGGTACACCAATAAATCTCTGGTCCAAGATAAGAAAATCATTCATTTTATGGAAGAAATATTCATTTTTTTCAACGTAATTTCTTTTCTTTTCAATGCACTTAATCAATCATATTGAAATTCAGCTAATAACGTCATATCAGGCAATAGACTTACTGATCTACTTTATATAGATGATCTGTTGATAGAGCATTGGTATATGTCATATACATATATATATATATATATATATATATATATATATATATATATATATATATATAAATACATATATATATATATATGCGTATGTATATGTATAGTGTATGTCAAATTATGCAAATATGCTTCCCCTTTCTAAATTCTGCCACAGAAGAAGAATTTTAATACACCTATGTTTGCCTACCATTATCCTAAACCTGTAAATATTGACCTTGATTGTACAGGTGGTGAAGAATACAAGGTATTTGGGGGTCAAGAGCCAACTTATCCAGTGTGGATAGAAAATGCAGTAATACACTATGTCTATATTGATTATAAAGCACTCAGTTAGAATTAAGAAACTTTAAACAAACTATAAAAACTCAAACGCATGAAATACTGAAACCAATAGATTAGTGGCATGCAGTTTTGAAAACAAAAGCTCCGATACAAGTCATTCACTTTGAAATGTGAGATCCTTGCTAACAAATCACAAATATTAGTCGATTCACCAAAAATTTTGTTAAATTTTGCATTTCTCCAGCCGTAATAGCTTCTGCACTAATCAAAAAAAGTTTGTCATAAGTCTTCTTTGGTAGCAAACGGATACCTATTTTCATACAAGTTTCTTTTTAGGATACTGCGGAGAGTTTCAGTTGGGTTGAAATCTGGAAAAAATTGTGGCCTGGCCATTAATCTATCATTTCTGAAACCTATTTTAGTCAGGTAGTCAACTGTTGCGTTCGTACTGTATGAATGGGTATTGTTTTGCATGAAGAAAAGTTTCATACGTAGGTTGAGAGACTTGTTTGTAAACCAAGAACATTGAACAAGCACATCTATGGTCTGACTTTCAGGCTTGTTAGATAGTTTGGCTAGATGATTCAGTAAATATTGTTTGATATTCATATTACAGGTCTGGTTAGTCACCTAAAAGAAATCATCATGCAACCAACGACTTTCGGCTGTGCATGGAGTGATCAGTTCAAAAATTCGGAAAAGAGGTAATTGAAGGCTGCTGGTCACAAACTGGGGGACTAATTAAGCATAAACTTACATTGTAAATTGAATAACCCCCCCTAAAAAATTCTATTGTAGAGATAAATTTTCAAAAATCGAGTGTAAATATATAAATTTTCAGCCCTCTGGCTCCGTTGGTGTTGCATGTATGCATGACAAACATATGTAGCCAGTAGACAGGAACCTCTTTTGAGAGTTTGGGTTTTAATGACATGGTTTCAATTTCCTTTTTCTGTTTGTAAGTTTGTTACTGTGACGCAGCTGAAAGGACACATGGTATTGAGATTTTCCCTAGCACAATACCATTAAGATACTCTAACTTGGAGAATAAAGTAATTTCCTGTCCAAGTTGCAGTTTGATGATAATAATAGTGTGGGGTTTGCATTAACATACATACCAATAATCTGCAATGGGTGCAAGAAGTATCCAAAAACAATAAAAACTTTATTTCTACGTCAAAATAAATAAAATTTTGATTGAGTATTAATATCAATGCAACAAATACAAAAATCAAAGTCTTGATTGGTGATCCAATAAAAACCACCATGCCATGTTGGGGTCAATCAATTAGAAAATTGGAAAATGAGTTACTTATCTCACCTTTTGTTGCATCCCTAAAAAAGCTGAATTTCCAAAAGAACTAATGTACACAAAATAAGGGACCAATTTAGCGTAAACTTATACTGTAAAGAGAACCCCTGCTGAAAGGTTTCTGAGGAGATAATTTTCAAAAAACAATTAACTTTTTTCTGGACATATGGAGTAAAGTGATAAAATTTCAGCCTTCTAGCTAAATTGTTGCGACCTAAACATGCCATCAGAATCACTTACAAGCTGGAGAAACCTATGTTGACAGTCTTGGTTGATGGTTTATAACAAGATTAAACATGGTATAGTTAGGTTTTAATCTTTGGTTGAACTTCTATCAAAATCATGATGCTAAAACAAGGAAGCACAGTCAATCAGAGACAAAACAGGAGTCAGAGATATCATGGAATCCATCTGAAAACTCAAATGGTGGTGGGCTGGTTATGTATTGTAACACTGTATAGTGTAACAACAAATCATAACTCAGGCATATCAAATACTAATTATAGAGTATTTCCTCCTATTCATTTATCTATCATCTTATTATTTGCATATAATCATAAAATCTATAAATGAGAAGTGACTTGACATCAAGAAAAGAAAGTTACGTAGTTTGATAAGAGTGTAGGAAGGGAGAGAGGCTGTTAGCTACTGATGTTATATGTGACAGGCACGTTTTTCTCTCAATATATATAATGATTTGCATCTGATCTAGGTAAGCTTTGAGAAGAAATCATCGAAACGCTGGCAGTCCTGGGAATAAAAAGGTGAATGCCACCCAGATTAAGAGACCCTCCTTTGAAGGACCAAATTCAGGAATCATGATTCCATTTAGAAATTTATTCCATTATCAAAAAGTGAATTCTTGATTCTCTGTAATAAAATCACTTTTATTTCGATTCAAACAACTTAGATTTTAGTGGGGAACATATACAGAGTTATCTCCCTTCTAGTCTTCTCTTATTAGTTTGCTTCTTATTGCATTGAGTTGCTTTGTGTATGAACATAAACATGTCTTTGCTTTTGTGTGTGTTTATGTGTGTGTTTATGTGTGTGTGAACATACCTATAATTGCATATATGTGAACATACGTATATATGCACGTGTTCTTATTGTATTTCTTTCCTTTTTGCTTTGTTTTTTTTTTCATGAGAAGCAGAGCCTTTGTGTATATATGTGTATGTATGCCTGTATGTACGTATATTTGTGTTTGTGTCTATATGTGTCTGAACATAAATATACATGTGTATGTGCGGTGAACATACGTATACATGGATGTGTGTCAGCATACGTATGCATGTGTGTGAATGTGCTTTTATTTGTATATATATGAACATACACACATACGCCAGTTTGATTTAACCATATTCACATCTTTTTCAAATCTTATTAGGAAATTCCAACTGCTTCAGAAATGGTGCAGGCACCTCCAAACACTTGGCACCGTGGGCGACTGTCTATGTTGCTGTCACCGTGGGCGACTGTCTGTGTTGCTGGCACCTAGGGACGGTCCTTGAGTGTGGTGACAGACGTTCTGAACAATGATTAGTTAATTTACTCATATTTTGAGACTGTGGATAATTTACTAATTATTTGTCGAAAAAAAAATTTCCACTATCCTACCCCAAACCTTCAGTCTCGATAGGCAAGAGAAAAACACTATGGTAACAACAGAAGTCTCTTCTCTTCCAACTCACTGATGTTGTCCAAAATAAAGCGTAGTAATAAGATCGGCCACTGAGAGGAAGTCGGAGCCCATCCACCTAAGTCAGCATCAAGAATAAACTTATTACCTGAACATCACTGGTCGATCCCCATACATCGTGTGTGGATGAAGAATGCCTTTCAAGATTTGAAGCTATTGAAGAAGACATTCTTGACCTTTTCTTGACAACAAGGATCGATGATGAGGCAGACATGACCAAGTGCAACGGACATGTTCCCTTGCTATAAAACAATTCTTGTCAGAAAAGGACGAATCTTAGGAAAATGGATTTCGCGAAGAAAGAGGAATTCAAAAGTGTCAATCAAAACTTCCTTCCTGTCACTTTCACTTTGAGACTTCCTGATTTCCATCCATCCCAAGGTGCACAAATTGCCTCATGTGACTTTGACGTTCACTCTTGGAGGCTGAGATCCGTACAGTTGATATTTGAGCACCAACCACAGCAGAATTCGACCAAACTCAAATCTGGTTAGTCACCCAATAGAAACCGTCGCGTGAACAACGTCTTTTCACAGCATGCTGTGTTGAGTGTGATCAATTAAAAAATTGAGAAAACAGGTTGATCAATGACCAAATTACTTCTCTCACCTTTTGTTGGGAACTGATAACTAAAAAAAGGGCTAAATTTTTGAAATACTTGCGTGAATGCTGCTTGATATAAATCAATGGACCAATTTAGCATAAGATCATAATGCAAAGTGAACTTCTCACTAAAAACTTATCCTTAAAACGTTCCCTAAATACTTATTCTTTCCAATATTTTATTTTTATTAATAGGAATAACCGGCTAAACTAAACAGGCCTCTTCTCTTCAAGAACCTATTATAAGAAATATTGTTCTTATATATATGTACGTCGGAGCCATCAGTTATCAGTATGATGGTTGTTAGCAAGATCAACCTCCAAAAAAGAGAAGATCCCATTAATCCTAAGAAAGGTGTATAACCAATGCATCCTCTCAATAGTCACTTATGGAGCTGAAACATGGAACTTAACCAAAAGACAAATCCGCAAATTGAGAACTATGCAACGTGCATATGAGAGAATTATGCTGGGCCTCACATGGAGAGACCACAAGACAGCACAGTACATCTGACAAAAGACAAAAGTCAGGGACATCATAGAATCCATTAAAAAGTTAAAATGGCCGTGGGCTGGCCATGTTGCAGGAATGGCAGACAACCGATGACCATCTCGACTCAAGATATGGATCCCCCGAGATCACATGCAGAATATTAGCAGGAGAGACAAGCTAGACAAATTCAGAAAGTACTGGCTCCGCGACGCCCATGTTAGAGAAGTGTGGCAAATCCTGGGGAAGGTCTATGTCCAACGACAGACATCAAAAGACTGATGATGATGATGATGATGATGATGATGATGATAAATACTTCTATAGAGTTCTGGTTGAAGAATGGGTGCCTGCTGAGTTTGTGCGCCCATGTGGACATCACTGGAAAAGTTGAAGAGGGAAGGGAGCCGTATTGAAAACATGCACGCAAATACAAATGTAAAGACACTCATAAATGCATACGCATGAAAAATGAGAGATAGATTTTATGCACAAATAAAGAATCGAAATGAAATCTATATAATGAAAATACCAAAATGATCGATCATGTAAAGAGTAGAGAAGAGAAGAGGCCTATAGGGTTCAAGTTATTCCTATCCGTAAAAATAAGATACAGGATAGAATGAGAATTTAGGGGACTCGTGACATATCGTGTCTAATGTCGTTTTGTCTTTCTATCGAATAGAGCCTGATCAGTAGTGCCTGTTATAAGGAATGGTATAGCTGACCGAGCCGCATTCTAAAAAGGCATTTAGTTTAGGATAGGTGCAAGAAGGAGCTAAAAAAAATGGGTGAAATAATGGACGTAGTGTTTGTGTGATCACTAAAAATAGTATTTGCATTATTTGCACTTAGTAGCTATAAAATTCTTGTGTTTACTCACACGGAGGAAGAATAGAATAGAAATTCCACCGGCCACGAGTCTAGAGAGATATAACGGTCGACCACGTTTGACCACATGAGTTCTTGGCTTTCATTGGGAGTCATCCTAGAAATCGACGTGACGTTTTAGATACCAAGCTGAAAGAAGGATTTCATATCAAATTCTCGACTAGAATATAGAGGTCGTCTCAGTATCATTGTTTCCTTATATGTATTCCTTTTTTCAGCCGTGTATTGTCATAAATGACAATGTATTGAATGTAAGTTTCATTTGCTCATCAAAATACTTGTATTTGTTTTCTTTACTCTGTCTAATCACTGCGTCCACAATCAAACTAGGTGCACCTATTCTCCATGCTGTCATGGCAGCTATACATCTCCCTTCCTCCTTCAACATTTCCAATGACCAAACAACCAAAACACGTGGAGGCAAATTCCCTTGTTCTCAGCAACAACATCTTCCTGCTACACTCAACCAACAGACATTGCTACCCTCTCCCAAACAATATTGGAACAATAATACCTATAGTAGTTTGAGGATGAAACACAATTTACATAATTTTTTCTATCGCTGATTCGCCCCAAGAGACTTTGTTCCATTTTTATCGAATTTTGTAAGAAAGGCAATTCATTGGAGATCAGAGGAATTAAATTATGTCCTCTGTTGGGGAGGGACAGAATTCATAATGACAATCTCAAATCAGAACTTAGTCTCTTGGCTCACACTCAAACTAACTGTATATCTGACTATATAAATATCATTGTTACTTTGGGGGCGGCGTAGATGTCTGTCAGGCTATCCTAGATATATATGATATTAAAAATACGAGTACAACTGTGACCGTGAGTCGATCAACTTTGATAGACTGGAGATACACATCCAAGTTGCTGCTACAGTGATGAAAGGATTTCAATTTGGTAGAGCAAGCTCAAATTTCAAAAACTAGACGATCCCATTAATCTTAAAAAGAAGAGTATACAACCAATGCATCCTCCTGATAGTCACCTATGAAGCTGAAACATGGAACCTAACCGAGAGACAGGCCTGTAATGTGCGCATGAGAAAATCATGCTCAATCTCACATCGAGAGATCACAAGACAACACAGTATATCAGGAAGAAAACAAGAGTTCAAGACATCCTAGAATCTATTACAAAACTTGTACGGCAATGGGCAGGCCATGTTGCCAGAATGGCAACAACCAATGGACTCACTACTCACAATATGGATCCCCAGAGATCACATGCGAAACTGAGGCCAACAGAATACAAGATGGAGAGATGAACTAGACGAATTAAGAAAATACTGATTCTGCGACACCCATGGTAGAGAAGGGTGGCGAATCCTCAGAAAGGTCTATATGCAACGACAGACGATAAAAGACCAATAATGATGATGATGATTGGGAAAGGGAAAGCAAATATCAAAGCAGTAAAAAACGCTAGGCAAACTGCCTGATAGAAAAAATATGTTAGCGGAAAACATAGATCACTTGAAAACCAAATTATGGATGAATTGAAAGAGTTTACAATGGGCTACAATCACAAAATATTTATACACTTGATATTTAGTTTATTTTTTTTAATATCAAATATTTATTGCTGATTTCAAGTACAATATAACCTCAAATACTACATGAGTCTCACTTTTTGTTGCTTAAGTACCCTCATATATTTTATCCTCTTATTGCAACAAATTAAAAGACGCATAAATCACATGAAATTTTTAAAAACTAAAACGTAAACACTAAAACTGACACATTTCCTACTTACAGCAAAAATGGTACCGGCAATTTAGCTTATGCAAGTTGAATCACCGCAGCCATGATCATGGAATCGACGACAAAAATTATTTTCACTATATCCGTCCATCTTAATTCAGTGCTCCCGGTCACATTTTTTTGGCATAGAGATATGAAAGTTTCCTAATATAGTCCAGTTTTTGCATTCTAAAAACCGCATTACCATTTTTTTTTTTTCAGATTTTTTTTCACTTGTTCTGGGGGGACGGGGGGTGCTCAATTAACAGTAAGAATCTATTCTAAAATGGACACTTCCCCCAAAGCTGTGTTGTAGCATCGATGGCGTTTAGGTGTTTGAAGAAAAGCTGGCTTAGAATTTTAGAGAGAGAGAGTGAGAGTATGAGGGAGAGTGTACGATTGTGAGAGAGTATGAGGTAGAGAGCATGATAGTGAGATAGTATGAGGGAGAGAGAATGATAGAAAGATATATATAGAGAGAGATTATGAGAGCATATGCTTAAATTCTAATTTTTTTAAATGAAAATTAAATCCTTTATTGTTCTCCTGGTTTTGTTACATCCGTTCCCTTGAAACTGACAACTCCAGTCGACCAGTGCCTTTGATCTTATTGAGTCCTGTATTGCTCTATGTAACTTTGTATCCCTGTCTGAAGAGTAAGGATTGGGGTAGGTTTAGTAAAGCCTTGTTCGACTGAGATATAAGAACTTACAAAGAGTAGATATTGTGAGAAAAAGGAAGCACATTGGCTCAGTAATTCATTTTTAGGCAGAGGTACCAATATCGCATAATTCACCAAATATCTGTCCATTCTTCTGTATGTGACAGTCTATCTAAAAAAATAACCCCTTGTTGAAAATATCACCAAAATGTTTTGAACTGTAAATTCAGGTCTTGTTCGGCAGTCCAAGGGATTTTTCAAAAACTTATTTGGTATCAAAAGCCAAGGGTGACTTATATTTCGGGGTCAAAATTGAAAAGAAATTCTATTCACTTTCAGTGCCTAAAATTGGGCTTCCAAAACTTTTTTGTTAGGGTAAAAATTGAAAGGTAAACTTTTCTTGTTGTGTATGGGACTGCACAGCTACTAACCATTGCCCATTACCGAAAGCATCTTCAAATGGCATGCAAGTGTTGGAACTGTACTTTGTATCAATGGAAGAAAGTTGTTTGGTCAGATGAGTCCTGCTTTCTATTGAATAAGGTAGGTGGCAGGGTATGTATGTGTCATTATCTTAGAGAAGTGATGATACCAGGAAATCAACTACCCAGTGGGGGGCATTATCATAGTTTGGACAACATCTCTTGGGAAACCCTGGGAACCTCTCATCTACATGGAAGGTACTCAGTCACATACCATTACCTCGACGTCAATGAAGATAGGTATAATTCTCCATGCAAGCAGTCTTCGATGATGGCAGTGACAATATTCAACAGGACAATGCATCCTGCCTCATCGCATGAACATTACAGGAATTTTTACAGGGACACAAATAAAACATTCAGCATTGCCCTGACCAACAAACTCCCCCGATTTCAATCCCATTGAATACTTATGGAATGTGATGGACTGACAATATGTAGTCACTGCAGAACCTCCAACGCATAATAACGTCAATATGTATGGTTTGAACAGGTTTGAACAAAGGAGAAAAAAAACGAAACCATCTAGTTTACCCCACCCCCGCTTTTTCCAGGTATTCTAGAGTCCCCACAAAGAGAGAAAACAGAAATCTACTAACTGAACCTAATCCTTTGACAGCTTGAGTCATCACTCATTTTTGATGGTCAAAAGAACCTGGTATTCAACTCAAAAAGGATGATGAAAAGAAACCAAATCCTTCCAGTTACTCCAAGACACAGGGACACAATCTACATATCTGAGAAAGTATCCCCTACCCCTAAGGAAAGAATAGAAAACTTCCCTTCTAGCAGCATCCTTTATTTCAATAGCTATGAAACGCAATGTGTTTCATATTGGACGATTCATGGCTACCACACCTCGGGAAAGAACACAAACCATAATATCCTTTCTCGAGATCTCATATGAAACCTCGAAAAATCTTATAGAATCCATGCTAGATCAGATAAGACCTGTATTGTGGGAACATAGAGGACAAATACCCTATTAATAAGGTAGACATAGTGTTTTGGCAGATCTGTGTACGTATCTCTATTATGATTAATTAGTAGAATTAAAGGTTTAGAATTGATATATTAATCATTCAATTATGAATAATTCGTATAGTTTGATGTCGTAGGGAAGAGAGGAGTAGGGTATCATGGAAGATAGAAATTCTGTAATCCAATGTTGTCGGATAACTTGGCAGATACCCTTAACCAAATTAAATAAATTTGTCTCCCGATATTAGATATTTGCTTTCATATTTGGCCAAATGATAAGCAAACTGACATTGATATTATTAATTCCACAAATGGCTCGAAGATTATTTGTTGAAGCTTCAAAAGGAATTGTCTGAACCACAATTAGTTCAAAGATCTTTCACAAGGTGAATAACATTAATGTTGCTTCCTGTTGCTTGAAAGATTCTCACAGATATTTGGGCAGATTGTCAAAATTTAACCCTTGTTGTTGTTATGGCGAATACCTAAGTAACCCCGGGTATGATGGTTAGAAATCAAAATCAATTCCAAACTTTGTACTGGACTTAGACAAAAGCATGGCACCTAAAATCAAAAGGTTTTACCGAGTTCTTGAAAGACACAAACCATTCAAGACATGTAGAAAACTGGCACCCCCTACAGAAGAACTGCACTTAATGATGCCAGCACATCAAACAAAAAGAACCTCCCCAGTTCTTTTCGAGAACTACTGAAAGGCTCTGAGCATCTAGCATCTCTTTGAATCATCGTCACTAGTACAGGCAACAAACAAACCAATTCACACTGTCTTTGTGCCGACCTATTGTTGGTGCCTGCGGCCATTGTCATAGAACAAGAAATCGGTTGAAACTATTCCTTACATAAAAAGAAAACTAAGGAACAAAGTCACAGCACTGACTACAAGACACAAACCAAGTTCCAGCTGAGAACTGTCCGCACCAACAGACGTTTGAAGATAATTTGATGAGTTTAATTCCTGCCAAGTAAAGTTTCTAGCTGATCACAAAGATAAACAAAAAGAAAGAGATGCTGATATCTTTGCAAATGTACTTTTCACAAAGCCTGATTCAAACCACACAGATACTTACACAAGTCAGTATATATAAATCAATTGAAACCCTTTCCAGCCACACAGACACTTATACACGTCAGTATATACAGATATTGGAGCCCTATTCAAACCAAAAAGGAACTTGAGCACATGAGTATATAACAGAAGGCAACAAAAATAAAGCCGTAAATATAACAGATACATAATATTATATTTTTCTTTATATAAATACTTATTCAGAAAACAGGTCTAATATTCAATTGACACACAGTTATGGTCTTCTATGGACTATCATTTCCTTTTCAAAGTCAAATATGTACACGGGAACCTAGCTCTTTAACCAATAACCACATGCCACTGAGAATGGGAACTCCTCCCAAAACATGTATAGCATACTAATTAAATGATTTATCAATTAATTAGAGTCTCCACATTTTTACTTATGAGCTTAGAAAGAAAAAGTACTCGGATTTGCAAATTAAAAAAATCCAACATATCCAGCACTAAAAAAAAATTCCAAGTATTAGCAGATCTATGGGAAATTTGGTATAATTTTTTTTATATATAAGAAATATGACATACAAAGGATATTGTCTGAGGAAGGTTAAATAAGAACACCATCAGCCACGTATAAAGTATCTATTTGTGAACCAGATATATTTAATGATGTCATTTTATGCGAAAAGCTAGGATTTGAAATAGATGAAAAAATACATAAGTTACCAATAATGTATTTGATAGCTAAAATGCATAAAAATCAAATGGATGCTCACTTATTGTAACCTCTAGAGTTTGAAGTACTAAACCTCCAAGCAAAGCTATTTCTCAAGTTTCCAATTCAATATACAATCAAATAAAGAAATTCTCTATAAACTCTATAGTAATTTAAATCTCCTTTGGGTAATAAATAATTCTATGCCCGTTAAAGAAAAATAGGATATTATAAATACCTGAAGAGAGGCAAAATCTATCTCAACCTACGATTTAAGTACTCTTTGCACAAAGATTTCTCATGAAGATCTTATTCATGAATTAAATGAAATAATAGACTTGGCATTTGCAGAATGAAATAGTAAACATATTAGGTTTACAAACTCTAAAGCTTTTAGGTGTAAAACAAAAAAAAAGACAAAACTTACTTTACATGCACAACTCTTAAAATGATTGTTAGTCATCTTATTGAGGAACATTACCTTACAATGGATTATAAGATAATCCATTCGATCATAGGTGCCCAGTGGGGATTGATCCTGTCACTTACTAAGCAAATTTGTATTTACATAGACATGAATGTATTGATGTAATCTCTAATAAGAACTAATATATAACAAGCTCGTTCATTTTTATATTGTACCTGGTTTCTTGATATCTTATGTTCTCATGATGACGGTGGAGAATTTGGTAAATCGCAAAAGTGATATATACCCTAAGGATCTTGAATTACCGTATGAACATAAAGGAATGCAAGCAACATTCCTTGATTTGGATATTAAAATCGAGGATGGAATATTTATCTACAAATTGTTTGATAAGCGATACTTCTTTCCGTTCTGTATTGTGCAAATGCCTTTTGAACAAATAGAATTCAATCTTATATATTTGATGGAACAACATTATCAAAATATTTGAGAATCGCTTTAGCAACTCTTACATTCATTGATTATATACCGAAAATTGTTTCTTTAGATGTCAGAATGGTGAATCAGGGTGGTGAAGCAAGTAAGATTTTTAAACAATTCAATAAAGCCATAATTAGACATCTTGGGAAGCTTGACCATAGTGAAATAGTAACAAAAATTGAAGAATATGTTAACAAAAGTATAGGAATCAAATATATGAATAGTTTATATCAAAATAAATCAATTTATATTAATGTAAGAGGAATTAGGTAACCCAAAGAGATGGATCCAATCTTCGTCAGTATGAAAGATCATTATCTTGACTGGAACCAGGGAAAGGGGAAATAATTTACCTCTGATCCATTTGTCTCACTGATAGGTAGTTGATCGGGGACGGAGATCAAACATGGAATGCCATGTAACAAATTGCCTATTTGTATTAATGCAATCTCCTATTGAGGAGTTACTACCTACCATGAACTGCTTTAGTACATAAGGATACTTCATTTGATAATGAAAAGTGATTAAAAAAAACATTTGATGGAAGCTTGATAGTATCAAGGTAATCAACTCGAAAAAGGTTTTCTGTCTAAATCATATAAATGATATTATAAGTTGGTTTGCATGCAGTCTGAGATTAGAACTAACACAACGGATTAAATATTCACATGGGTGAACATTCAATGGAAAGTACACGAACAGCGAGTCATGTCTATTGTTATACTTACTGATCCCTTGATTACGTTTTTTTTTTCTTGGTAACTTATGTAAGTAAGCCCTGTTTCAAAAAATTAAATGATATGTAGCATAAATTAATATCCATACACAATACACATAATACCCTATATAAAATTACAAACTACATGTATGACATGAGCTACATACTAAAACATGGCCGGCAGATGGGTTGTGTTTGATCAACAATGCTTGGTTGCCATGTTTAAATAATTGTTTTGTTTTTGAAATTCCCGAAACAGTTATATGGTGAACAACAGGAGGAGATATGATTGGGCTGTGATCCAACATTTATGCAAGTTTGATTGAACATGACCGATGAGGATTTGAAGAGTATTTGTGTATTGCTATCAACGACTCACAGATACTCTACAAATCCAATTGCAATAAGTAAACTTGCCATTCTTGGTAATAAGATTGAAAAAAAAAAACCTTTTCTGACTAAGATCTTCTTAGGACATGGGTGAGAAGTTCTTCTAATGTTTCATAACTAAAAGTCTCCAAAATTTACTGTTTGAGATTTCATGATCTTGATAATGACTGGAGAATCAATCAAAAACACTCAATTTTAATTAACGTTTGCTTAATTCCTAATTAAGTTTGACCTTAAAATTTTTTCTCTTGTGAGAAAACGAGACAATTACTTACAAAATTAAATCGTTATTCCTCATTGATCATGTTCAAACTCGCATATATATAAATATGTGTGTGTAAGTGAGAGAGAATTTTCATATAAAATAGCCAAATGCAAATGTACCAGTACATTCAAAGTTTACATAAATTGATTCACAAGCACACACACATATATATATATATATGTGTGTGTGTATCTCTGCATGTGTGGTCTAGAAAGCTTTACAGCTTAACACACTAAATATTAAAAAACTTTTTCAAAATTTTTCTGTCTCTTCAATCACTTATTTCCTAATACCTCTCTATGCAATTTATGTAATTTACTTCAGCCTTCTTTTTCAGTTCTGACCCTTCCTCGCACAGACCCTTTTTATTCCAAACCAAACTTGACTTTTAACAACTCAGATACAAACACCTTTTCCACTTCACCTAAATAACCTACCAAACAAAATCATCCCCATTTCTTTCCTCAACCTCAAACATGTAAACAGCACACAATTTTCCCTGGACTGGATCAAGTTTCTCTGAAAAAGATGGCTGGCAACCACCAAAATGCATCAAAACATGCCCACGTAATGATAAAAATGTTCAAGATGTGACACTTGCTTTTCTGTTGAGTTTTTTCTTTTCACTTTCCAGTGGTCACTTTCATCAATATTATGTCTGACCACCTCACATCTACAAAACATATATACATATAAATGTATATATATATATATATATAGAGAGAGAGAGAGAGAGAGAAAGAGAGAGTGAGAGAGAGAGTGAGAGAGATGCGTTAATTGACAAATGCATTAGAACAATTGTCCTTTTCTTCCAGTTTTTTTAAGTTCAACTCTTTTCTAAAATATAATATCTTTGTTATGTTCAGAAAATCCTTTCAAGAAATTCTTTTTTCATGTTCATACTCTTTCCATTAGCAGAAAACTATCTATACATTAACAAAATAAAAAGAAAGATAAAAGCTCAGCCCTGATTTGCAATCTGCAGACATAATACTTGGAGATGAAATGACGTTATTCTCTCACCTGCTCCACTAGATGTTATGAATTGTCACAAATACATTTCTGATTGTACCTTATAGCTCAGTGGGTAATGCACTCAAATGGAAATCAAAGGGTTCAAAGCTCAATTCCTTAGTCTTGTCAGTTGAGATCCAATAAATACAGTTTATTGATACAGTAGTAAAAATAGGGGGAGAACAATTCATCATGCAATCATTAATAGTAAATGGACATCATCCAACAAGGCTACTGCATGACTTTCCGCATAAGTTATAAAGGGGGTTTTATATACATATATATATATATATATATATATATATATAAATACTGTTAGATGATACGAGGAATATGTCTGACATTTTAGTAACGGTATCACTGAGTTTTCAGTGTGATCTTTCTGCAGCCACTATGACTTCAGTATCAAAAACCTTTTTATTTACAAGTCATATATGTACATAGATACTACACTCCCATAAATTACTGTGTTGAGATGATAACCCCAATTAAAACCAATAATTGACTAAAATTGTTAATCTTGAACACACAGTCATTCATGAAAGTTGAGGGCAGAATCACTGAATCAGTAATAGAAAGCTTGCAAGCATTTAGTGTGGGGTCCTAGAAATTGTGGGTCACGTAGCCTATGCTACTTTTGCCATATAAATCATCCAGGCCCTGGGTGTAGCACTTCCAGGGCTCACCAGAGCACCATGCCAGCACCTCAGTTGATAGAAAGAGCCAAAATAAATGAATGTATCAAAATGCATATCCAAACCTTTGTAATTGTTGATGTCCTCCCCTATTAAGACTTGTCACTTCCAAAATACAATATCCTTTATTCATTTTATTGATATATATATGAGAGAGAGAGGGGGGAGAGAAAGAGAGAGAGAGGGAGAGTATATGTAAAATGACAAGCGTTTCATCAGCTGCAGTACCTAAAAAGTTAGCGCTGCATACCTGCCCATAATGCACTAAAATGCAATACAATGAATTCTGTCTGACATGTTCAACAAAAAATGCACTTAAACAAGAAGGAATCGCACAAGACATATGTCACTTTCTCTTCTTCTGATCACAAAAGAGTACGGGAGAAAAATGAGCTGGATTCCCTCAATAAAAGTGCTGGATCAAATATATTCGGAACAGGTTTGTTTGGTTACTTGATAGGAACCGTCACATGACTAACTTCTTCAAACAGCATGTCTTGTTGGGAAGTGATCAATGAATCAGTTACTTCTCTCGCCCCTGGTAGGGCAATGGTTTCTAAAAGATCCTAATTTTTTAAAAGCAAGTATGAATGTTGCCAGTTACAAAGAGACCAATTTCGCATGAATTTACATTGTGAATAAAAAAAAAACATTAAAAGTTTATTTTGGAGGGAATATTCAACAAGCAAAATGTTGGTGAGTCAAAGCCTTTTGCTTGTCTGCAATGTTGGCTTCTCTTTTCTGGTTTATTGCAGCCTGCGCGTTTGGCCAAGAATTTAATCTGATTAGAACGACAAACGGATTTGTTTACCATCTCAAATTGTCCCCATATAAAAAAATGATTGCCAAACTAAATGGAGAATCAGAGAAATCTTCTCCTCTGAGCTCTCTCTCTCTCTCTCTCTCTCTCTCTCTCTCTCTCTCTCTCTCTCTCTCTCTCCTCAAAGTGCCGCCATATTAACTACACAGGTATTCCCTGGTTAATGATCGGGTTTTGTTCCGATGAGCAGGTCACGAGACAAAACGGTCGATAAACGGAAGCCTATTTTCGGGATCAACAAAGCGATCTGTTGGAAAAAAGTTTCAATTCATTCTGTGTTAGATCTTTGTGCGATTGGTTATGGTGGGAAATGCGTTTGGTTGATGAACGAGTATCTTTAATTGGGAAACACTTGTATCAAATTGCTGTTATTTCTCATTTCTTTCCTACCACTGTCGTGAATCTGAGTTGTCCAACTCAAAAGCAAAAAAAAGATTCAAGAATAACCAAGTGTTGTAAATAAAAATAATTCAGACATAATTTCACCAGACCTTATGAATTTCACCGTCAATTCAAAGGTTTTTAAGGTCAATTTTTTGAGGTGATGTAAAAGCTCCCAAAATCATTACAAAAAAATCAAAAGCAGAAAAGAAAAGAAACTGAAGCATTATTCAATATAAACATGAGCAAAAAAAAAAAATGCAATTGTAACTGACTGAAAATGGTGGAACCTTTTCTCCAATCATTGACAGCATTTACGGTATCTTTTCTTCAAAATACTTACATGAAGAATTTTCAAATAAAAACCCCGAAATAATCCCAAATGATAATAAATCAACCTTATAAACAAAAGTTAGAACAAGTCTTCCGTCTTTTTCTCTATGATTTTTTTGTCTGTTGGTTCTGTGATAGATTTCTTTGATTATACTTCTTTTTACTTTACTCTTTTGTCAATTCTTGTGCTAAAAAGCTACAACTCAAATTCAAATGGAAAATGCCAGATCACATATTACTTTCTTGTCTCTGATGTTTGAATTTTGTTTTCTTTTTCATGTATTAGAAACTGTCAACATGAACATAGGTTTCTTCTTCCTGTTGCTCTGGCTGGCTGGCTGGGTGGCTGGCTGGCTGGGTGGCTGGCAGGCTGGATGGATGGCTAGCAGGCAATGTACTTATCACGCGTAAAGGTCGATAGAGCAAGAGAGTTGAGCATTTAAACATTTACTTCTCATAATGTCCAGAAAAAAAAGTTTTTTGATTTTTCACCCCCCCCCCCCATAGGCTTTTATTCAATTCAGAAAATAAGTTGATGCTGTATTGATCCCTTTATTTGTATCTGGTAGTGTTTATGTTTTGTTTTTTTTATTTTTTTAATTGGACTTTTAAGTGAACACCACCCAACAAAAGGCGAGAGAAGTGACTTCATTGATCACCCCTTTTTCTTAATTTTTCGATTGATCACACCCAACCAGGCATACTGCCAAAAGACATTGGTCTTTGATTTCAGGAAGCTGTTAAAAGCATTCGGATGTTATCAGTTGTCAGATCGTCTGAATGAAAGATTTTCGACCAAAGCATCTTGCGATTGATTTGCATAAAAAGAGGCAAGGTGGGAAGAAGGGGAGCTGGTTGGAAGGGAGGGGGGAGGGAATCAGGTGGAAGGAAGGTCAGACACAGAGAGACAAAAATTGAGAAACAGAGAGGAAAATAGGTCCATGATATGCGACTGCAGATAGATAAATAGGTAGATAGAAGATAAATAAAGATAGATAAAAATCATAATACGAAAAAAAAGATGGGATGAAGAAAAAGAAGAAAGAAATTTGAGGAATAAAAAAAAAGGAAAAGATCTGGTTAGTCTCTCAATAGAATCTGACACGTTATCAACGTCTTTTGGCAGCATATCATGTTAGGGGTGATCAACTGAAAAATTGGGAAAAAGTCTGAATTTTCAGGAAGAAACATGCAAATGCTGGATCAATTTAGCATAAACGTACATTGTAAATCTAATTCTTCTCTATAAACTTATTCGAAGATGAGGGTGAATTTTTAAAAAGAAAAAACGTTTTTTCTAGACATAAAAAGGAGTAAATGTTTCTATTTTCAGCCTTCCAGCTCCATTGGTATGGCATGTGCACAAGATACCTGTAAAGATAACCAGACCAGCTTGAAAACTGTAGAAACCTACATTGTCGGTTTTGGTTGAGATTTTCTCAAAGTGTGAGAAGAAGGGAACAGGAAGAAGAGGAGGTGGAAGAGGGGGGAGGAAGGAGAAAGAAAAAATTAAAGAAATAAAGAATAAAAAGAGGAAAGAAGGAAAAGAATGAATTACAAAAGAATAAACTATTGAAGAAAAAAAAATGAAGATAAAGAGTAAAAACAAAATACATTTGGGAGGTGAAGAGAAAAGAAGAAAAGGTTTTGAATAAGGGAGAAGAAGAAACCAAAGAAAAGAGGAAAAGAAGGAAAATCAAGAAAAACTTGCCAGTAGGAAGAAATTCACATATATTTATGATAATCTAAAGCCAAGCGGAAAGATCGTGTTGCACCAATCTGCTTTGAAAATCAGCATTTAAAATTTGATTATTTCCCCCATACCCCACAGCCAACCCCTTCGGCAAAATGTCATTGAAATTCCTTGAGAACTTTTAGAGATATTGTGTGGACAGACAGATGTACATGAGTGAGTACATATACGATATATTTGAATTAATAATAACACCCAAAAAGAAGAAAAGATATTAAAAGTGTGTTTCTTCTGCAGACATTAAGAGAAGCCAGTGTTTGTTGCCACAAGATGAACAACTAACAAAACATAACGCCATTGAGTCAACAGAATCCCTACCGCCATCTCCACCCAAATCAAAACAAATCATGAATCCTAATCAGACACTGACTTTTCCAATGTCTACGTCCAAATAGTAAAAACAATAAAAAAAACTAAAAGCTCTTTTTTATTTGCAAGAAAATCTTACATATCTGAAATCTGTTTGAGTTGCAATAAACGACCATGTTATAAGAAACCGTCAACTAGAACTGTTTGTTTTGGTTTCTTCAGTTTTTAAGCAGGCCTTGTTGACTCACTTTGTATTTACCATGTGTACAGATTGCACTAACAGAGCTAGAGGGTGGAAAATTTAAACATTTACAATCCTTATCATATCTAGAAAAAACATGTTTTTTGGTTTTTAACCCCCCCCCCTGCTATGAGACTTTAGTGAGGAGTCTAGCAACATTCACACTTGTTTTTTGAAAATTCAGAGTTTTTTTACTGATCACCAACAAAAAGTGAGGAATGTAACCAGTTCTTTGATCATCTCTTTTTTCCAATTTTGTAATTGTTCAACCCAAACTCAACATGCTTCTAAAATACTTGGCTCATATGACAGTTTCTATTGAATGACCATCCAGACCTGTTGTTATTAGATTTGAGTTGCCAAAAGAGCCAGTCGTAAGTGCGATAAATATTTAGGTTATATCAGAATGAGACTGGCATGTCAGAGTGAGGCTGTCTGAATGTGACATAAAAATCTATAATTGAGGGCCATGTCAAAATCAAGGGAGAGCATTCGTGGATCTATTTGTGTCCTCATAGAGAATCGGGTAATTCAGTTTAAACGCTTAAAAAGAAAAAAAAGAAGATAGAATGGAGACAACAGCAGATAATTTGGGTTCGGAAGAGATTCATCAACTGAGGAGAGACGTGTATTGATCAGGAACGGGATTTGTTTTTTGCTTGCTTGATGTATGAGCAGTCTTTTTTGTTGAAGAGAAAGGGTGTATTTCTTTCTTTCACTTTTTGACGATTCTCGTTCCAACTTTTTTTTTTTGAGGGTGGGGACCTTTTCCCTTTGGCTTCCAAACTTTTTGTTATCGTTATCATTTGTTTTACATTTTGTTATGATTTCTAAAATAAAACAACATTTCATTTGTTATTAACTGACAAAGTGAACATTCATTATTCTGCAAGTCCCATTGATTCTGATTGACCAACGTTTGTGAAATATATTTATGTGTATGTGTGTATGGGTGTGTTTCTGTATTCATGAATACACACACACATATATATGTATACATATGCATTGTCTCACACATACACACACTTATACATGTAGGCAAACATCTATCACATAAAAAACTAACATTGTCATTGTACGCACCCCTTTTAACTGATTTAGGCCAAAAACACTGGTGTTCTTTAAATTTCACGACCATTTTGAATGTATAATTACTTCATATGACCATCATATTTGTGTAATTTTTCCTTAAATGAAACTCATCTGAAAGAAAGTTCAGAACGATTGATGGCATCCAAAGATTTCTTGGAGAAAACTTTCATCAAACAATTATGTCCTTACTTTGTGACTTCTGAAATTAAAAAAAAAACGGGTTTGAATGAGTTATACATTGGCACACTGCAACAAAATTTGATTTGCATACTGAATGAACTTAGGGAAATGTATTCAAGTAGAAAAGTTGCTTTCTGTTTAGTCTACATATATACACAAACATATTAGCTGAAAGCTACTTAGTACTAAATAAATCTCTTTGTACTCACATATGAATGAATGCAAATTTATTTATGCATGTGTATGTAATAATACAAATATGTGCACACATAATCACGTGTATAGAAATGTGCTGAGAGACCTATTAGGAGGTCACAGATATCATGGAATTGATGAGAAAATTCAAATGGCAATGGGCTGGTCATCTTGCAATAATGTCACATGAACTAGACACCCATGATAGAGAGGTCTTGCAAATCCTGAAGGTCTTTTTCCGACAACAGACTCTAAAAAGCTGATGATGATGATGATGATGAAGAAGAAGAAGAAGAAGAAGTGAAAAGAAAGTTTCTTGATTTCCTATTATTTGAATTACTTTATATTTACAACATAAAAAGGTAGATGTTGAGCACGTTAATAGATTAGTCTTGAAAATGTAGAGCAATGGAGGGGCTCCATTGTTGGTTACTACAGCATCAATTGGCCTTAATCTTCAGCCAAAGTGCAGTTGCACTGTTTACACTTTCCTAAAGTACGGCCATGCTGAACTGATTTTGCTTTTGGTGCATTTCTCTTGATTCTTTAATATTCAGACATTAAACAGGGAATTGCAGTATGATTGAAACCAACCAAAAAATCAACGATCAAATCCACAAAACAATAATGATAGAAAAAGAGTAGCATTTTTCTTTCATTATGGTGAACAATTTTTTTTTTTCTATCTCGGGTAGAAATTCTGGTCAAATGAAGTTTTCAGGCCGAAAAGAAGAGAAAATGCAGGAAACCAAAATGAAAAATTACTTTTGTTCACGGAAAACATAAAGAGTAACGATTATCCAAAGTACAATCGGAATTTAGGCTGAGATGATGGTGATGATAATGATGAAAAACCTGCTGAATGAAGAGAAACGAGATATTCTCTATGATTGTCTAAAAACCACTTTGGAGAGAAACTAGGTTGTACAGCTATTGTCAAAATCTCTTGCATCGTGACTATAAAGAAAATGGTCCTAACTTGGCAACAAATTAATCAACCATGCTGACCAGGGTTGAGAATGGCGGTGGAGTATGCTTGAAAGGTACACTGGTGTATGGCTTATGCCTAATGATCAATTCAAGAATTTTTTGTATTTCACAAAATGTAAAAAATTGGCCATATTTGAAGAAATTACTCTAAGGGCTTACAGTGCCCAGATCCAGCTACACGGTTCATATTGCACATCTCTGATGGACCCATGTCTGATACCTGAGTATAAATCCAAAATACAACTTTAGATAGATTACCATGTACTTAGCTCCCCAAACACTGCCACACCATTTCCCTTATATCCAAAACCCTGCCTTACCGTGCATGCTGTTCCCCAAATCCTGCCTTACCATATACCTGGTCCCCAAACACTGCCATACTGTTTACCTAGTTCTTCAAACCCTGCCTCACCATATACACAGTTCCACAAATCTTGCTTTTCTGTATACCTAGTCCTTCAAACCCTGCCATACCATATACTTAGTTCCCAAAACCTTCCACATGAATGATAGAGCCCAGTCTTCCACAAAACCCTTACCATACCATATACCTAATACCCCAAATCTTCCACATGAATTTTAGTTTTCTTTCTCCATACATCCTGGTGCCATCACTTCCCCAGGATAATGACATACATATAACCTGCTACTCACCGTATTCAGGAGAAAACCACATTCATCAAGCAACATTCTTGATACAGAGTCACAATCCAAACACTTTCATGCTCATTGAATATGTTTTTGACAATAAGGAATCGCTTAACCTTGATTGGCTAAGACACCGCAAGCACAATGAAGATTATTCTATTATGATTTATGACCCATTCTCTCCTTCATCTTGATTAAACCCCTCTACAATTGTTTGTACTATGGCAGCACTTCTATTAGTTCATACTTGGTGGAAAAGCTTTAATTCACCTTTTGCATCGATGATTCTTGGCCACCAAAGGCCTTGTCGGTGGTTGGTGATTTTCTCTCTCAATAGGTACTCACCACAATTGGATGTAATTACCCATCAAGCCATTTATGATATGCTCTAATCATGTCTTTTGGCCATTATGATTTGATCAAAAAAAGTCACTGAAATCTTTCTCCTAAACTATAAGTGTAGCTTACCTTCTTATATACGTCAGACCCTGGTCATCATGTTTTGGCTCATTGGTGTATCAACAAATTTGATCTGGTTTCATTCATGGGTGAGACTTTTGGAAGTGAAGCATTCATCGATGGAAGGCAAGAAAATAGCAACGCAAAAAAGAAATGAAACAAATGTTCCATTTAATTATGATAAATTAAAAATTGAAGAAATATTTGTTTCCTTATAACTGATTGGGGGAACTAAATTTGAAAGAGTCTTCATTAAACCCATGACAGGCAACTAACACATGCCAAATAATTCAATGAATCAATTAAGATCAGATTAAATTCGTCTGTTGTAAGGATAATTTCATGAAGGTTGAGGGTTTTTAGAAAGGACAAACTATTCACTCAGGATCAGTTGAGGAAGAGATTCAATTAATCCCTAACAATGTCAGCCTTTAACTTTTCATCAATAGGAGATTTTTTTTCCAAGCAAAGTTTTGTGGTTAAAGACTCAATCCTTGAATCCTCAAGTCCATGATTGAATTTGAATTCTGAGTGGAATTAACAATAACTGAATAAAGTAAAGCAAAAAACAAAAATGAACAATCTTTAAGGTTTTGTATTTTTATCTTGTTATTTAAGACAATGTTTCAGCTAATGTTACATCCCTTGAACTTATTCTCTTCTCATCAGAATATCAACCAAACATAATTCAATGTGACCCACACTCAAGCAAAGTCTTGAAAGCCTCATTGAGAGAAGCATATGTCATTATTCAGAGACGGCCTCAGCTCAACTCATGTCATTCATTTGAGTCACAGTGAGACGTAGAAAGGTCTGGAAAATCTTAGGGATGGTCTATGTCGAACAAAAGAGGCTAAAATGATGATGATGATGATGATGATGATGATGATGATACTGCTAATCAGATGTGACTCTGCTGCTCACAGATACCTTGTTTATTCTTTTACTTCATTGTCTGAGGAAGTATCAAAAAGAGTTGCGAATTCTCTTATAGATGAGTAACAGTGAGTAGTCAAAAAAGAAAGTACCTTATTGATTCAAATACCAATTCCATTCTGAAATTTTTAAAAATTCTGATTTCTGGAATGAATTTTGTCCCAAAGGATTTCAGGAGAGATTCTATAACAGTAGATGGAAAAAATCTATCAGATATATCAGTGATTTTGTAATATTGAAATTTTTTTTTTTCCCAAATTTTGGGCAGTTTTGTTTCCTTGTAATTTCTGCTTTGTTTCTGCCCATATTTACACAGGATATTTCATTGTTGTTATCTTATGTAGGGTCGGATCCATGTACAATTAGTCGTACTGACAAAATCATTTATCATAATTGGATGAAATGTACATTCACGGTTATCTATTTTGAATTTCAAAATGGCCCCTCTAAAACTGCAGAGAAAAAAAAGATGGATTTCTTTAATGAGAACACAGGAATAAAAGAATAAAAATCTTAGAAAATGTTTTTTCTCCTCTGCTTTGTTAATCGCAAAAGAAATAAATTTCTTGCATCCCTTTTTATTGGAGGCACACAACGTAATAAATATATTGAATTGGATATATACTATTATTAATTAATACTACCTTAATTTACCTATTATTAGATGAAGTATTGTCCCCCATAATTAGTTTTTGACTAGTATTTCTTTCATTTTGATTTTACTTGCTTTTCCATTTAATAGTATTTGTAGGAAAATGATCTTGATTTATTTTTTATCTAATGGAGCATTGTCAACCCTTATTAATTTTTGACTAGTATCTTTTTCACTTTTAGTTTTACTTGCTTTTTATTTCAACTGCGTAAAGAGCACTGAATGAACATCACATGAATAAGGGCTGTTATTTACTTGAAACAGTTTCCAAGTTGGTTCACAATTTGATAAGTTATAAAATTGGTTTTGGTAGCTAGGTACATGATAAGGCTGTATCTAGGGATTTATTCTCAGGATCACAGAGATTAGTGAAGTGAACACATGCAGCTGGGGTTCTGTAAGCCATTGTCGGTTATTTGACGAAGGAAACTTGATTATAAATGCTTCCATTCGTAGACATCAAAGACACAAAATAACCAGGATTTAATGTTGTAGATATATGCTGTATGCCCCGTTTTCACAACTGCATTCCATGTGTAATGTCTGGACACCAATGTCAGTTGTGTAGTGACACTGCGTATACTCTTGGTTGAATGGTGATGAATTAATCAACATTTTATCAATGAACGTAGACATCTTTTTATCATCCTTGGGGAAATGTTTCGCACCATTCAAGCAGTGTACTCAAGTGCTTCCTTCTGCATAGGTGATAGAGGTCAACACTTGGAGCAGGAAAAGGTCAGGTTCTGGCAACAAGGGCTGCCAAGTGCTAGAGGGTGCCTGTCAAATCTTTTCACGTACAAATCCAGGGGGGAAATTGAATGAATTAAACAGGATAAAAAGAATGAAAATAAGAAAATCATTGGACATAAATTTTTGTCATGTCATATGATGCACCGTTTTTTTTGCTGGGAACCAGCAAACAAAACTGTCAATATAGGTTTCTTCAGTTTTTAAGTTGGTCAGGCTGACTATGTATGTATGCATGTATTGTGCATACATGCTGCTCTAATGTAGCTGAAGGACTGAAAAATTAAGCATTTACTCCTTAACATGTACCCAGCCTCCATGAATTTTTAGGGAGGGGGTTACCGAGCCCTGGGCCACAATGATTGGGATCCTCCAATGAAGTCCATTCATATTTGAGTTCATGCATGTAGAAACAGAGAAATCACTTTCAAGCAATTTCCGCGTAATAAAACAAACCTTTTCTTTGCCTGCAATCTGAACATCTATGAGAGCAATCCATGATTCTAAACCATAACAAAACAAGTCTGGTGAGACACTCAATAGAAACCCTCATTTAACCAACACTGTTTGGCAGCAAAATAAAAAAACGGGTGATCAATGAATAAGTTACTTCTCTCACCTTTTGTTGGGCAGTGATCAATAAAAATGTCCAAATTTTCAAAAAAAAAACAAGCATGGACACTGCCAGACACAAACAAAGGAATCAATTTGGCATAAACTTACATTGCAAATTGACCCCCACAAAGAGAACTATTTTAGGGAGGAATTTTCAAAAAAACCCAAAAGTTTTTTCTACACATAATAAGGGGGTAATGTTTGAAATTTCATCCGACTTACTCCAATGGTGGAGCCTGTACACACTATACACAGCCAGTCAGACCAACTTGAAAACTGGAGAAACTTATGCCGATGTTGACAGTTTGTGTTGATGGTTTCTAATATCTTATTGCTCATTGGAGCTTAGTGGTGGTGGAGGAGGAACAGACAAAAATCGATGGATTCTTCTTCTTTACTTGTCTTTGCAAAACTGAGTAAGTAAAGCAAAGAGTAATGTTTGAACAAATTCATCCACTTCAAAAAATAGAAAAATAATTATTTAAAAAAAGGAAAATTGATCTTCTTCCAAAGTGAAGTTTTCTCGGTTGATTAGAAGAATGGATTGAGAAAGTAACTCTATCCGAAAATGTTTCTGTTCCGAAGGAGGAATAATATTTATGGAAAGATCAATTTTCTCAAGGATATCTTCGCTTGTGAATCGATTTACCAGCTCATTGTCTTCGAGGCATTTCCTGATGACTGAAGGATATTTTCTTCTCCATCTGAAATTTCTTCTCACTAAATTTACTTTTCTACTTTGAGAGTAGGAAAGAAGATGACACCGCTATGTGCAAATACTATGTTAGAAATGAGGAGACCCCCTCCGGCAGTAGTGTAATGCTAAAAAAAAAAAAAGAAGTGAGGGAATGCAGGGCTACAATAGCAATCGGATGAGCCAAGCAAGCCTCTATAGCTGATTAGTTTGAAGAGTGGAGGTGCATTTAAGGGGTAACTTGATTCAATATACAGTGCTGCGATGGACCATTTCAACTAATTTGAGGGGATAGATAAATAAATAAACAGAATGAGAGTTATAGTAGGGTATAGATAGTGAGGGAAACATCCAAAAGAGTTGTTTCGAAAAAATATATTTTTAGTAATTCTATCAGATTTTATTTTTTCAAAAATGTTAATTTGGAAGCACTGTTGTTTGATTCAAATAAACAGCAAATTGGTCAAAATTAACAAAGTGAATTAACAAGGATTACCCATGTTTGAATCAGTCCTTACAAAATGTATGTGTAGGTGAATGAGTGACCAATCTGTTGTCCTAGGTAGTCTTCTGGAGTAAATTGTTCCAATTGTGCAAATGGTCCTATAAAGTGGATATTTCCAAAATTTCTCCCTCTGTATAATTCACTATTGCTGGGGTATATTTTAGGGGTAATTGCCAGGGACAAGGCTTTTGCAATCTCTGTGGCAAGTAGGTTTTACAGGTTGCCATAGCTAGCCCCATTTTCAGCCCTACTCTTTTACCTGGGCTTGGGATTGGTAAGATGACACAGATTAAACCTACCTTGATTTGAAATCACAACCAAGTGATCAGGAAGAGGCTCTCTTATTGACTTGGTCAAACTGACAAGTTTTAATTATTTAAAAAATCTATGTAATAAATACACAAAGGTTTATTTCATCCTAATAAATACATTTATACAAAAAATATGCATTTTGATAATTTTTTATTTATTATATATACAAAACAAAAGTTGCAGTAATCATCTTCATTTGGAATTTAGGTAGGAGTGGAGTTTGACCTTGCAGCTGTCAGGCTTGTTTCAAGGTACAAACATTATTCGTATCTTCTACATATCATGTGTGAAGATGTTTGGTCATGTTCCAAATAATTCTTTGTAACAAGAAATATCTCGGCCAATTCTCACTTGCAAAACATAAACTATTTACTTAAAGCAAAATTTATGTTCAGAGAGTTGCATAAATTCTATGATTTTTCTCTTCTTTCTTTTCTTCTCCTGTGGTATCCGCAATTTGTGAGCTGAGCATGTTCACAAACACTGATCAAGAAAAAGAATCATGCCTCCTTGCAGATTACAGTAAGTCTCTCAGAGATGAGAACCATCCGAAGACCACCAAACTTCAAACAATTTCGGTTGGCACTTATTATTGGCAGAATCTTTTTTGAATAAAGAAAAATTAGCCTATCTTTTAAATTTTTTTCTTCAAAAAAAGACTAATAGTATTCATCTCAAAGTGGTCGGTTGTTTCAAAACTTGGGCAACTTGAATAATGGTCATACAATTTGTTAGCATAATTCAAAATATATACTCCTATATATATATTTATATACATATATGTATATACATATATGTATGTATGTATATGCACATACATATATGTATATATATATATATATATATATATATATGTATGTATGTATATACACACACACACACACACACACACACATATATATATATATATATATATATATATATATATATATATATATATATATATATATAAAAGGTACATTTGGGCAGCAGCTTTTCTTTTAAGCAAATTTGACCAATACATTTTTTATTTAAGTTTATTGCTAGAAAACTGGTTTCTTATTGTATAAGAACTGTCCAAATACCTTCATTAGATTGGGTTTTGATATAGTTCACTCATGGTATTGCTGGTACAAAATAGTGTAACTAAGTAGAAGCTGAAAAATTAAAATTTGTACAGAAAATTTTGGAAGGAATTACCTGCCCTATTCAAAGTATACAAGAATCATCTTCATTGTCATCATCAGATCTGACAGAGGACATAGACCTTCCCCATGATTCTCCACGTATCTTAAACATGTATGAGCCTGTATGAATATGTATCAGACAGCATGTATATATGTATATCTTTTATGTATATATATATATATATATATGTGTGTGTGTGTGTGTGTGTGTATATATATATATATATATATATATATATATATATATATATAAAACAATGAAAAAAATGAAATCTTGAAGTACTAGTTTCCAGTCAGAAAATTCTCAAAATGGCTTCCTTTAAATCACAGTGATTAAATAAGGTTTCCACGCTTGCATAAAAAGTTCACCATAAAAGCAGTCTTTTAGGGATAAGGTTGTTTTTCCTAAGAGTTTGTTCACCAAAACCCTTCCTGGCAATATGTACCATATCTGATGGCATATAAGACCCCTCTCTATTCAGCAGGGAATAGAAAAATAAAATAAAACAAAAATTCTTCTTGTCTATTACCAAGTTTTTCAACTGTAAAAGTTCTGGCCAACGTGGGGCTGGAAAACAAAGGTTACGGTCACCTTTAGAGCCAAGAAATAAAGGGAGGATTTATAGGCTGTCAAATATGGTAATTAGTGTGGCAGCAATGGTACTTTTATTGATCTCAAGGTCTTCAGATTCATGTCAGATTTTGACACAAGGGAGAAACCTTGAAAGAATCCCAGAATAAATCAGAACTCTTTTCTTCTTTTTTTTCTGTTGTATGCAGAAGGTAATTACTCAGTCAAAATCCATCAGTCCTGAAGGGAAAAGGTCAAGGTTCATAAGATCAAGGCTGCTTATTTCTCTCAGATTGAAAGAAAAGACCTGGTTGCCCACTGAAGTGGTGTGTTCATTATAAAAATCAGAAAAAAGGCTTCATTTACTGAAGGCTATTTTGGAAACTCACAAGGAACGATCAGAATTTGATAGAAATTTATTTTCTTTCTTCTTCATTTTACATCAATCAAAGGAATTTCTAGAAAAAGAAACAAAGATCCTTCAACTAAAAATGGATGTGTCTGGAAATGGATTCAGGAATTTGCAAATGCACATCCTCAAAGAAAATGAGATTTATTTATTCATTTTCCCGATAAAGTGTATTTTGTACAAGGAACTGTCAACATGGGTTTCTTCTTTTGAGTGATTCTTTCTGGCTGCCAATCTATGCATGTACATGTCACATGTATTGGCTGTGTCAGTGGAGCTACATGGCTGAAAATCTAAGCATTCACCCTTCATCATGCCAGGGGAAAATGTTTTTTAAATTGCACACAAAAATAGGTTTAAGGGGATGGATTTCAATTTACAATGTATTGTTGCCGACCAACAAAAGGTGAGAGAATTAATTTATTAATTTATTACTCCTTCTTATAATTTCAATCGTTCACCCTCAACATGGCATGCTGCCAAAAGACATCAGTCACATGACTATTACTATTGAGTGACTAACCAAACATGTCCTCTTTATTCTTGGTACTTTGGGTTTATTTCTGATGTACCTAAACAAGTGAGGAGAGGAGATTCAAAGAATATCTGCAGCTTTCTGAGTTTCTTTTGCTCTAATGCCCTCAAAAATAGTGAGATATCAAACCATCAGTCCCATTACCAGTCATCTTCGTTTCTTTTCTTCATTATCATCCAAAATATCCATCTGTTTTAATCCAGGGAAAATGAGAATAATCCTTATGAAAAAGTTTATACTTATCAGCAACCTTTGATTGGTAAAAGTTTGATTTTTTGAAAATCTAAAAAGAGACTCTGTGAATGTTTCAGAAATAAAGATAGAATAAAATCAGATCAGACATTAGAAACAATCAATTAAAATTGTCACCAAAACTGTCAGTGTAGGTTTCTCCAATTTTTAAGTTGGTCTAACTGGCAATCAATCTATCTATTACATTATAGGCCAGACCAGCCAGACCAATTTGAAAAACGATGAAATCAGTTCTGGTTGATGGTTCGAGAGATATTTTTGCTTTTGTGCTAATGTGTTGATGTAACTCAATTCAAGAAATAGACGAGGCAACTGAGCTTAATTGATCATCCCCATTATGGCACGCTGCTAATTGATGTTGGTTGCATGATGGTTCCTATTGAGACTAACTCTAACTTTGTCTCATCTTTCAATCTGCTCTCATCTCACTGTAGAGACCATCATAAACGATACTTCCTTCTTTCATTTGTTGAAATTCAAAGAATAAAACTCTTTATCTGATGGTCAAGCATTTCTTTCAGCGATCTGATATACATTTAGCATCTTCATAATAGGAGATCATTCCAATCTCTACTAATCTAAGAATTGGTCAGGCTCCAATTTATACAATGAATTATTTGCAACTGACTAATTCTACTTGCTGTATCCTGAATGTCCAGGAGGGAGACCCAACCCCCTGAATCTGCACCTGATGTCTATTGATTCCAATAAAAGGTTTTCCTTATTGCTGAAGAGAATTGGGGACAGGTAACCATAGGGGGCCAACACTTGATGCAAATTATCAATATCCCTGATTTGGGTCAGCCAATAATGGGAAATACCATACTTTCCCCTACCAACATACTGTGTTTTCCACTCATGTTTGTCGGTTTGTCCAGACAATATCTCCAATAGTTCTCAATGACATTTGTGGAAGGTTGGGCCATGGGCTGAAACGTTTCATTAAACTTCATCTAAAATGTTCATTTGTTAAGATGATCATCTAAAGTATGGAAAAATCAAACCTTACTCAGTTAAATCCATGAATCGTAGCTATATATGAACTGATTCTGATTCAGTTTTTTATTAGTGCAAATAATACAAATGTATATTTATGTACATGCTTGGCTTTGTGAACAAAGATTTAGGTGGGTTTACAAAGTTCCTTTTCTAGACCTCTGGTGACCAGCCATGTCTATGCATAAGATGTATATATATATGCCTGTGTATGCATACATAAATACATATGAATACATAGATATAAATACATCAAGTATATCTACAGTAATATTCAGTATCAGTTTGTATGTTTGTGTGTACATGGTCCCATCAGGTTCAAACCACCTGGCCCATAGACCTAAGAGGTTATTCAAAGTCACCAAATGTCATCAAAGAGCACAGCAAGCCTTTTTGTAGACATATGAATCCATTTATAGTTCAAAGTGGTAGGATATTTAGTATGCTATGTTGTATGATAAAATCATAGGGTAGATAAGGTCTAATTTCAAGGGTCATTGGAGGTAGAATAAGTTTGTGGCCTTTATGATCTCTATTTCAACCAGATAATCACATTCTTCAAAGTAAATTGATATGTCAGGTTGAGTTGACCACAGGAAGATGATAGGATAGGTGGTGCTGATCTCCATGATCATTGAAGGTCACCAGAGGTCAATTTGGGGTCAAAATAGATTTTTTTTTTACCCAAATGAAAGAATTCAAATATAAAAAAACTTGGGTTTTTTCTATTTTTTGTAAGATTTTTGCAACCTTGAAAAGCATTTTCAAATAAAAATTTAAATGAAAGAACCTTTTTAAACTGGCACCAAATGGGAGATGCACAAATGTTGTGTACCCAGACACCTTGAAAAAGTGAAGGACTACATCATTTGTTTCATTTTAGGCACCTGAATATTTCTCTTAGTTAGGTACGTATTCTGTTGTGTTGTTATATTTGCAGTTAATCTGTCCCTGGGCAACACCAAGCATCCTTGCTATTTATATTTCTGCAGGTGAAGCGACCCTTGACACATCTCTAGACCTCTCCCAATGGGGGTCATCATATAGACTAGTATAAAAAACTCATAGAATTGTCTCATCTGAAGGTCACCTTATCAGCCAAAATATACTCACTCTGTGGGTGGGTGTATATACACATATATACACCTAATATATGCATATACATGAGTATGATGCTCAGGGTGTCTGTGTTGGCTTATACACATGTATACATGGAACATATTCATATTCATATGCATGAAGCTCTGTTTTGTGTATGTGTATTTGTATGTGTTCGTATATACACAAATGTACACAAAATATATTTATTTACATATGTATAATGCTGTGTGTGTGTGTGTATATACACAGAATATATTCATATACACATGTATGATGTTTGATGTGTGTGTGTATGTGTGTGTGCATGTGTATATGTGTTTGTTTGTGTGTATGTGTGTGTGCATGTGTATATGTGTTTGTTTGTGTGTATATGTGTATGTGTGTATGCAATCAGTAGCTTCAAATGAGTAGGATGCCGTGTGTGTGTATATGAGTATGTGTATGTGTGAGTGTGTATGTGTGTATATGTGTGTATGTGTATGATTGTGTGTGATCAGTAAATTCAAATGAGTAGGATGCTTTTGTCCTCAAAGTATGCTATCGTGAAGAGGACTGTCAGCCTCTGAAAGGATCTCAGCAAAGCACACACAGACACACAGACACAGTAAGTGCGAGAGAAAATATTGCTTGAAATGGTTGATTCAATAATTATCTGAACAGAATCTATGATTTTTAAGCACAAAATCATTTGTGAGATAGGTAAAAAAAATACAGACAGAAAGTCTTATGTACAGAACTTTTAATGGATATTGGCATCACTCAGCTTAATTAGAAAAAAAAAACCTGCCTGTCACTGGTTTGAGTTTTATGGCAGAAATAGAGGAATTCAAAGTTAGTGGACACATTAGTGATGAAGGAATTGGTCTCTTGCAGATATGACAGATTTTCCATCAACCGTACAACATGGATTAGTTGCCAGAGCACAGTGGTTAACTCACAATCTTATAAGATATTATATTACAATTGAACCCCCCACTAAAAATGCTATTTTTGTATGGGGGGGAGTGCAAACATGCAAACTAAAGGATCAATCCAGCATTAACATTGTCAATTTAAACTCCTTAAAAACCAACTGGAGCATTTTTTTTTTTTAAAGACAGTTTTTTCTTGACATAATAAAGGGTTGAATGTTTAAATTTTCAGCTCTCCAGATCAACTGGAGTGACTTTTATACATACCAAGCCAGCAAGACCAACATAATAAAGGAACGTATGCTGACAGTTTTAGTTCATAAAACAAAATCATAGAACAAAAGAGGCAGGGCCTACATCACAAATAGGCCTCAGGAGTTTTGAGATGAAGTGCAATATGTGCACAGCCTCAAAGCAAGGCTTTATGGGTATATATATACTAGTTATATCCCATGAAACAATTTATTTCCACATATGATCTCTGGAGGTCCATCTTAAGCATCATGATGTCCATCAGTTGATTGCGATTCTTTCAATATGGTCAGCCCACTGCCATTTGAGTTTTATGATAGCTTTTATGATATCTCTGACTCCCATTTTTTCTGTGATGTACTGTGCTGTCTTGTGATCTCTGCATTTTATGTTGGGCATGATTCTCTCTTCTACGTCTACATGGTTCTCAGCTTATGGGTCAATAATAACGTAAATGTTGACGTATCATCAATTTCATCCGAGGTTTTATCAAAAAGTCACTCAATCATTTGAGTGAAAGAGTCCATTCATTGAAAATTGAAATAATGTGTAGGGAATATTTTTATCAGCAAGATTGTTACATTGACGTGACCCACAGAAATTGAATGAGTGTGGAGGCAAAGATTTAAAAGGTGAAAAGTGAAAATCATCATCATCATCATCATCATCATCATCATCATCATCATCATCATCATTACCATCATTATCATCATCATCATCATCATCATCATCATCATTCTTTATGTCGTTGGACATAGACCTTCCCCAGGATTCGCCACACTTTTCTGTCATGGGCATCATGGAGCCAGTAATTTCTGAATTTGTCTAGCTCATCTCTCCATCTAAAATTCTGCCGGCTTTGGTTGCACATGTGATCTTGGGGGATCCATGTCGTGAGTCACAATGTCCATCAGTTGTCCACCATTCTTGCAACAAGGCCAGCCCACTGCCATTTGGGATTTTTTAACGGATTTTATAATGTTGCTGACTCTTGTCTTTTCCAGGATGTGCTGTGCTGTATTGTGGTCTCTCCATATGAGACCCAGCATAATTCTTTCATGTGCACGTAGCATGGTTCTCAATTTGCAGATCTGTCTCTTAGTTAGGTTCCATATTTCAGCTCCATAACTATTGGGAGGATACATTGGTTATACACCCTCCTTTTTAAGATTAATGTTATCTTCTTAGTAGTCAATAATTATATAAGTCTCCTGTGCTTCCAACAACCATCATCACCTTCTGGGGAGATCTGGGAACACTCAAAAACTTTGCTTTGTCACTTACGCCATTCTGCCATATGAAAGGTTTGTAAAGGAAAGCTCTGCTTCCAGATAGTGGGGTTGGGTGTTGGGAGCTGTACTGGTATTTATTTCATAGATTTTTATAAACTTTTTCAGTTCCTCTCATTTGTAATTTATAAGTAAATGAAGAGTGGGGGCTGTCTCACATGAGGGTGATCAAACAAGGAGAATCATGTTTCGGCACTATGTGATGGAGAACAAGGAAATACAAACAAATAGAATAGACAAAGATATGATTTTTTTGAAATTCCCTCTGTAATATACGTGGAAAGTTTTATGAAAAAATACTTAACCAAATACTGTATTATTGGTCCCTGGCACATTTTTTAAGTCATCAGTCTTTGGCTGTAGAATCTTGGCAATAAGGTTAAATCATTGTTAAAAAAATCATGCAGATTTTTAAAAAATTGTTGCCAGTTTTTCTATGCTGTTTAAGGGGCAGCCATTTTGAAATTCAATATTGTGAACATACATCTCTTCCAATTTTAACTAATAATTATATCAGGGGAAGTAATTGTGCATGGATCCACCCTTAACTTTGAAAACTTCTTCTGCAGCCTATTATCCAATCTTCCATAAAATATCATTGAAATTCATAAAGAAGTTTTAGAGATATTGTGGACAAATAGGAAATTTTGGTGATATCATGTGGTTTGGACATATATGTTTCAATGGAAAATAAACCCAATCAACAATACAATATAGACATTTGCTGATGTCCTGTTATATCTGTAAAAGTAAACATCCTTTGGGAGACAAATATGATAAATTGATGAGTATAATTACAACCAAGTAAGGGTTTCCCGTACGTGGCTGGTCAGCCGTCCAGAGAATTCATGTCTCATTAACCAAATATGATTTCTATCTTCTCTTCCCGCCACGACAGTTAAATCGATCTACATTGCTTATATTTTTCTGATGTTTGGACAATATTCAATGACTGATGGCAGAATTATCTCCCTTGGTTATCTCTGTTCAGCCAAAAAGATGATTACAGGTTTCACTTGTTATCTGAAAGTGATGTGTTGCAATGAAAATCTTTCGTAAGCAAAAATGGTATAAAGTGGGGAAGCAATTGCCATTAATGTATATAGGGACAATTTTTGAGCATTCATGGACCCAAAAGTGGTGATAATGGTATGTTAGGCTGAATCATTAGAGGTTGGAATGGTAAGAAGTACAAGAGATAGGAGTGTAGAAAAGAGAAGGAAGTGTGCACTGCCTCTATAATGGCTTCCAGCAAAGTAAATATGCAACCATTTCCACTTTTTGCTTTTTTCATAAAATTGAAATATTTGAAGAAATACTGTGATAGCTTACGTCTCATGAAGCTAGAAATTATCTTTCTTATAATTGAGCAAGATTAAAGGAACCATCCTGAGCGAAGATGAGAACCACTCGTTCCTAAACCCAACTCCTATCAACATCCCTGACCAAAGGCTCTAATTGAATTGCAACTGATGCCGACAGAAACATGTCTCCTGCTGAGGCTTTCTCTCCAGTGTCACACAACAGCACAATATATAAGACAATAAACTGGTGTCAGTACAGAAAATGATGTGGCGAGGGTTGCAGCACATACCTATTTCGAAATTTCTAGATTTCTTGTATCTTGGATATTCACTGATTAAGACATTTATTATCTATGTTTATTCATTATTTATTAATTATCACTTATCATTTGTTATCATTTACTATTATTTATTTTTCATTATCGCCATTATCCATCATTAGTTCTTATTTAAGATCATTTATCGTTATTCATGATATATTATGTTATCTATTATTGTTTATTTAATATTTTATATTCATTATTATTTCTCATTCATTATTTATCATTATTTGATATGAATTATTATTTATTAAGTATTATTACTTACTATTTATTACTATTATTTCTTATAATCATTTATCATAATTCATTATTATTTCTAGACCAGGTAACATCAACATTGACCTATTCAAAAAAGCTGGTAGAGTAATTACTAGGAAGCTAGCCACCCTATTCAACTTATGCCTCAAACAAAGTAAAATCCCCTAAAATAGGAACACAGCAATAATAATGCATTTATATAAGGAGGGGAACCAAATAGATCTCAACAACTGCAGGCCAGTTAACCCACTCAACTTCATCTAAATACTCTTCACTAAAGTGATCACCTACCAAATCATCAAAACACCAGATAAAAACCAACCATAGGAACAAGCTGGCTTCAGAAGTAGCTACTCAACCATTGACCATCTCTATTTGGTAAATCAATGAAAAGAGAAAGTAGCCATATATAAAATGCCACTCACTATAGTCTTTATAGACTTCAAGAAGCCTTTGACTCAGAGGAAATCCCCAAAGTTATTGATTCTATCACTCAACAAGGCATGGACCCAGAATATGTCAGAGTATTACTACCTATCAATCAACACAGCAGTTCCTCCATCAGGTTGCATAAAGAATCAGATCCCTTTCAACTGTAAAACCTATACTCTCCACAGCCTACCTCAACATGATTTTCCTTAACCTTGAAAATCAAGGAATCAGAATAGACGTTGAATACCAAAGCAATCTCAGATTTGTGGATGATATCATCCTTTTTGTTGAGAATCTTCATGATCCACAGATGATGCTGGACTGACTTAACCAGAAAAGTGAGAAAATTGATCTCCACATGGACTTTAGTAAAACAAATGTCATGTACAACAAATATGTTGAAGACAAAGACAATGATCAAAATCAAAGACGCAGAATTGGAGAAAGTAGATCACTGCATCTACCTAGGACAACGAAGGAAATTCCATAAAATTCTCAAAAAAAGAAAAAACCAAGAGAAGAATCATACAAGGTTGTATATTACAACCAATACATTCTGTTGATAGTCACCTACAGAGCTGAAATATGGAACCTAAACAAAATATTGATTCTGAAACTGAGAACCATGGAACATGCACAAGAAGGAATCATGCTCAACATAACATGGAGAGATCACAAGACAGCACTGTATATTGGAGAAAAGACAGGAGTCCGAAATATCACAGAATCCATAAGAAAACTCAAATAGTGATGGACTGATTATGTTGCAACAATGGCAGACAAACATTGGACCTCTCAACTCACAACATGGATTCCCAGAGATGACTAGGGCTAAAAAAATATAAGATGGTGTGACAATCTAGGTAAGTTCAGAAAGTACTGGCCCCAGGTGAATCTTAGGGAAGCCTTTGTCAATCATTAGATACTAAAAAGCTGATGATGATGATTATTATTTATTAAACCCAGTTTTATTGTATTCTTAGTTCCCAAAAGCCAGCCTTGATGTATACCTCATTCCCAAAACCCAGCCTTACTCTATACCCAGTTCCCAAAACCTAATCTTACTATATACTTAGTTCCAAAATTCAAGCCTTTCCATAAACTTAGTTCCAAAATTCAAGCCTTTCCATATACCTAGTTCCCAAATACAAGCCTTTCCATATACCTGATTCCCTAATTCAAGCCTCACCATATACCTAGTTCCCTAATTCAAGCCTTACCATACACCTAGTTCCCTAATTCAAGCCTTACCATATACCTAGTTCCAAAAAGTGATTTTCATCAATTAATCTAAAAGCCATTAGCACATTCAAATGGAAATGGGCTGGTCATGCTGCAAGGATACCAGACAACCACTTGACATTACAACTCCCAACATGGATCCCTCAAGATCATGTGCGGAATTGTAGCCAGCTAAAACTAAGATGACTCAATGATCTGGACAAATTTCAAATGTTTTGGCATCGTGACATTCAAAAGAAAAAAAACTAGCTGACCATGGGAAAGGCTAATGTGTAACAACTGACTTTAAATCATAAATTCATTCTAGTGTAATAAAAAAGGTATTCAAGGGAATAACTTCTGATCGAAGTTACTTCCCTTATAAATTTCTGATAACTTCATTAAAATTTTTCTTCAATTCAATACCGAAAAGATTGCCATTTTTTCATTTGATTCATTTTGGATTTCCTCAGCGGTTACAAGCGGTTTATGATTTTAAGAGTTTGATGTATGATAATGATAATGATCAAGCACTTGCAGCGGCCGGTGTTGAAATTTACTCTGACATCAGTCAATCAGTAATTACAATTTAATCTCATTGATTGCTTCAACATAACAAAAAAAGTGCCTATTGTAACGGAGAATTACTCAGTGAGTAGATACTAATATAAAAATAGTGATACCGTGTGGCGTACATTTTTTCCCTCTTTTGGTATGTGTTCATTTTGGCTTCTTCTTTTTGACTGTTAGTGTGGGGAGAGGGGGCGGGAGAGCAACCCAGCCGTATAATGAATCTCCCGCTGAAAAGCAATCATTGATCGCTCCGTACCCATCAGTCAACGTAGAAAGAAATGCTTCAATAGAGAATATTGTTCCTGTCAGAATCTAATTTTCTAAGGGTGAAGGTGAAGAATTTTTTACCCTTTTTGTTTTTTTACCTTATAGCTTTCAATATTTTTGCTATCATTACATATATCTTTCTTTTTCAATCACAGACAGGTCTGGTTTATCACCCAATGGAGAATGTCACTTAGCCAGCGTTTTTTGGCGGCAGCATGTTGGGGGTGATCCATTGAAAATCAGAAAACAGGGTGATCAATAAATAAGTTACTTCTCTTGCCTTTTGTTGGATCACTAAAAACGCAGCTGGGCAGAGACTAACAGCCAATTTAGTATAAAAGTACATTGCAGATCAAACTCTCCACTAAACACCTATCAAGGAAAAGGGGGTTGAAAAAATAAAAGAAAGTTTTTTTCTAGATATAATATGTTGACAGTTTTGGTTGATGGTTCCGTAAACGCCTTCAAAAATATCGATGCATTCTCCAAGTATCACAGTGTTACACACTGGCACTTCTGTCTTGATTAAAGTACAGTATCTGTGCACTAACAGGAAAACACACAAATAAATATTTACGTATAAATACACATAATACATAGATGATTATACAAAGATGATTAAAATAATTTCCAGTGGGAAGCTTGATTTGAACCCCGCTGCTTTAATCACTTGATCTCAGAAGTTTTCATGGCAAGAAAAAGTCAAATATAATCTTTTAGTCTGAGTTGAGTTATCATAAAAACAATTAAAAATGAAGGTGATGGTAAAAAATAGTCAAAATGATTACAATATTGGGCTACAATACTTCATCTGATAATCTTATAGTAATAAGAATTTGCCTTGAGTGGTTGAATCCAAAATTCTCCCAGAAAATAGCTTTAGATGTCTAGATGAAAGGAATTTCACTGGGGTAGGATTTTAACTATATTTGTATATATCATCATCGTCATTATCAGTCTTTTAACGTCTGTCATTGGACATAGACCTCCCCCAGGATTCACCACACTTCTCTATCATGGGTGTCACGGAGCCAGTATTTTCTAAATTTGTCCAGTTTATCTCTCGATCTCGTATTTTGTCAGCTTTGGTTTCGCATGTGATCACTGGGGATCCATGTTGTGAGTTGTGATGTCCATTGGTTGTCTGTCATTCTTGCAATATGGCCTGCCCATTACCATTTAAGTTTCTATATAGATTCCATGATGTCTCTGACTCCTGTTTTCTTCCTTATATACTATGCTGTCTTGTGATCTTTTCATATGAGATTGAGCATGATTCTCTCATCTGCGCGTAGCATATTTCTCAGTTTGCGGCTCTGTCTCTTGGTCAGGTTCCATGTTTCAGCTCCATAAGTGACTATTGGGAGGATGCATTGGTTGTATACTCATCCTTTTAGGATTATTGAGATTGACTTGTTTTTGAAGGTTGAGCTTGCTCAGCCAAAGGCTTGCCATCCTAGGGTGATTCTTTGCTTGATCTCTCCCTCTTTTGTGGGTTTCATGGAGATTCGTTGTCCCAGATAGATATAGTGTCAACTTTCCCCAGTTCTGCGACTTTGATTTTGACAGTTATGCCCTTATGTGATCGTTGTACATGATTTTTGTTTTACTGAAGTTTGTGCGTAGGCCAACTCTTTTGCAAAAAACTTGCTTTTCTTTCCAACTTATGTCTAAAACAGAGTCCCAAAAGACTGGAACACAGCAATCATAATGCTTCTACACAAAAAAGAAAACACCCAAGGACCTCAACAACTACAGGCCTATAAGCCTACTAAACTCCATCCATAAACTTATCACAAAAATCACTAAAACACGAGATGAGAACCAACCACGCGAGCAGGCTGGATTTAGAAGAAACTACTCAACCATTGACCATCTCCATTCAATAAATCAGCTGGAAGTGAAAGCAGCAAAATATAAAATTCCGTTCGCTGTAGCATTTATAGACTTCAAGAAGGCATTTGACTCTGTGGAAATCCCCATGGTCATGAAGGCCATCAGTCTACAAGGTGCTGACCCTGTATACGTCAAAGTACTTCATATATACATTCACAGCAACTCCTCTCTCAGGCTACATAAGGACTGAACCCTTCAGTAAGGAGTAAGACAAGGTGATACCAGCTCACCCAAACTCTTCACAGCCTACCTCAAGATGATCTTCCAAAACCTGGACTGGGAAAATAAAGGAATTAAAATAGATGGCAAATATCTGAACAACCTAAGATTTGCAGACAAAATCATCCTTTTTGCAGAGAACCTACATGACCTCCAACTAATGCAAGATTAAGTAAATGAAGGAAGCAAAAGAATTGGCCTACACTTGTATATAAGTGTTCCCTTAATCTGGAAGCAAAAAGAGATTTTTGAAGTCTGTACAAAAACTAAGGACCATAATTTAATAGTACAATTGCCTAAAAAAGAAAAAAAAATGATTAAGTTGCATTTTTTTTTTTTCAACGACTAGAAGCTGGATTTGTAGTGATTTTTTTCCTTTGCAATAGATATATTAATACTAACATATATGTTTGTATGTTTTACCCATTGGTGAATAATCCCACAATTTTGGTGGTCACATTAAAACATAGATAAAACAGTAATCAGGAGAGAATAGTAACTTTTTTTTCATTGGCCATTTGGAGGTTACCTAACAACAATGATCTAGTTCTGGCTGTATAGTGTTCACCTTTTTTAGATTGTAAAAATGATTACTAATATATATATCATCATCATCATCATCATCATCATAAGTACCCTGCTGGACACAGGCCTTTTCCATCTTCTTGCATGACGAGCCTAATTGCACTAATCTCTATCATGTCTTACCAAAAAACTTTTTGATCTCGTCAATCCATCTTGTCTGGTCTTTTTCTATTGTTTACTGTACCACAGGCAACAATCAGTTAGTCTTTTGCACTATCTGCTGTCCCCTCTACTAGCTATGTGTCCTGCCTATCTCTATTATTTATTTCTTAACTGATTAGATGATGTACTTCATCAATGTACTCTCTTGTATCCATGTTGATCTTTCTCTATCAATAAGTCATTCCTAACATAGCTCTTTCCATTGCCTTCTGTTCTATTCTGAGTTTGTTTTCAAATGATTTTGTAAGTTTCCAGGTTTCACATCCTTACATCAGAGCTGGTATAATGCATCGATTTTGTATTTTACATTTTAAACATACAAGCAAGTTGCTTTTTCCGTAAGTCTCTTTTTGTACCAAATGCTTCGAAGCCAATCATTATGCACAATTTTACTTAATCTGGGTAGTTTCTCCAGGTTTATAGCCACACTTAAGTAAATGTATTTCTTAACCTTTTCAAAGACTTTGCAATCTATGCTTACAGTCTTTTTGAGGATTTAATCATTGAACATTACATTTGTCTTTGTTTTGTTTAACCTTATTTTTCGGCTTCTCTATCTCAATCACTTAACATGTTTTGTTGATCTGTTCCAGTTTCTGATATCTATGCATTATTATCCCAGAACCTGATATTATTCAAATATTCTCGGTTTACGTTTACTCCAATGTTTTCCCTCTCTGTTTTCCAAAGGGTGCTTTCAAGGCCCATTTTAAAGAGTTTGTGTATATTATATCCCTTTTTTTTCTAAGGAAAATATATCTGGGATGTTTTTAACTTTATAGATATATAGCATTGCTAAAGTAGGTACTTTTCATGTACATTTAGATGTTTTTTGTTATGTCTGAAATTGTTATTTAGATGATTGATGTATTTCTAGAAAAAAGCATCCATCATCCAAATAACAATGTCTGACATCTAGATATAAACAAAAACATCCAGATCTAGATGAAAAATATCCAAGTTTACATATATTATCTAAATAGCAATTTCTGACATCTAGACACAAACAAAACACATAGATCTGGATGAAAAGTATCTAGATTTACATCCATCATCCAAATAACAATTTCAGACTGAATACACACACAGAAAACATTTAGATTAGAAGGAAAATATCTAAATTTACATCCATCATCTAAATAACAAACTCTGACATCTAGACACTAACAAAAACATCTAGATCTAGATGGAAAGTATCTAGATTGGCAACATTGGGATATTAGCTCATGAGGAAATCATTTTATACAATATGAAAATCTGATTCTATTCAAAATTAAATAGTGAGAATAAGTATCACTTGGTACTCTGGGAGAGTCATGAATCCCCTTCTCTCCCCATGAACATCACCTTGTAATTTGAGCTGGAGCTGCCAGCAAGTCACCCTAAAGACACACTTAAACGAGCAGAGATTGGTATCAATAATGAGAGACGACCAAAAGGAAATGATTTGTAAAAGTAGAAGAAATGATCTCCGTAATAACAGTTTCTTTTATCGACTGCCTTGATGCCGTAAGCAAAGGAATCATTATTTCAAAGATAAATTCAAGCTGGCCAGAAGGAATTGCCATGAATCGGACTGAAAGGAATAACGATATTGCCAGACTAATTACTTGCAATGTTTAGGTGACCCGTTTGGATTGAGGAGAAGAAATTGACAAGAAAAACTGATTGTAGAGAAAATTTGATCAGAGCAGAAACAATGGATTCAATGAAGCAGAAATGATAGAAAAAAATCAAATCATCCATTTTAGAATCGAAAAAAGTAGTTTTTTGGGGGTCAAGGGCACAAGTATTTATGGTGGCTGTGAATAAATGAGGAGGATGTAAAGCAAAAAAAATCACAGGTTTTGTTAGTCACTCAATAAAACTGTATCTTTTGGCAGCATGCTTTGTTAGGATGATCAATTGAAAAATTGAAACAATTTTCAGGAAACAACACTGCTGGACTGAAAATAATGGAGCAATTTAGCAAATACTTACATTGTAAATTGAACATCTTGAGTAAATATTTGAATTTTCATTTCTCTAGCTTCATTGGTACAGCCTGTGTTTGAAACACATACATATGTACATAGATAACCAGCCAGGCAGAATCACTGGAAAACTGGAGGAACCAAAGTTTACAGTTTATGGTTGATGAATTGTAGCCTGTAAGTAGAATCGTTTAAATTGGTTTGATTTTCTCAATTTCTGATGATGATTGTGAAGATGATATGGCGGTATCAAAAGTGTGAGGGATTGGAAAAATAACAGGACCTTGCCAGGGAGCTAAGAAAGGTGTAGAATGTAAGGTTAGAATCCTGACTATAATAGTAGGAGCTTTTGGAACCATTCCCCAAAAACACTTTGATCAAGATTGAGGGTTAGAAATTAGAGGAAGGATTGAGACTGTACAGACCTACCTAACTTTTTCGCACCTCTTCCTTCCTTCTGTCTTATTGAACTGCCATTTTCTTCACCCCCCTCACCTTCTTTTTAAACTACCTAACTTTATTTTCTCCCCTTTCCCTTCCTATCATGTCTGTCACACTTACAGTAACAGGGACTTGAATATACCTAAATATCATCTTAGCGGGTGATCTTTTTAGATATATATCAAGCTTAGTCTGGCACAAGGTAACAAGAGTTGAGCATCAAATAAAAAATTAATTTCAACAGATTTAAGATCATTAGGTCTAAGTTAGTCTGACATAGGCATAGCGGGTCACCCGGAAAGGATTGAAGATAAGATGTAAGATGAATGCACTTTTACTCCAGATATAATAAACCTTGTATATTTGTAATGAGAGCTGTGCTTTTCATGCTTATAGTATCAGTAGTAACTATCAGCCCCTCTCCCATCCTACCATGTCTTTTCAAAACAGAAACAATATTTAAAAAGATTGATTCCTTCCTTTCGATAAGGCCTCCATGAACTGGACTGGATGTAAACAGATTGAAAAAAACAAAAATACATCAATTAAAAATTCTTCACTTTCTGTAATGAATATGAAGATGAAATGTTGATAATAACAACAACATGTGAGGAAAGAGAGAACAAGAGAGAGAGAGAGAGAGAGAGAGAGAGAAAGAGACAAGTTATTTGTGAATTGGAGTCCTAGAATGACTTTTCACTTGGGTAATTGTCCAGTTATTGGTGCTTTCATTGGTGAACAGCAATATAAATTCTGTTTGTTGTAGGGTTTTATGACCAGCTGTTCTTCCAGATCTTTGCTCATTTATATCATCAATCCTCAGTTTGGATGAACGAACACGCAGTGAAACAGCAAAATCTTGTCCAGTCGTAAGAGCTCGATATGAGATCCGGGAGAATTTCTTTGATTCTTGGACAAAATGTCTATTTGGTCTGCGAGAGGAATGTTTCTTGCTTCAATTAACATGATGTCTTCTTTGGGTTTCTGCTGATGCCATACAACATGATGATGGACCAGCAGTGCCAAATTACCACCTTGATTCCTGGAAGAAGACTTTGTCAAGCGTATATTCACGATGCGTCTTCTTTTCAACACTAATTCCTTGAGATGAAAGAAAAAAAATGAGTTCTTTTGTCAAAACAGAAATATTTGGTATTTCAATAATAATAATAGTAATAATGAATAAGAGAAATAAATGAAACAGGTCTGATTAATCATTTAAATCATGCAACCAATATCTTTTGTCAACATGCCATCTTGGGGGTGATTGATCAAAAAATTAGAATAAGTTACCTCTTGCCTTTTCTCTCCCCAACAAAAGGCAAAAGAAGTAACTTATTAATTGGTAAACCCCAACACAGCATGCTTGCTGCCAAAAGACATTAGTTATATGATGGTTTCTATCGTGTGACTAACCAGACCCAATCATTATCATTATTTTTTACTATTGGTGCCTGAATTGATCTGAATTCTCCTTTAATTACGCGTGTTAAGAATGTAATGGAAGGGTAGTGGAAGATGGAAATATTTCCGCTCTAATTTCCACACAAATGACGCCACCTGCAGGATATACAAGGTTTCTCTTCCCCTTGATTTCTTTCCCTTTCCGCAATTGCTAATCTGACATGTTGAGAAAGAAAACTCAAGGGATCAAATGTGGGATTCATGTTTGCCTCGTTAGTGAAGCAGTAGAAGTTAATGAAGCTTTGAGTAAACATGCAGTTTCTCACCTTTCAAACCTAGGCCCTCGATTATCAATCCACTGATTGTAGCGGCTGAGTGTTGGAGTGTTAGCCTCCAGTTTGGTAGGTTGTGGGTTCAATACATGGCCAACATAGGCGTCTGTTGCAGCTTTTCCAGGGGAGGGCAAGAGCATATATTCTGGGAGTATGGGCCAAAAGCATATATATCTATATATTACTGGCAACTCTGTTACAAGATAGGTATTCCACTCACCATTTGATCCTGATGTCAGATGGTGCACTTGACCATTAATAGAGAGCTATGAACTGATCAAGGGGTGTCATCAGCAAATGACAATACATTCTTTTTAAATGATTAGATCAAGTTGGAGATACCTAAAACAATTGTATTGTACCTGTATCGTTTATAAGGTTCCAAATTTTCTAATTCCCCATTGTTGTGAGAAGGGTTGATCAGTAGGTGGGAGGTATTTGACCACCACCCCTGTGGACACCCATGATAGTGAAGTCATTACACAAAAAAATGGTAGTCAATGCCTCTCTGCTAAGCACTCAGCATAAAGAGTAGAGATTGAAGAAGCCTGGAGAGAAATGAGCTCAATCAGGCTACCTCAGCCAGGACACACCTCTGAAAGCATGGTTGACCCTACTAAATAGTACAGGAGATCAAAGAGCACTGAGTTTATGAACTTAATAACATTCTAAAGTACACTGTAATTTGAATAGAATAAAAAGTCCATTGAATATTGATAAAGTTCGAAGGGAGATACATAGATATATACAAATGTCTCTTGCTAGTGATTGACATTTAGTAATGAAGTCAATTGGGTCCATTGGGGTCTTGGTAGACAGTGCATTATTGTACTGTGGACTATAGATACTGCAATAAGCCGCACACTGTAATAGTTGTAATAACTCAGACATCTTAATAATGAAAAAAAATGGACTGAAAGAGAAACTGAAGATGACATGAATTTATACCTATCATAGTTTTGGGAACTGAGAAAACAGTAAGACTATAACTAGGATTTATGTTTGAGTATCATGAAAGGGTTCATCAGGGATGACAGGAGTGAATCCATGCAGTTGAGGATTCCAGAATACTGTAAGCACCAGTGGGCCTTTTTTCAAATATATGGCCGATTTTGGGGCTGTTTACAAAAAGCCTGGAAATTGAGAAGTAGGTATAAACCGCATACCTATGAAACCCCCTCTCGCTACCCTTTCCATCACCAGTTTTGATATGTCTATATGCCCTGTGTCATCATTTGAATAAACAAAACTGATATCTGGGACGACTCCATCATGACTCAGCAGCTGATATTACTTTTTCCATTCATCTATTATTATTCTTTGGCAATTATTTTAGCAGGTTGTTTATTGAGGAGTAGATATTTGCCATTTTTGCATGTAACTTTTATGCTGAACCAGTTGCCTTCAAAATGTAAAAAGGAAAGAAGGTGTTAAGCTATTTCAATAGAGTAGTTGGCACAATTCTAATATTATTGAGGACAATCATTTTTCTCTTACAAAGATTTCTCAGGGAAGTAACTCTTGCATGAAAATATGAAAGTTATTTCCCTTGCATGACAACCAGACAAACCAATAAACCAACACAATCTGTGCATCAGGTACTTGAAGAGTTTTTTAATGTCCAATAGCAATCTAATGCAGAACAGTATAGTGTAAGAGGCTTTTGAGTTAACCAAGTTCTGCCATGCTTATAATGTAATAATAACTAGCTGATCCATGGAAATGTGAGAGGGTTAATTAATGACACATACAGTAAAGGTGGGGTCCCTTTTGCTCCAACTCAAGTCTAAGCACCCTCATCCATTCTTATCCCCATGGGTTACGTTGCATGAAAAGAAAGGATTAAAGATAAGAGGAGAATTTAAAATGCAAGATACTTTGCTTTATTTTCTGTGAACTACAATTGACTCCTCGTCTTCTTTACCCACTTAGAATAAAACTAAGGACACATTAAAACTCAAGAACATGTTGAACAAATAGATCAACCAGATTTATTGAATTGAGAAGAGATGAGAAAAGAAATTGATAATGACTATAAAACAGAGAAACAAGCAGAATAATATGGAGGATGATTGATAATTCCTGTCGCAGGAGATGGATGAAGCCATAATTGGGTTCGTCGATCAGAATCAACGATGACAGCATTAGAAAAATTCAAACAATCAGATACAATTTAGAAAGAAGAGAATTTGACACATTTTGCACTTGATTGACTTCCAACATTTGTTTCCAGTTTTGTGAATTGAATCATTACCAAAATCAATGGCTTTCATCTTTATGATCCATGTTTATTGAGACCTCACTTCTCTGCTAACAGCTCTTCTAACCAATGATCTGTGATGCCTCTATTTATCCAGCAAACAGAAAAAAAATCAAGAGGTCAGCGTTCACCTGTGACTGTTCTTATGCCATGGCCTAAAGACAGGAGTTTTAGAAGGTGGTGCAAAGCTGTTTTCGTCCAATCCCCCACACAAATACTGCCCAAACATCCTTGTCTTTTAGCCATCCTTTTTTCATCTCTTATAATCCTACTATTTTCACCCATCAATTTTGTCCTTTCATCATGAATCAAAAATTCTTTGCATAAAAATAGGAAAATTTGATATCACCAGAATCAAAATGGCTGCCAGATGTTTATTACTATTACATCACAATTAATCAGCCTTCAGAGTCCATTGATGGATGTAGGCCTTACCAAAGTTCTGCCAGATTGTTTTTTTGCTCTTGAACATAGCACTGCGGAAACATTCTTAATTCATCAGAATCATTATGCCATCTTATTTTCTGCTAGTCACAATTTCACTTATGATCTCCAGGGATCCATGTTGTGAGCGATAATGTTCGCTAAAGATCACTAAAACACCTGTCATTGAGCAATAATGAGCAATCTAGTGTTGCCAACATTTATAGATTGAAAAAATCTTCGCCATCAATCAACAAGTATTTTAAGAAATCCAGCATTTACTCTTTATTATGTATAGGAATATTTTTTTCTTTTTGAAAATTCCCATCAAAATAAGTGTCTTGTGGGAATTAATTTACAATATAAGTTTATGCTAAATTTGCCCCACAGTTTGTACCTGGCTGCAATCGCGATTGCTTTTGGAAAATTCAGAGTCTTCAGTGATCCAACAAAAGGCGAGGAAAGTTACTCATTCATTGATCACCCCACCTTTTTCTAATTATTTCAATTAATTACTCCAACATGGAATGCCGCCAAAAGAGTAACTGATCTGTTTTTCACTTTGTTGATCCAAAAATCAATTTGCTGTTTCCTTGGAAAATCAAGATCCTTTTGGAAGTGATCCAAGTTTTATAATTGAAATTTCCTGTAAACACTCTATATGTGGTCGGTCTGGAATGTATCCAGCCATTGTGTATGTCTTTGAAAATGGTTGTTTGGCATCGGTGTATTTTGGCAACCAATCAGAGGGCACATTGCTGCGTATGCATAAACAGACACTTACCAGTGTGGTTTCTCAGTCAGCTGTGAAATGCCATGAAATGAGCTTTTGCACTGTGTGACCACCACATTCCAAATGACTGAGTGAGTTATTCTTCAAGTGTCAATTTTGCAAAATATCACATCAAAATCTGTCTGCTTCTTTACTGTTTTAAATTTGGCCCTTTGCAACTCAGGGCTTTTCACTTTTGAAAGGAAGAAAGATTTCAGACCATGGAAAAGAATATGGAGACTGTGATGAGGTAGTTGATGGCAATCCTGAAAGAGGATTTTGCAGACTGCGTTGAAAAGTTGAAAGGACACTGGGATAAGTGTTTGAGATCTCATGGGAGTATTTCAAAAAGGAATAAGATACCGTGTCCCTAGGTAGGCTATGCTACCTTTTCATTGATATTAAATGTCTGGATACTTTCAAGACTGACCTTGTATTTGCAAGGTGGATGGTGGAAAAGAATGGCTGCCATATTTTTACTACCACCTTGTAGTAATGACCTGCTAGAACATATCGCTCACCGTTGCCTCATGGCATGGCAACTCTGACAACTAAATTCCATCATGAGAACGTTATTGTTACCTGCCTCATTTAACAATGTTTCAGAAAATTTTTTTCATCGACTGATGGTTACTATTGATACCAAAAATGTGAGGCACGGCTCCTATTATATTTGTCCAGACATTTGTTAGGAAGGCTGTTCAGATGGAAAAGACGGAAAAACACCCCCTCGTATTTGCTAAGATTGTGTTAGATTAGTCAAGATATCACTAACAACTACCCATGTGTACGTAACCCCACAATATCCTCAATAATGTTATAAATGGAGAACTATGACACATAGGTACTTTATAACACACATGGGCCACCATATACCAGTTGCAACATGTTTTGCAGCTTGCAAATGATCTCGGCATTTATTTAAAGTCTTTTAGAAAGTGAATGTGTTACCTGAATCAAGATGAAAAATGTCTTATATGTTCATCAAGATCAAAAAGGTTATTCATGCTTGCTTTATAGTTTAAGTAGATCCGTACGTAATTAATTCAGTCTTTGGATGTCTTTATTAATTCCAATTTTTACGATTAATAATTTTCTCCCGATTAAGATAACAGCTGCATCGGGCATTCCCGATTCAACATTCTTCTCTGCTGCATAAAATACTTCATCTGAGAATTGCACTTAACAATGCACTTTGTGTCACGTGCAGTTAAAGTGGGTTAATTAAATATTCAATTTGTTCGTTCATTTATCGAAAACCATTTTCCATTCTTTTCTTTTTAGAAACCACAATCAAAATTCTCAGCAAAACTGTCAATACAGGTTTCTTTCTCTCTGGTCTGGCTGGCTGGCTGGCTGGCTGGCTGGCTATATGTACATGTATCGTCCGTGCTATGAACATTTTTTCTTTCCTATGTCAATAAAATACGTTTTTTTTCAAAACATGAATTGCAATTTGATTTCCCTCATCCTAAATAGGTTTAATGGCTCCGGGGTCGAATTGCAACGTTAATCTATGCTAAATTGGTTTCCGCATTTATTTCTGATAACATTCACATTTGTTTTTTTAAAAATTCTAACTTTTTATAATGATCACTGCCCAACTAAAGGGAACAGAAGTAACTCATTCATTGATCAGCCCTTTATCTCATTTTTTAATTGATCACAACCAGCTGCCAGAAATTATTGGTCACATGATTCTATTGAGTGACGAACCAGTTATTCTATAAATTCCCATTAGGAAGCTGATCTGGTTTTCTTTTATCAAAATCTCAAAGACTTTTCAACATCCCAGCCATTTATTCCAGGAGATTATCATGACTGATCAGAGAATTGTTTCTCATTATTTTTTTGTCTGGATAAATTTTGGTTTTCTTTTTCTCACAAGGAGGGAAGAGAGGCGAGAACCTTCTTTTTAGTGTGGTAAAAAGTTATTAGAAACAGGTCTGATAAGTCACTCAATGGAAACTGTCATGCAACCAATATTTTTTGGCTGTGCCACATTGGGGGTGATCAATTAAAAAAAATCAGATGAAAGGGGTGATCAATGAATATGTTTTTTCTCTTGCCTTTTTTTCAGATTAAACAGTGCGAAAAATGTTGGCATTCTAGGTGACAGTTTTGGTTGAGAGTCTCTGATAAAATCTTTAAAAAGCAACAAACAGACCTAACACCTCAGAATAAAACTCCAGGCTGTCTGAAAAAAAAAGTACAAAATGAGAAAAGAAATATTATTCAAAATATGTAGTGATAGAATGAACTTCGGGTTCTGATGGTTATCATCATATCGCAAGACATATTTCCAGAATCAAGCCTGTGGTCTAATCAATAGGTGCAACACCTTCCAACTATTTGATGATCAATTCCTTCATTGCTTCAGCAAAAGAACTCTCCGTTCACAAACTTATCCACAATGCAAGGTTAAATATCTCTTCTATCTGAACATATGCTTGTCTCTTATCTTATTTGTACCTTCATTTTTAATCCAATCACAACTCATCCATACACTGTCCATCAAGATACAAAAATAAAAGAAAATATGTATATCTTCACCGCCGCCACAGGTATATGGCAGCTCTTTCTATGAGAAATGAACGGGGGCAAAAGGCATCGCATCTCTCCAAATATTCCACAACTTAACAATATAAAAAATCAAAAAGTTTTTGTAAAAATTGAATAAACTTAGTTTTCACAGAATTCAGGAGATAGTTCACCTACTTCAGTACTTCATGAGTTTGGACTGAAATATAGATTAAATTGTAATCACCTAAATATTCAGATTAACAACATTTAAATGACCAGTGTATCAATTTGGATTATAATTCATCTGACAGTATTTGAGTAAAGAGACAATTTGCTAGGCCATGGTGTACAAAAAGATTTCTTTATTCATTTTCTGATACTTCTAGTTTAACAAACAAAAAGTCAAACTGAATAAAGAAATCTCATATGTACACAATATGGCTTTCAAAATTGTCTCTTCACTCTTATACTGTTGGATGAATTATAATCTACATCAATACATCACATCAGAATAAATGTCTTCTTCAAGCGATGTGTTACAACAAGCTGAAGATGCAAGTGGATGGAAACTTTCAGGGCTTGTTTGTGCTTGTCCATCGGTCAATGTATATCACATACATTTATATATATATGTATACATACATATATATATACATATATATATATATATATATATATATATATATACATATATGCGTATGTATATATACATATATGCATATATATATATATATATATATATACATATATATATATACATATACATATACATATATATATATATATATATATATATATATATATATATATATATGTACATAGATGTTTACATAATGGCTAACATGCACAAATATACAAGGGGTAAGGCATTGAAGTATACGTTTCTTTATTTACATGCTTGTGTTCATATTTTCACTAGTATGTGTGTATGTTAGTACTCAACTTTTTATATGAATGTACCAAAATATATTTATCTAAATATATGCATAATTTCAGATAATTTCATATATATACACATATATATAGATAGATATATATACAAAGATTTTTATATTTTTGAATGCATTATGTTGCTTGAAATTCTGTTTGAAATGACCTCCCATTGTAACTTGGAAAATGAGTCATGCGGTCTAAGCAACCTAAATAGAAATAAGCAATAAAAGAACAATGGGGTAGGAATCAAAACCTCAATAGAGTAACTGCTTCAATGTAGTGACACTCTTAAACATTAAACTATACAGCCGGAAGAAAAGGCAAAGATTCAAATATTCACTTAATATTATAATTGTCAGCATTAGAAACAAACAGTGAAGACATGGACAGTGAGAGAACAAAATGAGAAGAGTAGGTATAAAGCTGTCATAGGGACCTTCGTCTTTCCCTACTGGTATTGCTTTGTCTAATCCCTTTTTCATGTAGAAAGGACTCTGTGTCTTTAAATAGCCTGATAAAGGGACTATTGTGTCTGTTGAAATGTAGTGAGATTCTCATATATAGGCAGTCTACAACCATGCCATCTGCACAGAAAAGAAATGACATCACATGAGGAGATAGCAAGATACTACAGAGAAAAGACAGGAGTCAGAGATATGATAAGATCCTTCCTCATACTTAAGAGACAATAGGTAGACTGAGTTACAAGATTGTCAGACATCCGCTGAACATCATGACTCACATTACAGATCCCCAGAGATTATATGAGATACTGTGGCCAGCAAAAAAATGAGATGATGTGAAGAACTTGAGAAGTTCAGATAGACACTCATAATAGAAAGGTCAGGCAAATCTCGGGGAAGATCTATGTCAAATGATGGATGCTAATAAAGCTGATGATGATGATGTCACTATTCAAATTGAATCCACAGACAATTGCAATTAAATTTGACACTTTCAACCTTATTCTCCATGATGTAAAAAAACAAACATTTCATACATAACAATGTAATACATCAAAGAGATTGAAAGTCAGATAGAAGAGATTCAATGGCTACCCTTACACAGCAAATAACTTTCCTACAAGGAATTGTTTGAACAATATCTTGCCAACAACCTTATCAAAAAAAAAAAAGAGACGGGTGGTTGTATTGGTTGAAGGATTTTGGTAACTTTTTCTTTCTCCTTTTTGGCATCAGCATTTCCTGACCATAAAAGAAAATATTTGCATCATGCAAGACAAACAAAATGAAAGACTTACAATATAGCAGACTCATTTTTTAGAAGAAAAAGAGAGAGAAAATGGGAATCAAAAAAATGAAAAGATTAGCAGATCTGGTTAGTCACTTGATAGAAACTATCATGTGTCCAATGTCTTTTGGCAGCATGCCGAGTTGGCAATTATCAATTAAAGAAAATGGAAAAGTGGTGTTCAATGAATAAGTTACTTCTCTCGCCTTTTGTAGGATCACTAAAATGTCCAAATTTAAGAAAAAACAAGCATGAGCCTTGCTGGACACGAACTAAGGGACCAATTTAGTATGATTTTACATCGGAAATTGAACCCATCCCATTAAAAACCTTTTCAGAAAAAAGCAAAAATATTTTTCTAGAGTAAATAAGGAGTAAATGTTCAAATTTACAGCACTCTAGCTCCATTAGCTCATCCTGTATACATGACATATAGCAAGAGAGCCAGCCAGAATCACTAAAAAAACTGGAGAGGAAACTCAATTCGACTATGTTGACAGTTTTGGTTGATAGAAATTCATTTCCAGAGATTGTCTCTTTTTCTCTTGAAATGTTGACAAAGATATAAAAACATGAGAATAAAAAAGAGTCTTGGAAAAAGAAACAAGGAAAGTTATGAAAAAGAAGAGATTGTGAATCTATTTGTATTATTTTATTTTCAATATACTTTTTATGGCATGGTTGGTTATTGCATGTTCAAGCAAGTACCATCTTTTGACGTCTTGTAAACTGTTATTATTACACAATGTATCTGCTGTCCTTTTTCATATCTATCATCTGTTTATTTATATTGGTTTCTCATTTCTTGAGTCCCTTACCCTGCATGTATATATCACACGCACACACACACATACAAATATCAATCTATATATGTATATATATATATATTATGCATGAATCAAGAAGAAATACATTGAGATGAAATATTGGTTGCAATCAGAATTGTCCTCAACTCCTCAAATAAGTCATCTGTATGCACACAAAAAAGACAGAGAATATATTTTGTATTTATCAGGTTGTTACATGTAGATGTGCCAACATGTGAAGCAGCAATAGCTGTCACTGACTGACAGACTGACAGACTGACAAATCAACATAGCAAATGCCTTTCACTATCTCCACAAAGTATTCCTTCTCACTTCTATGAATTTGATGCTGTTTAAATGACATTTTGATATACATCATCAGAACATGGAATTCTATTTTATCACATCATAAGTTAAACATGTGTAAATTGCCTGAAAAAAACCCGCCTTGTTTTTTACTTTTAAGGCACCGGTTTTATTTTTGAGAAATTTGTCAGAGCTACTTGGGTCAAAAATGAAAGTTGAAAATTTAAACATTTATTTCTCATAATGTTAAGGAAAAAAAGTTTTTGAACTTCTGGAGGAGTTCATTTTTATAATTCAATTTAATGCTAAATTGGTCTTTTTTGAGAAATTCTGTTAATGCCACTTGTGTTAAAAAAGACAAAAACAGTTTGTCCTTTTAAATTCTTCTAAAATCATATCATAATATTTCTGATAGAGCTTTTCAAATAGACAAGTGATAATCCTCTCTGCTAAGTACATACATGCATGTCTATATTTACTATTATATATATATATATATATATATATATATATATATATATATATATATATATATATATATATATAGTTCTGCTCATAAGTATTTGAAAAAACTGAAATGTTTGTTTATATGACTGGGTTTTGAGTTTGAAAAACAGGAATGCAAGAAGAACCAAATTTTATTGCAATCAGCACAACTAGGCATGCATTTATGTATGTATTTGTGTGTGTGTAGATAGATCAAATAAATATATACATGCATATAAATCCAGCTTTTGTGATACTTGAATATTAGAGACCATTTGTCCAATCTGTCAACAAAGTCGGCATAAGTTTCTTCAGTTTTTTAGTGATTTTGCCTGCCTGGATATATATACATACAAATGTTTCACATGTACCCACCAATAATGCAAGACCATTGAAAATTCAACCATTCACTTCTTAATATATCTAGAAAAAAAGTTTTTTTTAAATTAGGGGAAGTTCAATTTACAATTTAGTTTTATGCCAAATCAGTCCCCTCGTAGCTTGTTCAAGTTTATTTTTTTTCCAATTTTTTCATTGATGACTCAACATGACATACTGCTGAAAGAAATTGGTCACATGACAGTTTGTATATAGTGAAAAAAACTTTTCTTATACTTATTTATTAACATTATTTTCTACCTCTGTCCTGAAGAGACAGACAAACAGACAGAGAGAGAGAGAGGATAACTCAGTGCAGATATAAATGGAGAAATATCTGATGGACTCAATATTCAAGAAACCCCTCTGCCTATCAGATTCTTCCTAGAAAAAAAATCCAAGTAACCCAATCCAAAATGACCAAAAAAGATGGTTGTAATAACAAGAGAAAGTCCAAATTTGGAAGCTTTGTCATCTTGTCTTCTAAATTCAGTGCCAGAAGTAAAACCAATTACTATGAATGTATTTTAAGGTGTGTGAACTTTGCCTTGTGACACAACTCCTTGCGTAAGGGAGGATATTTTAGAATCCTAACCCCATGGGAAGTCTTTCTCTTTTGCAAAATTTCAAGAGGAAGACTATTTCTAGGTAATAAAAAACAGAAATCAGGTCTGGTAGTCACTAGATACAGAATGTAATGCAACAAACATCTTTAATGGGTGATCAATTAAAAAACTGACTAACGAATATATATCTCTTTGCCTTTTGTTGGGCATTGATCACCGAAATGTCTGAATTCTTATAAAACAAGCATTAACAGTGCCAGACGACACTAAGGGATCTGTTCAGCATAAATTTACATTGCAAATTGAATCTTTCATTAAAAACCTATTTAGTCAAGGGAATTTTCTAAAAAACAAAAAAAACGTTTTTTTGTATACATAATAAGAAGAAAATGTTAAATTCAGCCATCTTGCTCCATTGGTGAGGCTGTACACATGATATATACATACATACTTACATAGCCATCCAATCAGCCAGACTAACTAACATACTCTAAGATTAAAAGAGCCATTCATGAACTAAAACATTCCCACTACTTATGGTTGATAAGAATATACTTGGCCAATAAAAAAGAAACAACTTCCCCAGTTCAGAATTAATAAAAGTCCGCTCCTTACCTAAATTTGGGAAGGATTTTATATTAAAATATGTATCAGAAATTTAATGAATAAATTCCCTCAGATAGAATCCAGTTGATAGCTGTATCACATTGAATACACCAGTTTAACTAAAAGTTTGCCTCAAAATTCCCAAATTGCCAACTTCAACAGACACCTGAAGAAGGTCTGTATAACTTTGTGAAATGTTATGACTAAAACAACCAAGATGAGGACATTAGTCCAAGCAAATCAGTGTATAACAAAAGTTATTTCTCATCAAAGAAATTCAGACAAAAATCAAGGAGGACTATATAACTCACATATACATACATGCATATCCTTTCAATATCACAGAGATCATTTGGAGAGTGTCATAGAATAAACTCAGACTAAAGAACCTGAAAGGAAGGATTACCAGCAGATCCTAACCCTGCAGAGCTCCTCCAGAAAACACTTAACAATATCCAATAAGGCTTGCAGTCAAATGATGTTACATCCAACAGGAAAGTTTCTAAATAAGGCAGTTGTTATTTTAAATGATTTTTTTTTTTTGTCAGGAGCAAATCTCATTTGTTTTTTTTATCTATTCATTTGACCAATGTCATACATTCAGGGATTAAAAATATTTGTCATCAAAAAATTGGATTTCATGTCTCTTCCAGTTTGTGTGTCACCAAACCTGGCAGATTTTGGATTTCTTTCAAATCTCGAACGATTAAATTGGATTGTACAGACAAAACTCTTACATAGATTTCTCTAAAATAAAATTTAAAAAGGAAGAAAATACCTTCGGCTAGATTGAAAATATGCATGTGTAAAACAGGTTTCAGATGAAATTCAAATTCACAATCCTCACCACAGAAGCTTGTTATGTTGTGTTGCAAAATCTATTCCATATTTGTCAGAAGACACCAATAGTATTGCCAGAATCCTTTCTTGTTCAATAATGAGTAACTTTAGAACTTCTTCTTCTTCTTCTTCTTCTTCTTCTTCTTCTTCTTCTTCTTCTTCTTCTTCTTCTTCTTCTTCTTCTTCTTCTTCTTTCACACCTAATAAAGATTTACATTTTCTCTTTCTGGTCAGCTTATCAATAAGATTGGCTTATATCCAAATCATAAAGCAGACGTCTTTCCATCTCTATGTTGTAAACTGAAGAGTGTCTCCATTTTGATTCTCTCCCTGAATGCCAACACTAAACACAAATTTCCTGGCCTCTGTACAACAATCAACATATAAACTGCTTCGAACTTTGTACATCTTCCACAGAGAGAAAAGGTTTCTTGCTTGTAATGATGACTCTATAGTGTATCATAAATGATATAAATTGGCTCAAATATCACCATAATTTTTCCGTACATTATTTTGCTCAGTATCAATTTAGCTCTATTACATAAGTCTATAATTTGTCTCTTATTACGAGCTGAACATCCCATATGTTGTTTTTTTTACTTACTCAAGGCACTAACATACTGCTATCAAGTATTAACTCTTTATTAATATAAAAAGATTTAAATGGTAATATCAAGGGATATAAATACTGATCAAATCAGCAATTTGTCTCTTATTACAAGCTGCATATTCAATACTTAATTTTTTTTACTTACTTAATGAAGGCAATAACATACTCCTGTCAAGTAATAACTCTTAAATCAATACGAGAGTATTTGGTAATATCAAGTGGAATGACTACCTCTCAAAGTTAACTCTTATTTGACTTATGTACAATAATTTACATACCACATATTATAATAATTTTAACAAATTTCATCTCTGGCACGGAAGAATTCCTTGGTAAATTTGGAGCTGTATCAAATGGTTCATGAAATTAAGAGTTAATACCATCACAAGAACACTTTTATAATGGAAAATCATGCTTTTCTTCCATTTTTACTCAAGGTGTCATGGGAAAGTGGAAACAATAATTACGTTATTTCATTCTTCCATTATTCAATCTTTTTCATTTAAGCAATTGACTATAATCCACTTCCAGCTCGCTAGACCCATTGATTCTTCACCAGGACCCCCTCAATAATAACAATGGGTTTCCTACTCTGTCAATTGCCTGCCTTTCACAATGCTCAGCAAGAAGTTGGATTTTCCTGGTTTGTTTGAGTTGTCAGTCTCCTAGGCTGATTGCCAATCAGGGTTGAAGAGCCCATTTTGACCTGCTGTTTCCTCCATAGAGAGGAAATAGATTGATGCTTTTCCCAAGGGTATTATTGCAAATCAAATGATAACTGCCTCAGATGGAGATTGAACACAGTTTGGCCAATACTATTTTCCATGCTCTCAACCATCAAGCCAACCGCACCTTCTGAAATCAACTCATCGTATATAGAATGATTTCCATCCTCCTTTAAAGGACATTAGTTCTATTATCATAAGTCATCCTATCATTAAGACATGCAAAACATTTGTGCTGTGTTAATAAAAATACAAAAAAAAAAAGAAAATAGTATGAAAATCTCTGGAATAAAATACACAAATCAATTTTTATCAGATATGCTGTGGAATTTCAACAGACTCTACTTATAATGTTACCACAAATGCTTTAGTATATTAGTAGTACAAAAACCTAGTTTTGTTCATTGAATGCGAATTAGTCATACACAAACTTAATTCTATTTATTAAACGTGAATTAGTCAAACAAATACCTAAAGTGTATATTAGTCATACAAAAACCTAATTTTATTGAGTAAGTTTGAGCAAATGTTATTTTATTAGAATACAAAGTTTGTTGTTTAGCTTTGTATGAAAACATTCAATCTGGTCCCAAATATCATTGAGCATTTTCTTCATGTCTTTGAAAGAAGTGAATAACTTTGAATCACATCATTCAATAATTCTATTAATGTTTTATTTAATAGAAATAGGACAATAGAATATTTCTTCTTTTTTCTGCAGAGTTTATTCAAAAGAGTAGTGATAAGTGATAAATTATGGTAACTCTCTTTACAGTAGAGAAAACTTTCTCAATATTTTTGTTATGCCAAACAAGACAATCATCTTCACAAGTGATTCTAAATGTGGGGTATTTGAATATATTGTGGGTTGTTAGCAATTAGGAATTTGTGTTTGAAACGCGAAAAGCGATCTGTTATGAAAAAAATAGTTATTTTTAGCTTGAACTGATTAATTCCGAACTACAAATTCAACTTCAGATTCTATACTAACAAATGCTTAATTCGTTACCTTTGTGAGATATAAAACTGATGAGGTAATTGAGTTTTTTTTTACTAAATTTCACATGATGAGGAAATTCTAGCAAGAGCCAAAATGTTTGTATATTAGTACCACACTTTACAAAGAATCTGCCACATTATATAAAATTGAATTATTCTTTTTATAGTAAATGGGACACCAAATCTTTTGAGCTATTGAGCAGGTGCATGGAGCAAAAAAGGCTAGGAACCACTGGTCTACACTATATCCATCTTCGTTGAATGTTTTTGCCTGAATAAATATGCCTTGAAGAATTTGGGTGACATTTGCCATTGTTTTAATGAGTATTAAGACAACAGTTGTTTTTCTACCATTATTGATTTTTGACTTGTATTTCCTTTCATCTTAACTTTTGTTGCTTTTCATCATAACTACCCGGGCCGTCAGTCTACATCAGTGAGTAAACAGCACCAATCAGAAATAAAGGATTTGTTCTCAATGAGATTTGAACGTACGTCAGTTTAGCTCCAGGGAAGTTATCTGTACCAGCTGCCCTTGCAGACTGAGCAACAAGCAGCCTGAAGTTTACAGATGATCAAATCCAACTTTTAAATTTACCCTTCATTTTTTCCCCACTCTCTGGACGCCATATTCATTATTGTTCTTACAATAGTGGTATAACATGCAGCAACACTACTGTGATTTATAACTGGTTACTCAGAATAGTTGACAATGTTTCATCTAAAAATTATCATCAGAAACCCTTTGAAGTCCATTGTTGAACATAAACCGTTCCTAGGCTTGGCCATTTTTTTTTCCCGCTGTTTAGTGTCACAGTGTCAAAAAATTTTTTAACACGAACAGAACATCACACTATCTCACTTTTTGTTAGCTACAGTTTTGCCTTTGATCTTGAAGGAACCATGTTGCCAGCTTCAATATCCAGCAGTTGTCTGATATCCTTGCAACATGGCTTGCCCATTGCCATTTAAGTTTGCTTGTCACTTTTAGGATATCTCTGATACAATTGTGTTTCTTCTTGTTTTTCAATCTTCAGGAGATTGGCACTACCAAGTGACACCCATTTCCTAAACTGCTACAAACCAACACATCATAGGCCAGCACAACAAGGGTAAGGCCCATCCTTTCTCATGCCATGCACTCACAATAAAGTACCCACCAATCCTATTGACTCAATGGATTTAAATCAAGGCCCAGTCACATCACTTTCATTAAGTAAGGGGGGTGTGTTCCAAGTGTGACTTCCCTAACATAACACAACCTTAAAAATAAGAAATATATTAAGATAATACAGAAAAAACCTTGAATGGTGCAGTTATAATTAATGCGGTTTATTACATAGTATGGTTGAGATACTGCAGTACAAATTAATCTAACTAACCTTAAATAGTGCAGTTATAATGAATGTGGCTTTTGACATAGAATGGTTGAGATACTGCTGTACAAATAAATCTCAGTACAAGCTGACGAAAAGACATTAAAGTGTATTAAGACTTTCAACTGAGTAGTTTTGGACTGTATGAAACATTTTGGAACAAATTAACCACTCTAATCAAGGTATGCATGTATTTCTGTCACTTTCTTCTTCTATAGTTTTAAAGCTTTCCAGTAAAGCCTACATATATTGGGCTCTGTTGTCTTCTTCTCTAGGACTGAACCCTGGTTTGCTCATTCAATTTTGTGTCTCTTTTTTCTCTCCAAATGACAATGATTACAAAATGTCTTCAATGGCTTCTCTGTAGTATTTATGGCCATCTTGTTACCCGACTAGAACACTCAATAAATGTTTTTTTCTCTTTCTTTTTTTCTTTGATCTCATCTGGTTTACTCAATTGTTTTTCCTGCTTTTGTTATCAACCGAGAATCTCTATGATGAGAAATAAAAGATGAAGAAGAAATATTTCTTGCTTTACTGGTTTTATGACTCTGAAGGGAACTTTTAACTCAAGGCAAAGGAAAGTCAGCCTGGATGTTAAGAAGCGATTCTTGTTTTCCATTATTTACTATCTACTAAAACTTGACTTTGTGGGTAATGAGGAGCAGTGTTCAATAAACGGTGATGGAAATCAGTTTGGGGAACAAGGTAAAAGGTTCAGTTGTACGTCGGATTTCTGCTTGGGGATCGATGGGATGGGCAATGAGAACTCATGCAACTGGAGTTCTGTAAGCCCCCTGAGGGTAGTTTGACAAAAGGATAGCTAATAAGAAATTTCTCAATTAGTAGATATTGGACATACAAAAACTATA
>OY735210.1:36731198-36863698 GCA_963457665.1 Thysanoteuthis rhombus | reverse complement strand
AGAAGCAAAGGCCATGAAGTGCAAAAGAACTGTTTGTTCAAAGTTGAATGGCTTCACAAAATTATGGAAACTGCTGTACCAAAAGCTCATGAGGTCATGGACATTTCATTTGCAAGAAATTTGCTCATGAGATTTTCTACCCAAACTTGAAGTCATAATTGGTTATAATCTCACAAAAATACCAAACCGAGAAAAATTTCTGCACCAGATGAAGTAGTGGATTGACTTATCTGTTAAAAAGAGTTTTTATCATGTTTTGATTTATATGATCAGTACGAGTTCAACCTATAAATCCAATTCAAACATCCTTTTTACTCCAGCCAACATGTTACTTCTCTGGCCTTTTGTTTGGCAGTGATCTCTAAAAAGTCCAATTTTAAATCCCCAGTAAAAACCTATGTAGGGTAAAATTTTCAAAAAACAAAAAAATGCTTTTCTAGACTTAATAATGTCCAGACTTTCAGCCCTCTAGCTCCATTGGTGCAGCCTGTGCATATGATACAAAGCTAGAAAATTAAAATTAGAAAAATCTATGTTTACAGTTGTGATAACTGTTTTGCATGGTAGTTTCTGATAAATGTATATGTGTAGAGAGATGCAGAGAAAGAAAGATCTAGAGAAACAGAGAGAGTGAGAGAGAAAATCGATAAGTATATATCTATATAATTGAGTGACTGAATCCCTTAAGCTATGGAAATTGCAATGTTAGGGTTTGGCAGTAAGACATGGCAGAGGTCAGCACAGTCATGGTCGTCATAGAAGGAGAAGGGAAAAGTTTTTGTTCATCAGTAAATGGCTGATGATGATGATGATGATATAGAAAGTAGAGTTGAAATCATACCTTTGTAATGGCTGCTGTCGATCACATCGCGTTGATTCGTAATTCAAATCAGTCCATATCTAATTTCCCAAGATATTGAAAAACCAGCAATTGAGCTGCTATTAAATATTTATCATTGACCAATTCAGAGTACAGCATTGATCTTTGAATTCTTATCAGTGTTCCTTAACTCAGGTTTACTGAATAACCCACAACACAGAAATATCCCCATTTCTTTCTTCGATCACAAACATGTACAGCGTACAATTTTTTCTACACTGTAGCAAGTTTCTCCAGAAAAGATGCCAGGCAACCATCGAAATGTACCGAAATGCATTGGAACATGCCTATTTGATAATAGAAATTTTTAAGTTGTTACACTAACTTTTCTCTTTAATTTTTATCTTCACCTTCCAATAATCATTCTCATTTACATTTTGTTGGATCACCTCACATTGATACAACAAACATACACACACACACATATATATATATATATATATATATATATATACATATATAATTCCGAATGACTCATATCTCTCTTGCTACATATACATATATTTGTACACATATGCTATCAAGAAATGGATATATGATCTAATAGAATTATAATAAATTGCATTATATTACACAGAAACTCTTTTTTGAAATGATCACGTTTTATTACATGGTGAATTCATGAATGCAGTAGGGCATAAACTAGGGGCCAATTTAGCATAAAAATATATTGTATATATATGTACACACTCATGCACTCATAATCATTCCCTGTGTATTTTAAAGAATTCTTCAATCAAAGTTTCCTTCCTGCAACATGTTTCTGCCATTGGATTTCTTTTCAATTCCCTTCTTGCCAAGTCTTGAAGCTGTTCTCAATAACGAAAAAGGGTTACGAACAGAAAATTTGCCAAGTGAAGACATAAAAAATCAACAGAAACTTGGTTGGAGAATCCTTTTTACCTGAGAGAATATTTCTTTAAGTAATGGACGAAATCTAACTATAACACTCACCTGCAATCAAATTTTGTTTTTCTTCCATGTTTTGCTGGAGTGCAAATAAGTGCTCCCTTGATTGGTGCTTGAAGCTGTTCTCGGTGGTAACAATGTTTACCCTCAGAGTATTCTTTGTTAGGTTTTCTAAATAATGTGCAAAAATGTTGCCCGAATTTGTTCCATTATTAACTTTAAGGATTCATTGTCTCCAATTACTCAAGTATTTTTGTCTCTTTTAGTACATTTCACATTGGCGTCTTTGTGTCTGCATCTGTGTGAAAAGCCAGTATGGTGTTTCTGGGACAGGCAACACAATCTTACTTCTTCCATTTTTTCCATATTTGCCCTCAATCCCATGACAATATGGGAACTCTTTAATTAAGCAAATATCTTGATTAGAACAATTGACTTGATTTACCTGGAAATAAACGCAGTTTTGATTAAATTACACTGATTTATCCAAAATTTTGAACTCTTTTTCCCAGATTTGGACTGACCCATACACCTATGCTTGTGCCGGACTAAGTCAGGCTGAGTATACATATTTATGACCAGTGTATGAATGCAAAGGTCAGAGAAATCATAGAAAATCATAAGAAAAACCCAAATGGCAATGGGCTGGTCATTTTGCAAGAATTTCAGACAACCACTGGACATCAAGTTTCAAGTCAAAATTCTCTGAAATGTAGTCCACCATAATGCTGATAAGGTCATTGAAAACTATTTTTTTTAGACTGAACCATGCCTAATGACTTTTTGTGTTGGAAAGAACTATTTCTGATGAATCCAACTGCATCAGAGATTAGTTTGTTCTGGTTGTCTTATCCAAGAAAAGATGAATGCCTCTTTCCACACACCCTTGAGTAGACATCCATGAGTGTATTCAAAAACTATCAGCTAAAGCTGACAATATAGGTTTCTTCAGTTTTTAAGTTGATCTGGCTGACTGTCTATGTATGCATGTATTACTATGATGATATTAATGAGGTGTACAGATATTTCTTTGATTCATGAAAACAACGCCTTTCTTCACTGTGATTTTGATTTGGCCTTCTGATAATTGACTTTTATCCATGGATCAGTTATAATGTGGTTATCTTTCTTGAACCCCAACACCCATTTTACAAAGTTGGACAACTGTCTCCCATGAATTTACAATGACCACAATTGTTTGTGTATACTTTGTCTTTTATAGTGAGAAGATATTCATTCACTGTTCCCTCCTTACGCAAAGCAGCTTAGATCTATTCAGACTGGTAGAGCTGGTAATAGACCCAGGCCAACTGTCCGACTCCCTCACCAACCCTCCTCTTTCAAGATTTGGATAATCCTTTTGCAAAGCTGCTTAGTTCTATCCAGGGCTGGGCAGAGCTGCTAATAGCCCCAGCCAACTGGCCCACTTATTCCACCGTCTACCCACAGTACCCCTTTTCCCTCTACCTGGGCTTTGGTCCTCTTTATGCAAGCTGCTTACTTATATCCTTCAATAGAAATTCGTAAATGACAAAGATTTGCATCAACTGAAACATTTCCAATGTCCCTCAATAGAAAATTTGATCTTCCAAGCAACTGTTGAGAAATTCTTTTATTTTGTTCTCTATTCCTGCAAAAGCTTCATGGAAGAACAATCCAGTTGATATGCCAGGTTTTATCTTTGACTTGCTATTAACTGTAATGTCAGCTATGAATGCATTTATGGAAGCTGATTTCTTCTTTCTGCTTCTTCTATCACTCCAATCCATCTAGAGTAATCATCTCTATTATCATTACGGAAAAAAGATACACGATGTTGCAACCCTTTATTTGTAATTTTTGTTATACAAACCTCTTACATACATAAAGGTTCTCTTTTTTTCTGGGGATTTGGAACAGTTTCATGGCTCTGCTTGTAAATTCATATTGAATGAAGTCATAAATATTTCAGAGTCTAACTAGACCACATAAGATTATTAGCTCCCCATGTGAATGGTTTTAAAGACATAAGCTGAATGTTTGGATAGATTATACCCTAGTGGATATTTTCTTTTAAAACATACATTATCCAATACAGCTGGGGAAGTTTATCTATTCAATTTTGGAAATGGTATTCTGAAAGTGGAAATGATGTTATCACCATAAATCAGATTTACAGTTAAATAAGCCTTGAACGAGAGATCTTTAGAGTCCTTTTAAAAGACCGTTCTTTTACCATCGAGTCATATTGAAGACTTTTAACATGGTATTCTCTGAGCACCTAGCACCAGGAGTATGATTGAGGAAACTTACATTCAAATCACTTGGGTACACTTGTTCTTGTAAGATCACTTAGGTTAGGCAACATCAAGCCTGGTCAGTACATTGATGGGTGACCATTGGGGAAGGAAAGGAAAGAAAATTATAAAGAGAAAGAGAGAAAGAGAAAGCAATGCAAAGCAGATTTGAAGATCAGTCACAGTGTTGACTAATGGAGTCCTAGTTCTTTCCTCCCTCTTTTTCTCCCTCCCCACTCTCCAAACTCTTATAGGTGAGCCAGGTGGCACAGCAGAGATCTTGACCCATCAACCACTAGACCTCAACTGACTAAAAACATTCCAAACTCATTGGACAGTATAATTAAGTTTCGCTCTCTATTTCTTCCGTGACCTTTGATACATAAGGCCATCCGAAATCTTGGTCAGAAACTGACTTCCATGAGAGTGCTCCCATTTGTGATGGAACCTGACCAACTATTTTTGTTTGGGTTTCTCAATTCCATGTCTCTCCCACTCTTTCTCCTTGGTGGCAAATGCTCACAACACACAACCCTATCATTTAACTTCAAAGGGAATTCTAGAAAGAAAGAAAGAGAGAAAAAGAGGATGATAGGTTAACATAATGACATTAGGATTTCAAAGAGTTTCCTAATTCCTGTGTGATTATGTAGGTCTGTCTGAAAAGTATTCAGCAATTACATTAAGGAAAAAACAGCCTACCTAAGGCCATATAGCCTCAGTCCCCTTCAAAATACTCCCTTTGGGATCTCTCAAACTCACTTATCCCAATGCCCTTTCAATTTTCCTGAACAGGTAGGGAGTGAAGTCTGGACTGTCCATGAGCCAAGAGATGCTTTTATGCTTTGCAAAAAAACCTCCTGGGAGACGTGAAGAATGGGCAGGCTCAGTCGATACAAATGCAAGGTTGTATAGTACACAAACACAATCCATGGCATCTCACGGAGTAATCCCATGGGAGAGTGTCTGTTCATGCATGCACAGTAAGGCCCCATCTGCCCATTCAACAGGTTTTTCAAAATGGCTGGATATATTCCAGAAGGACCTTGTACGTATCAATATACATATCTAGAAAAGTGCAACAGTATTTCATCTGCATATATATATACACAGTATATATATAATTGTTGTGTCATCCACAGACAACTGTTTCGTTGTATCACAACTCTTCAGTGTGGCTATAGACTATCCATTATCCCATCCAGTACCAGAAGGTAGTATTGAAAACTTTGCTTCAGACCCAGAGGCCGATATCCTACCTCTGCACTAGGGAACTGGATGGTCAGTAAGGCTGAATTTAAGGGATATATTTATTTAGCTTAAATTCCCCATCTACCAGAGAGAGTTCTATTCCTATGGAAGAGTGTATATATATATATATATATATATATATAGATAGATAGATAGATAGATAGATAGATAGATCATATATATTTATAATATAGATATACACACATACACCAGGCTATCTTATCACGTGGGCACACAGGACAGTCCAGGGCCCTAAGACCAAATCCAGTGTATTGCTTTATCTTGGCCCACAAACATTCTCAAAACAGATTTGTACACATCTGTACGTATGTGAATTTGTGTGTAAGATTATATGCATGTTGAGGTGGTATAGGATCTGGTAGTATGCCATGTTTGGTAGTATAAGAGGTTTAATCATAGGAAGCCATATGGGTTTCATTTGAGTACTTGGTCTGCTAATTGAGTCCTTCAGAACAATGAAAATGACAAACACAAAAACAAAATGATAAAAAACAAAAATGTCTTGACACCTGAAGCTGAGAACCGAACCTCAACAATGAAAGGAATAAAATAATGATAAGTGAATATCTTAATAAATCCTTGAAATGTTTTCCAAGTAGATAATTAGATGTTATTTTAATTATGTTCTCTATAATTGGTCTAAAGTAACAATAAGTTCAGAATTTCTGAAGAGCCCAAAGATTAGGATCTCAGTTTCAGCAAGAAGGCTTAGAATCTCACTTGAAATTTATAATTAGAGATCAATAAGATTTCCAATAAGATAATTGAGACTCAAATTTTCTGTTTTCTTTTTTATCTCTGAACATAATAACCATTTCCTGTGGATTTGATCCTCGTGAACTGAATTTCATGCAACTTTGTAGAATTCCTTGCAGTGTTTTACAAGACAAATCAATTTTCTTTCCCTGTCGTTCTTTATAGATTTAGGTATTGTCAAACAAAATTATCAACATCAACAGAGTTAACATCAAGAAAGGTTTCTTCAGTTTTCAATTTGGTCTTGCTGATGGGCTATCTATTCAAATACTCAAACTGCCACATGACTAAGGTCTTATAGCAACATGCCGTGTTGGGGATCAATTAAAAAATTGGAAAAACAGGTGATCTTCTTTCACCTTTTGCTGAGCGGTGGTCACTAAAGAAAGGTCCCAACTTTTCAAAAACAAGTGTGAACACTGCCAGGCACAAACTAAGAGGCCAATTTAGCATAAAATTACATTGTAAATTGAAAACTTATTTTGGGAGTGAAATTTTCAAAAAAATAAGATTTTCTAATTGATATAATGAGTAAATGTTTGAATTTTCATTGATGCATCCTGTACTTGTGACACATACATATATGCAAGCATTTATAGTCAGCCAGACTGGCAGGAAGAACCTTTTAAAAACTGAAGAGACTTATGTTGACTTTTTAAAACAGAGGGAATAATCTGTTTGATATTTTGAGAGTGTCATATATTGTAACTCCAGCAGAATATAAAAATGATTTCTTTCTGAACATTTTTGGTGAATTTATTTGCTATCATGGCTTAATTTTGTGGACAAAGGTTTTTGAGAGGGTTTTATGGAAGGTCTGCAGAGTCTGTGGGTCCCAAAAGAGCCAAGCAAGTTCATTCACAGTTGGTGCAGGAGGAGGACTAGAAACAGGAAGTGGTTCCCATTTTGCAGCATTACCACACATCAGCAACTCTGTACTGTGGACCCCCACCCTGCCCAGTCCTTCACAAATGGATATTTCAAGTGAGGTAAAACATGAGCTTTTCCTGACATCTCTCATTTACACAAAGGTTTACTTGTGCAATGATGGTAGTAAGTTACCTAGGTTGTAGGTTTTCTATTGGAATTCCTTTCTTCTAGGCAGTTAGCCAAGCAAGCTATCAGCCACCTTTTGAAGATTTGATCAATAATAAAGCAAGCTGAATTAAATCATTCAATCTGAGGCTAGAGATTATGCAAATCAGCACAATGTAAGCTATGAGCTTATTAAGTTTTGACTGTATATTCTATTTATTCTGCTTATTCATCATAGTGATCATCGATGCCTGGTTCAAATTTCAAGAGGTTCTGTGCCAAATACTTATAAGCTATCAACTCAAATTCAATGATTCTGCACTTGCTCTATTACAATAGTACTATTCTGCCCTCAACTTTTATGAATGACTGGCTCTTTGAGATCAGCAATCTTAGTCAATTATCACCTTTAATTGGGGTTATTTTATTGATGCTGTAGTTAATAGGAGTGTGATATCTATGTAAAATAAATAGATGCAGGGTCTGCTTTAAGCCAATAGGACCAATTGCTCTCAATTTGGCCCCGCATTCAAGGGGGCAACACCCTTGGGTGATCAACCCTAGTTTTGTCTATAGACCATTAAGTTTTGATTAAGTTTTGGGATAGATCCATTCACAATGACTTAATGATAATTGTAAGAAATACATGTTCACAGTCATCCATTTTGAATTTCAAAATGGCTGCCTTTAAATCTTATAGAAAAACTAACAACCATTTTTTTCTCAATCTGCATTGTTTTACAGATATGAATTAACTTTGCTGCCAACAGGGCCAGCTTTAAGCCAATTGGATCATTTGGGCTCCACACCAAATGGGCCCGGTACTTGTCCCATCAAAGATAAAGAAAAACGCATTGTAACATACACCTATCACCAATTGGCAGATTTTACAGAGAACAGTAACAATTTTAATTTTCTTCTGAATTCTTAAAATGTCAGTAGTGTTTGTTAGCATTGTTTATATTTTGAATTTTTCTCTACTGAATTATATGATAAGTTAATTAATTATGGACCAGTGTCAAAATTTATTTCTTTGAAATTTTTATGTGCATGTCTTGTATTGATTTCCATTCTAACAAACAGAGATATAAAGTTTACCATAAACTTCATTTGTATCTCTGAGTTTGTACAGACCTCCACTGGGGCCTCACAAAATATGTTTCCTCTTGGACCCCCGCAGCAATCAAAGGCATTTACAACACCTAAATAAAAAGGTTTTGGGAACTGAAATCATAAATACTGCACAACAAATACAACAAAAACCAAGTAATACTTTAACCGAAATGCCAGGCTTTTTTGTTGTATTATCTGACTGTCGAGTATTCCTGGTTCTAGGATGTGGGATTACCATTCTTGTATCATTCCTGTCACTGGGAAGTGATTCCACATTCTAGAATCTGGAACATCCAATGAGGGCTAGAGAGTACATGACTGAAATGTTGTAAACAGATGAACAGAAAAACAAAGATGATAGTCTGACCGTATCAGACACAAATGATACTATTACTGACACATCAAATATATTTGTCATGTTATCAAGCTGCATAATGAATGAAAATATGTAATCATTATGCAAGTGAAAAATGTGTTTTGATATTTATGCGTATTTATGGCCCCCTTATAACATAGGCTACAAGCTACCCCACCCTAGTTGAATCCTGCTCTGAGCACCATAGACAATCAATAGAGGGAACACACTGGACCCAAAGGAGACAGACAGACAATTATTGTATCATCTGTCAAGTTTACCAAACATGATTACAATAAGTGGCTCACAGTGAGTGTCAGACGTGGCTCTTTCCATCTTTCCAGATGATCTTTGCAGCTTCAGGATCTTTATCTTTTACGCCTGAGCAATTAGTATGGAGGAAGTTTTTTCCCCAAGTTCTTTTCTCCGCTCTTTTGATCATGTTACAGCACCTGGTATTCCAAGATGGTTACCCATCTAGATACTGACGAGCCTCAAAGTTGCTTAACTTGTGATTGTGCAAGAACAAGTGAATGTGTTTTGGCTGATTTGAAGGATTGTTTACTTCTGCAAACGAAGTTGGAAGAGGTATATGTGTTCACACTTGTTTGTCTGTCTATCTGTCTGTCTGCCCACTCAATATACCTGAAAGTTCTCAATGAACTTCAATGACATTCTGTAGAAGGATGGGCCATGGGCTAAGAAGAAAGGGATTGAGTGCTTCGGCTGATCAAGGAATTTTCAACAGTTACCTCCTCCACATCATGGTTGTATGACTGTTCATACAACACCTCCAAAAGTTCACAATAAATTTCAATATAATTTTCTGTAAGTGTGAGTGATGGGACAAAAAAAAAGTGGTCAATTTTCAGGGGTGGATCCAGGATTTTTTCACTGGTTTACAGATATTTTAAAAAATTTTTCTGTAGATTGATGTATATACTCATGTTTCTTCACACAATATCTCCAAAAGTTCTCTGTTTCCATCAAGTAACTAACCAGACATGTTTCTGCTGAATTTCCATTGAATTGGCAGCCATTTTGGTTCCAGCCTCTGTTTTACCCAGAATTCCCTATTCAAATTGAATTTTCATGTTGATCCAAAAATCAATGGAAATTTTTGTGATTATCCACAAGAATTGAGTTAGATGACAATAGGTTAGCACAAAGCAGAAGACAATACAAAAACTGGTTTGGTTAGTCACTTAATAGAAACTGTCATGTGACCAAAATTTTTTGCTGACATGCTGTGTATGGGATGATCAATTAAAAGATCAGAAAAGGAATTGATCAATTGATAAATTACTTCTTTTGCCTTTTGTTTGGTAATAAACAATAAAAAAGTCTAAATTTTCATAAAATACAATGTGAATGCTGCTGGATGAAAATTAAGGGATTAATTTAGCATAAACTTACATTAAAAATTGAATCTCCCCACTAAAAACCTATTTTTGGGTGGTATCCTAAAAAGACACAATAAGGAGTAGATGTTACATATTTAAGCCCTCTAGCTCCATTGGTGCAGCAAGTATGCATGACACATACATAGCCAGCCAGCCAGCCAGCCAGACCAAATTGAAAACTGAAGAAACCTGAGTTGACAGTTTTGGTGACAGTCCTGATTGACTGTTCATGAAACAGGAACACACTAACAAACCAAAATAACTTTAGGCATAAAAGCATTTCAAATGAAGTTGAAGTTAAGGCGAAAAGCCGCGTTGTCGTCTCTGGTCTGCGAGCTGAGGGTTATTGATTGCGAAAAATCTAAAAACACTTGGTTGGATATTTTTGCGTTCGTAAAATAGTGTTATGCATGATTGAACGGCCCTCTTGGTTGATGAAATTTATTAGTAAGGTTTGTATTTTGGGATGAAGAATCTTTATAGGAAAAAGATGGATGTGTGAGAACAAGGTAAATGAAGAAAAATGAGGTAAAAAAACGTATGAAAGACAAAATAAAAGAAGAAATGAGATCTTGTGCAGATGTAGGTGGGGGAAGGAAAATGATTGGAAGGAATGAATGAAAAATGTAGGAAATACTTGACAAAGAATGAAGAATTAGAGGAAGAAAGTAAAGAGTTGAAGTAAAGACATAAAAAACATGATCTGAATGATGAAGAAAAATGAGAATTTAGAAAAATGAAATGAAAAAAATTCCCCAAACAAAACTCAGATCGTTAATCGAGTTGGAGAGATTTCTGAGAACTTGGTGTTTGAACTGATGACCCCCTAACACCATATCTTGGTAGACATTAAGACCAACACATGCAATCAAACACAAGAGAGGGTGGGGCTGAAAAATGCTCAGACAAAGAAAATATTAATAAACTTTTCCAAAAGATTTTTTGTTTCACTTCAGTCACCAATTTCCTAATATCTGCCAATGCAATAATTTATGTAATTTTCTCCAGTGATATTTCCTTTTTTTACATATACTTTGTTATTGAGTTTCAATGTATAAATTGTCTCTTGTTGGGATCAACTTGTTTACCATGAAACTCTTTTGGGAATTTCAAGAACAAAACAGTTATAATAACATGGCACCCCAGCAGTGTTGATCAAATGCCACCTCCCTCTCTTATTATATAGTTTATGCCATACATGTAGTTTGTCCTTTTATGTAAGGTTTTTGGTGCATTGCATATCGATATTATTTTATACTACATTTATATTTTCTAAAACTAATATATATAAATATAGACACATGCACTTATGAAAATGATGTTTGAAGATAATTTGATGTGTATATGCAGGTAATTACATAAACTATGTAGAGAGGAATGTTAATACATGTGAATGAATGAACACATTTGTATATGTTCACATTTGTATAACATGGATATGATTTTCTGTAAGTGTGTGTGTGTATTTATCTAAATTGTTAGATGTTTATATGTCTTCATACATATTTTTCATTTCTTTAATCTTCATAACAAAAGATTAGTTATGTATATTTTTTTATTCAGGCGTAGAGAGATTCTTAATGAAAAATGCCAATTCTGGCTCAGAGTCATTTTCAAAGTGCACCTGATGAGGGATTAACCCTTAGTTTCATAAAAACAAATTTAGTTGTTAATAACAAGGGGAATAATTACAGATTAATGTTACCTCCTCTAAACTTTAATAAAATTTTAAATAAACAGATAAGTTTAAATATGTTTTTTCTGATAAACATGTCTGGTATGTCACTTAATAGAAACAGTCACATGACCAATGTATTTTTGCAGCATACTTTGGGGCGATCAATCAAAATATTGTAACAGGTGTAATCTTTAGACGAGTTTCTTCTCTCACCTTTATTTGGACAGTGATCACAAAAAAGTCTGAATTTTCAAAAAACAAACATGACTGCTACCAGACACAAACTAAGGGGTTAATATAACACGAATTGCAAGTTAAACCCCTTCACACAAAACATATTTCGGGGTGATATTTTGGAAAAAAATCAAAACTTTTTTCTAAGGAGTAAATGTTTGAACTTTCAGCCCTCTAGCTCCATTGATGTGGCTTGTACACATGATGCTCCTACATAGCCTGCCAACCAGCAGGCCAGCCGAAGAAACTTGATAATGGAAGAAACTTACATTAACAGTTTTTGCTGACAATCTCAAATAAGTGCAGCAAACGTGGTTTTCACTGCAGAAGAGGTCAGCGATGTATGATATTAAGGGTCGACTCATTGATCATACAAGTACAGCAGGTACTTAAGCATATCTGAAACCAGAAATGATGCTACGCCCTGGCTGAACATAGAAACACACACAACTACAATTTCAATTTTCACAAAGCCCATCTCATCTGTAATATACATGACTTTTCAACACACAAATGCATCAAAGCAGCCCTTATATCTCAAAGCAATGCAATAACCTAGAGGTTTGGACGCTTCCAGATAGCAAACCCTTTAAATGCATTGATTTTATAACAGAATCCTATAAAAAATAACAACATATTACAACATTAATGTACAAGGAATCAGCTAACACACAACAGACTCCTTCAAAAAGCTGTATGAGCATACACATACCACCCCTTTAAGAGAAGGAAAGAAAAGTTTCATCAACCACCAGCAAAAAAGTTTAAAAACAATACACCTCAATTTAATTCCACTCCATACACGTCAACACATATCCATTAAATGCAGGATACCACTGCCCTATTCTAAAAAAAACCCACAGTCACAAAAACATTCCTGAAAACTGACCATTTTCATCCCAACCCTTCCTCTCAAAGACCCTTCTTATTTCACACCAAACCTAAGTCACACCAACACAGATACAATCATCTCCCCTCCCACTTGCAAACAACCCACAACACGGAAATCTCCTCACTCCATTCTTCAAATCATAAACATATAAAGAGCAAACACTTTTATTTACCACTGCTGCAAGTTTCTCTGAAAAAGTCAGTTGGCAACCATCGAAATGCACTAGAAAATGCCCATGTGATAATAAAAATTCCGAAAAATGTCCCTTCCAATTCTCTCTCCATTTAGGCTCTTACTTTACTATCGGACTTATTCGCCTTCTTTCCTACTTAATCTGTCAAACATGGTATCAGTAGCAGCCATCAGCTGAACCTCCTGTTGCACACTTAGGATAACCATCAGCAAAGCAATACATTGTCGACTAGTATCAATAATAATTGGTCGAGGGAAGGGAATTTGATAACAAATGAACAGCAATTGAATTGTCAGACAGACAGAGTGCTCAGAGTATTGGAAAACTAATATGTCTACCTAGCGACCCCCATGAGGATTGAAGATAAATCACCAAAGTGGTTAGAGAAAGCTTATTTAGAAACCTTCCAACTAAACTGTCAACATAGGTTTCTCTAGTTTATAAGTTAGTCTGGCTGGCTATGTATGGATGGACATGTGTGCAGATTGAACCAATGGAGTTACAGGGCTGGAAATCCAAGGTTTCTTCAGTTTATAAGTAATTCTGGCTAGCTGGCTGGCTATCTATATATGTGTCACATGTACAAGCCATAAAAAAAATTGAACCAGGGGGCTGAAAATTCAAACATTTACTCTTTATTATGTCTAGAAAAAAAATTTTGCTGTTTTTTCAAAATCCCTCCCTCTTTAACAGGATTTTAGTGAAGGGTTTGATTTACAATGAGATTTTATGCTAAATTTGTCCATTAGTTTGTGTACGTTTGTTTTGTAAAAAAATTTGGATTTTTTTACTGATCACCACCCAACAAAAGGTAACTTATTTATTAATCACCCCTTTTTCTAACTTTTTAATTGATCACCCCCAACATGGCATGCTGCCCATAGAGGCATTATTCATGAGACAGATTCTATTGAGTGATTAACCTGACCCATTCTTCTTTCTTTTTTAATCTTTGGTGTAGCATCTTGTGTTGATGGTCAGGTTTTTTAGGCAAATGGCCAAAACATTTGACCAATTGATTCAATCTTTGTCTGTTGGTTTCTTTCCTCCTTTGTCCGCTTGGTTGGTCATTTGGTATTTTAGTTCTTTATCTTTCTTGTAACTTGAAGTATTTGGGGTTTAAATAAGGATCTGAAAAATATTAAGTGTTAAGTAGGGAACTTGGCAGTCTGTTCCCCATTCTACCCTTGATGTGAGATTTATCCTCAGGTGATATTCAAAATATCATTTACACCCTGAAAGAGCTAACCATAAAACAGCTAGAGATAATAGGCTACAACAAAAGAGCTATGTAACAATTGATCCTACTTTTTTCTCTAAGTGAGGAGTATATTTTTGTGCTAAGGAATAGAAGAGTCCTGTATAATGAGTATGATAAGAGCTATACAGGAAAGAACTCATAACACGATCGAACTATTTTTTAAAGAGTGTTGAAGTCATATTTATGTACACACATTTTATAATTATATCAGACATATAGAATAAATCCTAATTCTGACCCTAACCCTAATCTAATCCTGACCTAAATTAAAAGTAATATCAATTATCAACAAACTGTCTATCCTCACTAAAAAAATATTACAGCATGCAATGCAATTTTTGCTTCTTGGTAGTGAGTGTTATTTTTTTATGTGTAGAAAATGGCTATTATTCCCTTCAGACTCTGATTTCATGACCAGGACAGTGATATTCATATGTACTTGTTTCTCTTACTTTATGTGATTAAAATGTGCAAATTTTCCTGCTGTCCAGTTAAAAATAATTAGATTACAAATGACTTCTGTGCTGTTCACAAGAGCAAAGTTAGAAGGGAATAACTGATATTTTCTACACTTTTTATGCATAATCAATTAGAAAATAACACTTTTTACCAAAGAAACAAATAAGAAGAAAAAGAAGTTGCACAGTGTTATTAATAATCACCAAGTTATTTTTTGAAGCAAGCTCTTTTGTGCCAAGCTCTTTTGCATCAAGCTCTTTTGTGTCTAACTCTTGGAAAGTGCACCATGGGAACCTAATGCTATGTCCCCCATCCCAGCCTCTACCAAGGGGATGTATCTTCTGAAATGGATGTAAGATTTGTCATCAAGTGAGATTCAAATTGATTCCTCAAAAGAGACACAATCTTATTTTATACTTTTCAGAATAGAGAGAAGAAAAACAAAGAAAAATGGACGAGGTTATCTAAAATAATTTTTGCTGATAAACTTAATGAGATTTTTGTAATTAATAATTTGATTTGTGCTGCAACTAATGACTTTATTATTTAGAAGAGAAAAGAAAAATAAAAAAACAGAATTTAATCTGTAAAGAACGGAAGATTCTAATTTTCTGATTTTCTCTCAGAGAAACACTGGTCAGACTTTAGAGAATTCTTCAACGTCTTCTTTTAGAACACAACTGTTTTTTAGCGGCACTGGACACTCTATGGCAGTCTGTTTTAGCTTAGAGAAAAGTTGCTAGATTTGGCCAGAAGGGGAGATAATCCAATTTTCATCTCAGACTTACCCAACAAAGGCATCAGAGTAGCGTTAAATTTGGAAATCAAGTAAGTCTGGAGGCAGAGGTTCAAAATCAGCCATTCAAAGAAGGCCTTTCCATATCAATTAGTTTTATATCTATTTCACCTGTGTATATCTATGTGTACATGTATACATGTGTATGTACATGTGCTAGTGCCTTCTTATGTGTATATGTGTGCGTGAATGAGTGTGTGCACATGTTCTCTTGACTCATAAAGCCAAAAAAGAAGAAAGCTAAAGTGATACTCCACTATAAAATCTTTCCAGCTTCTTTGGACATTAATTGACCAGAAAAATTATTATTTAGTAAAATCCAAATTCATCCCAAACATCTTAACCTGCCAACAGTGTTCCCTCTAATTTTGAATAGTCAGTGTTGGCAAAAATTTTTGTTGTGCAAATTTTTTCCCCTGACTAAAGTATATGTGCATTCAATATCTGTGTAAATGTAAACTTGAAATTATTCCAAGATGATTTTGGCACAGTATATATTTCATAGCTAATAAAACTGTATTGATATGTTTCAATACAATACAAGTATGATTGCATTCTATGGAGTAACATATTTAGTTAAGATTTTATTCTCTTCTTTGAATGACTCTCTTCAGTTTGTTGTTCCATTAAATAAGATATTAATGATTATTCCTTACTTTTATGTAATGCAATTTCAAAATGAATTAATAACACACCTCAATTCATAGATCATTATTATTATGCTTATAATTATAATTATCAATTACTTCATTATTTTATGTAACTAACTTTTTGTGTACACATCAATTTTCTCTTGCCAATCCCTGTTGAAAAAGGTTGAAAGTATCCATAGAGAGAGAGGGGAGGCAAGAAAAAGAGAGAGAAAGGGGGGAGAGAGTGTTTTCCTTTAGATCCAAGTTTAATTTAAACTTTAAAATTTCAGTAGTCTCAGTGAAATTGTTATTGTGGATGTCAAAGGGTTATGTACACATGTGCAATTGTTAGTGAAACCCTCAGATCCCTCCACAGTCACCTCCCCTACCCCTTCATTCAATTTTAGTTTGCGTATGTCAATGGTTGAGATATGCGCTCTCTGAGTGCCTTCTACGTAGAGATGTATTATTGATGTAAATGCAATTCATTCCTTACTGAAAAACAACAAGAAACGTTTTCAGGTTATCATTCTCACTTTGCGTCTGTATTTAACACAACTTTTTCTACTTCAATAAGAAAACTGTTCTTTTTTTTTCGTTGGTAAATAAATAAAGATTTAATAGTCGATAACAAATTCCATTTGTACCTAAATACATGTCTTATGGAAATAGAAAGATTTTTTTAGTGTCACTTGGAAGTTCTCTCACGTACACAAAATATTCATATTAGATTGTTACACATAAATTGTTTTTTTACATCATAGGGAAGTGAATGATTTATTAATGTAATTGCATTTTCTGTCAGATTCAATGTTAATAGAGATATAATTACTTATTGGTGGACATTTTTTAGCCCCCAACAATGGTGTCTACCCAAGAAATTAGACTGATTTTCATGTACGATTTCAAATCAGGACTTAATCCTGCTCAAGCTGTTGATAATGTCAACAAAGCATTTAGAGTGAACACTTGTGCAAACTGTTCAATGTTGGTTCAATATGCTTAGGTTTGGAAGGAGTAAATACTTGAATTTTCAGCACTCTGATGCATTCATGGCCAGCCAGACCAACTTAAAGACTGAAGAAACCTGTGTTGACAGTTTCTAATGATGCATTTGTAGATCTGGGAAGTAATGTTAAAGTCAGCTAGTATTGTGTGTGAGAACTTTTCATTATTCAAAAGGACAATATATAACAGATTAACTCACTATTACAGATTGTTTTTCTTTCTCCTTTGTGTGATGATTGCTGAATATTGATTATCATCATATCTATTAATGGATATGGCTGTCATGGTCATTCTTTTTAAACTATCAAGTGGACATTAATGAACAATAACATAGGCTTTTCTCGTTTCCTTTCAAATAGAAGACAGCGTGCATTTAGAATGGACTCCACTGCAGTGTGAACTGTTCAGCATTGGTTCAGTACATTTAGATCAGGAAATATGGATGCTGCTAACAAAGAAACTTGAGAGAGGCCCAAACTAGTTCCTAATGATCGAGAACCATCAATAGCAGTAGCCAACGACCGTCAAACAATGGTTCAAACACTTTCTGGAAACTTGTGGATTTTAATGGTGACCATTACAAGTCATCTCAAGGCAACATGAAAGGTCAAAAAGTTTGGAAAATGGTTTCTACGTGAACTGAATAAAGTGCTCACGACAGTGCTTGCACCTCTCAGCTGACTGTGTCTAAGCTCACAAAATTAAGATATGAGTAATTGTAGCAAATCAACATACCATCCCAAGGCAGATTCAAGCTGGCTGAAATGGTTGAATGAAAAAGAAATATATATATATATATATATATATATATATATATATATATATATATGCATATAGTCTGACCATTGCGCCATTGGCATGAAACGCAGGGTCAATGTCAAGAACAAAATTTTCTATGTACACCTGTTTACATGTACTGTATCCCCGATATTGAGCACTCTTCATGCTTAGCTAGCTCAACTCTAAAGAAAAAAAATATGTATATATATATATATGTATCATAAAAGTAGAGTGCTCAATATCTGTGTAAGTAGGGCAATTATAATGATAATAATACACGATTATAAGTGACATATTTGTTTCACGATTATTAGATTCTTATGAGTGGCTCAAGGCAGTCTGCATTTGTCAGGTGAAATTCAATTCCAGGATGAATTTCATCTGACAAATATGGAAGTCTTTTAGCCTCTTACAAGAAACAAATACTCATGAAAAAAATGTAATGTAAGTTATAATCTCGTGTCACTATCATTAAATATATTTATATACATAAGTAAATAAAATATACACAACAAGTCGTATATATTTATCTGAAATACTTTTATTCCAATTCTATCAGATGAGCTTACACAGCAAATTGGTGGTTCAACCATAGTCATAGACCAAATTTCTACATTCAGCATATATATATATATATATATATATATATATATATATATATATATATATATATATATATATATATATATATATATATATATATATATATATATATATTTATATATATATATATATTTATATTTAGTTAAGTATAAATATATATATATATATATATTTCGTTAAGTATAAATTGATTAAATTTCTACATTCAACATATATATATATATATATATATATATATATATATATACATATTTAGTTAACTATAAATAGAGAGTTCTTGGTCTGACTATCACACCGGCATAAAAAACTTATGTACATATATCTGTATAAATTTATCTGGGACAAACTTTTTGTGGAGGTCTGGTAGGCACATCCTACCCTGAGTAAAATCATGATCATTAAATATAAAAGTAAAACATTTCCGATTCATTGTAGATTTATAACTTAACACACTAAATTCAATGTATAATTTATTAAATTGTCATAATTTTCATCCCATGTATTTCAATCTATTTATATTTTATGTACATACCTATGTAAAACACTGTCTGTGTTTTGAAAAATCAATTTTCAAAAAAGTATCCAAAAGCCTTCCAGGAAAACTAAGGTTACAGTCCACATTCATTGTAGTGTGACAAAAATCAGTTTTTAAAATAGCTGCTGTTTTATATGATAATTACATGTCTGATAAAAGTTTGTTGCATTTCAAATTATTCCATCTTTCCTGTTTGACATTGAAATAAGGAGAGATTAAATAACATCTATAAGATCTACAAATTGACCCTATGTTCTATGCATAAACAATAATTATCAGTTAACCATTCTCCAATTCCCCAAAACGTAAAAAAGATTGAATCTACTCAGAAATCCTCTGAGAGTATGCAGAAGTATTTTTTCTCTCACAAATAACTTTATGCTATTTCCTCACAGTTATGACAAAAATCAAACCTTTAAAGAAAATATTCAATTATTGCAAAACATTTTAAAGGATCATCAAAAAGTAGATGCCATTAAAAAAATACATATACTGTTTAAATAAGTAAAAACCATTAATTTCACAAACCTACAGAGCAAGGATTATCAAAAGTTTTTCTCCTTTTTTTATGCTTCTATTCACATTCATCAAAATATTTTTGTTGTTTTTTTTCAAAAAATAAAAAAGAGCAATTTCACAACTCATTGAGAGTGAGTGCGTGCAGAATTCAAACTTTCAACTCTGAATGGTTAGGGCTGGGCTTAGTCTAAATACATTGATACATAGATAAATACATATATAATTGTCAGAAACCATGAATAATCTGAACCTTGCAAAAGTGTTTAAACCAGTTTGTTGTGGGTAGTAGTGATTAATAACAGCAATTCATGAATATAAGCGAAAAGATGTTTTTTCTCAACATCCCACTGACCTATATCTTTTGGCAGTATGCCATGTTTGGCTTATCAATTAAAAAATTGGAAAAAAGGGTGATCAATATTATTTTTCTTGCCTTTTGCTGGACGCTCAAATATGCAAATCTACAAAAAACAATTCACTTGAAAATATCTATCCAATAATTTGAGACTGAACCACAAATTATTGAAACCGCACTTGGAAAATCAGCGGATATCAAAGGGTAACTATATATATATATGTATATATATGTATGTATGTATGTATACACATATATATATATGTATACACACATATATATATATAGTAAGGTAAGTTATATCAGTTCATACAATTTCAGAGAATCAGTATTTGAAAAGAATATATGCCCAGGTCAATGTATGAATGTCCATACACATCCGTCTCTTTCTGTTTATACATGTATATATATATATATATGTATATATATATATATATATATATATATATATATATGTATATATGTATATATATGTATATATGGTATTGTATATATACATATCTGATGTACTGTTTTATTCCTTTCTTTGCCAAAACAATCTGATAATTTACTGGAATTCTGAGAGAAGGAGTTTTTATCTTTCACATCTTTGTTGGTTTTATTACTTTGACTGATCAATTCTTCAGCCTTCCTTCCATGTATAATTCATCCTGAAGAAGAATGTCCCCACAGTCCGATAATTCTATGTTCGGATGTCAGAAATTCATGCAGATATTGACACTTCCCTAAGGAATCTCTCTTCTAGAATTTATCATTGTAAGAATCCCCATCAGCTGGATGAATAATAAGCATGCAGAAGACTGAAGAATTCATCAGTCAAAATGTAGGGATAAAACTAGCAAAGATGAGAATATGATTCAAAGAGTTTTTCAGAAACCTAAAAAAATTTGTAGAGATGACGTATTATCATTTGAAGATCGTTGGAAAAAGGTTATTGCTTCAAATATGTTACATTTTGTACTAGTTCAAATATTAATGAGCATCTTCATACTGTATTTCTTCTTCCTATTAGGAACCGTCAACCAGAACTGCCAACATAGGTTTTTCCGGTTTTCAAGTTGGTCTGGCTGGCTAGCTGGTAAGGTATGTATGTATTCATCTCTCGTACAGACCACAACAATAGAGCTAAAGGGCAGAAAATTTTAACATTTACTCATTATCGTGTCTACAAAAAAGTTTTTTCATGAAAAAGAAACCCCTCCCTGATTGGTGTTTAGTGGGGCATTCGGTTTGCAATGTAAATTTATGCTGTATTAGTTTGAAGTTTGTGCCCATCTGTGTTCATGCTTGTATTTTGAATATTCAACTTATTCATTGACCACCTTTTATTCCAATTTTTTAATTGATCACCCCAAACATGTGATGCTGCTAAAAAAGGTTGGTTACGTGGCAGTTTCTATTGTATGTATTCGTCCTTTTTCTTCCTTCTCTGTCTCAATTTTTTGCTTCCTTTTTTGCTTGCAGACGGTCTGTCTATAAATTTGCTTTTTCTCTCTTGGTGGCTGCCTGTACCTTTTGATTCTTCTTTCTTCCTATTTAATCTTTTGTCTTCTTTGCTCCTCACTCAATCTTTGTTCTTCCTCACTTTCTCTTTTTCTTTCTTCCTTCTCCCTACCAGCATTTCTCTCCTCCTTTTATTTGTTGGACAATAGCGGGTTTACCAGTTTCTTCTTAAAGGGGTGCATCTACTACTTACATATCAGCTATGTTGTGGTTTTCCAATGATTGCTTTTCTCTTGTATCAGCACTGTGTGGGCGTGTCATGCAATTCTTCAATACAGAAAGTCAGTTATGCTCAAACTGGTCACTGGAAACATTGTGACAGCTCTGCAAAGGAAGCGTGTTAGCTGTGGAGAGGCGCAACTTGCTTCATATTTAAAAATGAGGAGTCTGGTTATGGAAATAATCTTATTTTGGTTCACTTTGCATGATGCACTGGTTATTCTCTCCTAAACATGGAACGGTATTTGTTAATTCATGCAGAGTGAAATATCAGTTCAGTTTCTTGTTTTGCTTCTCAAACAAACAATAGGCCAAATTAAAATTGCATACATCTTTTCCATCTACATGCAAAAAGATGTACATCCTATCCAAAGTAGGCAGAATAGTAAATTGACAAAAATTTCCGATTTCTCACTGACTTTCTCAATGTTTCAGTCTATCTAAAACGTATGTCCCTATCTCACTCTCAATGCATATCCCCTAACATACACATACACACACATCTTCACACGTATATCTATCAGTATGTCACATAACATACACACATGCCAGCACATAACTTCATTCATGATGTGTATGATAAAAAAAAACATACTCACACACTTTTTAGCAAGTGGCTTTACCCAAATCTGCTGGTCATTCTTAATTTGGGTACCCACCCAGCCCAGGAGATCTTAGGCACTTAATGGCCCAACTATCCCCATTACAATCAGGGAGTCTGAAACCCTAGGTACCTTTTCTTCTGTGTTTGTGCGCGTGGTGAGGAGGATGTCATCTCCTTGACCTCTTTAGTTAACCTTTTCATTTGAATGCCACACCTATTTGTGGTTAATATAAGATTGTTGTTGGTAAAATAAACACACTATTGCTGTTATCCTTTTCATTGGAATGCCAAAGCTTTGCAAGGCCAGATTTGAAGATCAATTCAGCTTTTTGTGGTGAAAATACTATCACTGGATTCATGATCCCAGGCAGAAATATCAACAACTTTGTTGTCGTCAAAATGAACAAGAATAAAATGAAGCGCAGAACATTGCAAAAGCTTTATTGTATTCATTTCTTGTTATTTTTTCATTGTTACGGCCATATCACATTAGCCATGTGGGTTCTCAAAAGGTCACTGAAGTTAAGCCACACTGTGCCTAGTCAGTATGTAGATGGATGATCATCTTGGAGTACAAGGTGCTGTTAGCTGCTGGGAATCATGTAGTGGATCACCCATAGAGTAATCCCATTAATCCTCCTAAAAAAGCTCACTATGAATCTCCCCTTCACCCATGAACCTTCAAACTGGCCGTGCTGCAAGCAATAATAAATGAACTAATTTCTTTGTTGCACAGTTTTTAAGAGAACATGTTCATCCAGTTGATAAGTCTGAGGCATTGCAAGAGATTTGGAGGGCTTGGCTCCAAGAGGAGCCCTTTTAATGAGATTTGTCAGTCAAAATACAATTTGAGGCTCTGGGGGTTCTTTTTCAAATGGCCCCTTCCCCCACCTAAGCTATGCCTCTGAGGATAAGCTAATATTCCATAATTCCACAAATTTAGGAATGGTAGGGGAATTGAGAAACCTCAAATCAGAGGTCCCCAACTTTCTGGTCTTTGTGGACCTGATTGTGTGTAAATGTGGACAGTCGACCACTTAAATGCCATAAAAAAAGGCTTGAAACTTCTGGATTATCTATTTAGATACATCTAGTTATGTTGTGCCTCTAATCAATGTGTAACACATTCTAAAAAATCAATTGTGCTCAGGTAATCAAAGAAGTCAATTTAGTCATTATTATTTCAACCAAGGAATCTTTTTAATCTATTAAAAAGACACTAAGATTATTCAAAACATGGAAAGTAAGCATTGTACTCCAATATTCGCTCGTGAGCAGGTCAAAATGCTTTCCCAGGCAGCATCTGGCCAGCAGGCCCAGGGGTTGCCAAACCCTGACTTTAATGTATAACATTCATTCTATCCTTGTCTACAACAGAATTTTGGAGTTTTCCATTTTTTCATCAAACATAGGTTTTGATTCATGAGGTCCCGGGGTTCATGGTAGTCCAGACCCCTCCCCCCCCTGTCAATACTAGTGGTAAAAAGCTATGACTCAAATCTAAGTGAAAAATGACTAATCACTTTTTTGCTCTGTTTTTTCATATATTTATTTGTAAAAATGATATTTTTTCATTCGGAACAACTCCGCCTCCCAGACCCAAAATCCTGGATCCACCCCTAAGAGGTATTTTTTTGTTGCCTCAACACGAGCAATTGGTGCAAAATATCTGAACTAACAGATTGTGTGGCATTAGATTTCCCTCCAAAATTGACAACAATGACTGGATAAGGGACTGGTAAGATAACATTTGGGGTTTTTCAAGATTTTTTTAACAAAATTTTTATTTGTTTTCAGAGGGTTAGCTGAGAAGCGAGGGGATGGGGCTATTTAAAAATGCTGCCGGGGTCCCCAAAAAGAAAGGGGGCCCTGAAAATCTTTTAAAATCATAGTTCACCAACTGCATTTTTACTAACATTATTGTATAATGACAGAGATATATTTATACATATACGAGTAGGGATTCCCAGTGTTGCCAGAGGGAAAAATAACTGGAAACTTTGATGTATTTCTTCTTACAAAACACAACAAATGAAAAAAATAATTATTACACTATGTACTCATGAAAAAGTAGCTGCAACAGAAGAAATATTCTGATGTATATAAATGAACAAATAAAGTCATCATTTAGATTGACAGGGCTTCTGGATACACAAGTGTTTCTCCTGTTGAGTGTCAGGATCTGACCCTAGAACAACCAATATAGGGCTGTCCATGAGAAAAACATGGAAAATTCAGGTAAAGGTTAGCGATCTTGAGAGATTGTCTTTGTGCCTAGATACAATTTCCAGAAATGACCTCGAGTGACCTCCACGATCAATTTCTTTCTTCAATAACTTTCACTGTGTAAAGATGTATCCCTATGTAAAATTTCAGGATCCTATGTGTAATATTTTGGCCAACAAACAATCAAAATGAGATATGGTGACCTCAAATAACCCCCATGTCAAAATCACATATCTAAATATTTTGGCCATGAAAGAATCTACCACTATGCAAAATTTCTGTTTCATAGGCGCAAAATTGTAGCTAGCCACTTGGAAAATTTATTATAACACACCAAAAATGATCTCAGAGGACCTCAAATGAATTTTGAGGTCAATATTGCATTGCCTAGGGCTATTGCCAAGGAAAGACCCACTGTATGCCAAATTCCTGTCATATAGATGTAAAATTATTGTTCAAAAGTTGGAAAATTGAGTAGAAATGATCATAATTGATCAAGATTAATCTCGCTTAGTCTGTTACCTACAGCATCTTTGGTAAGAAATTATTGCCCTCAATTCTGAAATATTGGTTAGAAATGAACAAAAATAACCTCTGGTGACCTCAAATGATGTCAGTGATCAACTTCTTTTTTAATATAACCTACGCCATGCAGAGGTAGCTCTATGTCAAAATTCAGTTTTATTGATACAAAATTGTAACCCCAAACTCAGAAAACTGTTTTAAAATGACCCAAAATAACCTCTGGTGACCTTGAATGACCTCGAAAGCCAACCTCACATTGCCTATGTTTCAGGTTTACCTCTCTTGAGTCTATTTGCTGAATAATACATTGATACCCCTTGTCCTTTTTGCAGAGAAGAAGTACAGATGAACAAACACGCAAACACTAAGCTCAAATATTTGCACGTACAAGAATTGCGTAAATAATAATTAAGTTTGGAGGGATTGTTTTTTACCAATTGAGTGATAGTGCATGTCTATTTATAGCAAAGTTCTGTTTTCCACCAAAGCTCACTAAATGTTGGAAGGAACCCTTCGAGCCTTGTGGCTCCCAAATCTCTAGCTTCATCACATCACAACAATCTTTTCTATCGCTTATTTAATCTGGCATTTTATCAAGTAAAAGGTATCAGCGGTGGAAGGTGGTGTAGAGTGATAGTTTTCCATTGCAAGATAAAAGTCCTTGTCCATGGCTGAATAATCCATTACTATTGATCCATTGCAAGATAAAAGCCGTGACTCAAAAATAGAACCAAGTTGCCATTGATCACAATAAAATGGAAATTTCATTTAGTCAGCCATAGATCCGTGATGACTGAAATTCCCATTATTCAAAGTCAATGTGTTAATCATGATTCTAATTGAAAGGGTTTCTTGAAAACCCGCAGAAGGCACTTAATGTTTGCTGCGGCTTTTTGGTTATTTTTAAAACTTTAAAATCTTTTTTTCTTTTTAATCTTGAATGAAATTACTTTTAGCTTTTTGCAAAGAACAAAGATTCAAATAATAATGCTGATTCCATCAAAAATTTCCAAGGAGAGCAACTTTCAAGAAAGAAAACCCAACAATTCCATTTTTTTCCTTTGAAAGAGACACAAACCCCAAAAGTCAATGTAGGATTCGACAGCACGTCAGAGATGAAAAAAAAATTTCTCTTTTTAAGAACGTTTGAAATTTCATCTCTTTCATATTCAATGAAATGGATGAATTTTTCATTCCTCTTGAAATTTCATTGTTGGAATTCTTGTTGATATTTGAATTCTTAGCAGTCATTGATATTCTCACCAATTGTTCTATCTAAAAATGGATTTGGATTATTTTCTCCCGTTTCCTACTGGTGTATCACAGACATTGAATACTAAAAATCAGTTTTCTCGAAAAATGGATTTGGATTATTTTATCTCACTTTGTACTGGTGCATTGCAGACATTGAATATTAAAAATCTGTTTTATCTGCGGATGGATTTGGATTGTTTCCTGTCGTTTTGTACTGGTGTTTTGCATATATCATTTTACAAGTATCAATCATCTTGAAGGAAGAAAACTTGCTTTTCTCTCTCCTCTTTCTATTACTAATTCCATGGATGGTCAATGCATCTTTGAAATTATGGTTCTCCTTTGTACTGTTCATCTAATCTGTGATTGCAAATACTGCGTACTTACATTATATCTGGCCCACGCACTGCATAATTGCATAACATCTACCTTGCATACTGTGTACTTGTATTGTATCAAATTCTTTGCACTTGCCTATTATCTGGCCAAAATAGTGCGTACTCACATTATATCTGGCTCACATACTGCATAGTCTCATTATGTATGGTCCACATACCACGTATTTGCATTATATCTGGCCTGAATTCTGTGCACTTGTATTGTATCTGACTCGCATTCTTTGCAGTCACACATTATCTGGCCAACGAAAAGTGTACTTGCATTACATCTGGACCAAATACTGTGTACTCACATAATATCTGGCCTGTATACTGCTGACTTGCATTATATCTGATCCACATACTACATACTTATATTATATCAGGCCCACATACTTCGTACTCACATTACATTTGCCGTGCCATAGTAAATAGATGTTACAGATGTAGAAAGATTTTTGTGGTAACCCTTTTAATTTTCCTCTGGTGGAGGAGATAGATCTGTACACTAGTAAGTTTATTTTAAAGGGTTTTACTGCAAAAGTATTGAACTAAAGCAAAAATTCCTATGATAAAAATTAGTGTTTGTCTTCGCTCCCATTAAATTTTTAATTGTTCATCAGTACCCACCGAAGTGACAACATCTTTATAACATAATCATCTGTCTTTTATCATCCGTTGTTGGACATGGACCTCCCCCAGGATCCATGTTGTGAGTTGTGATGTCGATTGGTTGTCTGCCATTCTTGCAACATGGCCAGCCTATTGCCATTTGAGTTTTAAAAGGGATTCTCTGATGTCCTGGTCTCTTGTTCTCTCCCTGGTATTTTTTGCTGTTTTATGATCTCCCCATTTGAGAGTGCTTCTTTGTATGATTTCTTCTTCTTTTGAGGGTCTGATGGAGATTCATTGTCCGATTTATATGTAGTGGTCTACTTTCTCCAGTTCTGTGTCTTCTATTTTGATTGTTGTGTTCTTATTTTTGACGTGATTATTGCACACGATCTTTGTTTTGTTGAAGCTGTTTTTCAAACTAATGATGAATAATTATTACAAACTTCTGCCATTTTCTAATTATAAAAGTTTCATGTTTTAAAGGGACATTTATTTCTAGACGACTTAATATATCTATGCCTTTGTCTATGTCTTCATGTTCAAGCAAAAGTTCCAGCAAATGTAAATTTCATGGCCTTTTCAGAACAACTGCACAGCAATGCCAATTGATTCTAACGGCTCTTTTCCATGCCATAAGTAAAGGGTTTCATCATAAATTAATAACATTCAGACTGGGAACCATGAAACAATCAAATATATTGCCAAAGTTTTCTGATCTTCAACATTTTGGCGCACTTAATTAAGGGATTAAAAAAACTATAAATCACTCAGAGAGCGCAAATTTCTACCAACGCTGTTGTCACTAAAAAAAACTAAACAATCTGATTACATATCCCAGACATTTTTTTAGTTCCAAATTTAGGAGTGCACTCTTAATTATTCTTACTGAAGCTACAATGACATTTTCCTTTCATGGTTTATTCAATGTGAATCTCTTTGTTTCTGATGCTTTATATTTAGATTGATATTTACGAATTGTAGTCTTATGTCCTTCTTCATCCGTAAAAGAAGGCATTTTCTAATTCACCAAATGGGAGTAGATTCCAATAATAGGTTGAATCAACCAACATTTAACAAAATGTCGACCATCAAGTAGAGAAATCCGTTTGTATGTGACAATTCATCTTCTTAAACTCAATTTTCGGCCCACACGGACGCAGTATTGTTCATATCATCCTACATCTTACTCAGATATTTATATTATATATATTTCATTACATATTATGTATTTATTATACATCTTTTGATATATATTTATTTTGTAGATATTAAATCATGATTTATATTTTTCCATTCTATTCTATCACGGGGGAAACAGGATAAATGTGAAGAGTAAGAAAACATCATTTCTAAATGTCTAATTCTAAGTTCTAAGACCGTTCTTTAGTAAAATTATGTTAACTAGGAAAATTCTGCTAATTTTTCTGTTTAGTCTCTAGTTTCTTCTCATATTCAAAAAATATCAGCGTGTCAAAAATAGAGAAATAAGGTCGAAATCATTTTGTGAGTGTATCTGTGCGTGAGAGAGAGGGGGGAATCTGGTGTAATTGTCTTGAAAAACGGAGAGAGAAAAGAAAAATCAAACACCCCAAACTTGAATGAGAATTCAAAAATGGTTGGTGAATTTCTGCCAGATATTTAGCTTGGATGCCAATACCATTCGTTCAATAAACTCGGAGGGGAACCTGGAAGATGGTTGACTAAAACTCAGTGAAGATGAATTCAAAATGTTATGCCAAATCGGTGGTATTGTCTAATCGGCAATATTCGGGGTTTCTTTTTACGAAAAACAAATTACCACGTAGTTTTAATTTGATTGAATGTTCATTCGATGAAAAGAAGGATAAAAAAAACTACTATTTTTGAAATCAAGAGTTCATCAATTAATAGTGAAATCCATTACGAAAAATAAGTTGATACATAATTTTAGCTTATTTCTAAAAGTGTAAATGAATACGTAGTATCAACTTGATCAAAAGTTCATTTCATTCAAATAAGGATATAAAGATATTAAGTAATACTTCTGAAAAGTTTATGTAACGAGGGAGAAAACAAACTTTATTTACAAAAACAAGTTAATTGGGCAAATTCACCGATTCGGCCACACACGGCCAGGCATATAAGCACATACATACATACATACATACATACATACATACACACACACACACACACACACACACACACACAAACATACCCCCACGCACACAAACATACCCCCACGCACACAAACATACCCCCACGCACACATACCCTCAGGCATACACAGTCTCCTACCTGTTTCCAAGACACGAACTCAAAATATTCCCGAGAGACTTAGAAAGAATCTTCAAAGTTGATGTTAGATAAACTGAGAAAGGCCACGTTTTGGAGTAATGCCATTTTCATTATTTTGTTTGGTTTAAAAAAAAAAAGAACTTTAAACTACAAAGAAACTTATTTGAAAAAAAAAGTGACAATGATTAAAACATAATGTCTGATTAGTAAGGATAGGGTGTTGCAAATAAAAAATGAAAGTTGATACAGAGAAACAAAATTTTCTACTTTAATATTTTTGCGATCATTTATTTTAAACATAACCCAATCTCAGCCTTTTATCACAGTTGTATTCGGTCTTTTATACAATGATCCCTCGAGGGCACGAATGGTTTGATATTATTCACTAAACGAATGGATTAATATTAATGTCTTCCCTGTCAAAGATTACTGACAAATTCCACCAGAACCCCCCCCCCTTTTTTACGTACCCTTAGGCTTCGTAAGAACCAAGGTTGGAGAGCACTGGCCTGGTATTCCACGTTATCATAGCAGCTCTCTGGTTTCGGCCAACACCCTCCTTCGACGTTGCCCTACATGATGTTTCGAGCTTAGCCTGTCCTTCCGCTTGGCGTGATTCAACCACGTCATCTCCTGTCACTTCATGGTGACAAGGAAATGTTCCTGGGGATCTACAAGCCTCTCAACTTCGCTGCTCACACACACACACACACACACACACACACACACACACACACACACATATATATATATATATATATATATATATATATATATATATATATATATATATATATATATATTGGTCTTTAGCTTCGAGTATGAAACACGGAGTAGCTTACTCCGGAATTTCCTTTTCTAAGTTGGAGATGGTATCATACAGGCTTATTACGCATATCGATAAATCTTTCCATATATACGATTGTGTGCTTGTATATCGCTTGTATATATAATCTAATATTTCTGCATTATGAACTGTCTGTTCACCAATCTTTGAGAAACCTAATTACATTCTTTCTAATAGCTTCTTTCTTTTTTTTTCTTTTTCAAATGAAGATGTTATTACAGTAGTAGCGCCCCCTATACCTTTACTTAGGAATTGAAGGCTGCACTCCTAGCTGGTTACACTTTTGGGCCCCGGCACTTGTTGCCGGCAGCTCTTTCCCTCTCTTTATTTCTCTCTAAGATCGGTATCATTTCGCTGACCTCCCGGCCGATCTGATCCAAACCATTTTTCCACCGTGACCAATCTCTGTACTAACTTTGCCCATTTCACTTCGCCAATGTCGAGGCATCTCACCGACGCACAGCTACGCAACTACACAACCGTGTCCTCATCACTTGCTCCAAACGTGACACCTTTCAATCTCACGAATGAAATGGCAAGGTCTTATTACAATCCGATTGTCACGATAATCTTTCCTAAATTTCTTTACTTCGGGAAACACGCATTGATAAAACTCCATGTTCTCTGTCTTTCATGATCTGTTCGCCGAGAGTCTATCAGCATCAGAGAATAGCCCCCAAGTCGCACACACATATTGGCAGTTTGGCATACACACTGAACCCGGTCTCTATAATCATTCCTTGGTACGCCCCAAGCCTAATGGATTCAAAAGTAGTTCTGACACCTCCACTTCGACTCTGACGCATGTACTATCAATGAAAAGCTCCCACCTTTCGCTATCTTTTCTCATCCTTTTACGCGATTGATTGTATTAATGTTATCATTACGTGTATTTAATTTTCATTCTTATTTATTTGTCATTGCTGTTCCTCTATTGAATGTACGTTTTATTTCTCCATCCAAATACTTGTATGTGTTCCATTTTACTTTGTTTCAACTCCGCGTCTACGTTCGTACTTGGCGCGCATTCACTTTGTACTATTTTTGCGCATTTCTCCCTTCCTTCTTTCACATCTCCAGTGACGTCAACGTCAACACCAAACCACATGGAAGTAAAATCCTTTGTCTCCAACATTTTCACGCTATCCATTCTTTAATGAGAACGACTGCAACTATCCAGAACCATAAACAGGTCACGTTCCAACCTGAATATATCTTACACAGTCATATCACCTGAATTCTTCAGTGAAATTTCCTCAAAAAGCTAGGTGGAATGCTGTTGCAAAAATTTTAATACGTAAATGTACAGAGAGAGAGAGAGAGAGAGAGGAATTCTGGTATTAATGAAAGTTAGTTTGTTTTTTTCAATTCTTGTGGAGTATTGTAATGTATTGTAAGAATATAATGAGAAAATTTTAAAGATAGAAAAATAAATCAAAGAGAACTTGCAGGTAAAGTGGATGTGAGCATAAAATCTTAATGCAATTTCTCCTGGAAATCAGTGAGATAAACCCGTAAACATTGCCACGTTTTAGACTTCTGCTTTTTTGTTTGTTGGTTCTCCTTTCGGGTAAAACTTTTGCAACAAAACTCCAATTGCTTAGAAATTATCTGAAGAAAATTGGAACCATTTTCTTGGAAAAACCAGGAAAAAAAATGGCGTGAGTCAATAAAGATGGTGACAGCAAGGTATGTAACTTGGTTCTCATTATGAAAATAGTTCACTGGTATTCCCTAATTTTTGTTACATTTTAGATATCTACTTGGTGAAATAGATGATGTTATGGCTGAAACATCTGCCTCACATTCAGAAAACCCTGAGTTCAATTCCAGTGAAACTTCAACTAAAACCAGAAATTCTTGTTCTCTCTCACTTAATCTCTTTCTCTCTCTCTCTGTCCCTTTCTATCCCCATCTCTCCTTACTTCTCTCCTTTTTCTTGGCACCAATCCCTACCTCAAGCTCTGACTACTCAGCCTGACATACCATCATCATTTCCTCATATAGATTAAAGGTAATTGCTTCCTTGCATCACACCATTTAGACTTTAAATTTCTTTTCTTAAATCCTGGAAAAAATGGATTCTCTTTCTTGGCAGGAAAAGATAGAAAAGTAATATTGAGAAATTGGGAAAAAAATCAAAAAGAATTTCAAAACTAAAAAGTATTTATTCCTTTTTCTCCAAAATCTCACAAATCATGGCAGCTCAATTCTCCTGATAAATCTCTTGTGATTGACGCCATATTCAGCTTCATTAATTTATAACAAGTCAAGATTCTCTCTCTGAATCACTGAATCAACGATGGAATTCACAAAAGTAAATCGCCTCTTTTGGAAAAAGATATCATATTTACTTGAATACAATGCGATCTTAAATCTGTAATATATGTATATATATGCAAGCATTATTTTACACACAAGTATAATGTTAAGTATCTGCTCCCAATGTCTTAAACATGCAACGGGCCTTGAGCTTTTAAATGCTGCTGCTGATGATGATGATAATTGCTTACCATCATGATTTCTTGGGGAAGAAACTGAATATCATATTTTTATTTATCACAAACTCTCAAACAAAACTGTCAACTCAGCATAGATTTATTCAGTTTTCAAGTGATTCTGGCTGGCTGACTGGCTATGTGTGTGAGTATGTGACACACATACAAGCCACACTGATGGAGCTAGAGAGCTGAAAATCTCTACTTTCACTACTAATTAAGTTTTTTTATACAAAAAAAAAATTATTTACAATTTTGATCCCCATCGGTTTCTAGTAGGGGGTTATATCTACATTGTAAGTTTATGCTAAATTGGTACCTTACTTTATTTCCAACAGCTTTCATGCTTGTTTTTGGAAAACTCAGACATTTTTAGTGATCAATGCCCAACAAAAGGCTAGAGAATTAACTTATTCGTTGATCACTGCTCTGTCCAATTTTTAACTGATCACACCTAACATGGCATGAGGCCAAAAAATGTTGGTCTTAAAACAATTTCTAATGAGTAAACAACCAAGCATGCTTAAAATGGTTTTTATATGCATCTTCAAAGAGAATAGTTCAGGCTTGTATCCTCATTTTTGCTGTTTCAAACATTATATTTCAGCTAGCTCACTCTCTTCCCAGGGAAAATCTGGAAATTTTTAAAATACATTGAACAAAATCCTCCATCTTATCCACAGTGTTTTTATTTGTGTCTTTGATTAAAACAACTCATAGATTTGAATGGCAAAGATCTAGCCGATCTTAGCAGCATTCACACTTTTGGGGAGGAAATTCAGACTTTTTTAGAGATCACTGCCAAACAAAAGGCAAGAGGAATAACTTATTCATTGATCATCCCCTTTTCCAATTTTTTTATACATCATGCTGCCAAAAGACATTTATCATATGACAGTTTCTATAGAGTGCCTGAACGGATCTGTTTTATTTATTTATTTTTTTTTTGCCTGGCTAGTCTCTAAAAATATCGCTCTCCGAAATTGAGGAAGTAATAGCTTGAATAATTTCAAATAATTCCTTCATTCAAGTAATTGTGCATAAATTTTTATATAACTTTCAAGATGAGTCAGTTTTCTCGACCAAGCTATTTGGGTCTCTTTTATCCACTTAATTTAAGATTTATGATATAAAACATGAATACTTTATTTCAACAATTTTCTGTATTTGATGCACTTAACTCAATGCTTGTCCATTAATAACATAGATCAAACATTGAAAATATCAAAGTTCGACTAATAACTGTGTCAGGCTAGAGATTCATTGATCTCTTCTTATATATATATATATATATATATATATATATATATGTGTGTGTGTCTGTGTGTGTGTCAGTTTGAAATTCACTTTAAACATAATCTGAGTTATATTAATAAACCACATGAAATATTCCATGATCAAAACTTTGCTTAAACCTTGTTTAACAATAGAGTGAGAGAAGAAAAAGTTTGCTTCACTACAAATTAAAATTATGGTAAAGTTAAATTCATATAATCATACGTGAATATGATGGGGAGAGATGTATCAGTAAATCTGTCAAACAAACAAAATACAGTTGTGGATAATTTGGGCCCAAACGAAATTTGACAAATAGAATTTTCCTTTTCAGAGTTAAGAAAATGAGAAGTTTACAAGAATATATATATATATATATAAATATGTATATATATATATATATATATATATATATATATATATATATATATATATAAATACATATATATATATATATATATATATGTGTATATATATATATATATATAAATACATATATATATATATATAAATACATATATATATATATATATATATATATATATATATATATATATATATAGATTGATAGAGAGAGAGAGAGAGAGAGAGAGAGTGAGAAGGATATTGAGACCAAGATAGATAGATATAAACAGACTAAAACATAGGACTTGATTGATTGCTGAAATAGACTCAGACGGATCAAACGTTTCAAGTCAAATTGATGGAAAAATTTTATTAGTAAAAACAAAAATCTGAGCAGTTTCCTTGGGACTTTTGTTTTTCATCCTCATTTCATATGAAGAAGTGAAGTTGGCCCCCATCACACGTCCACTCCCTAACCTCTAAAGGCTACAGCTTCAAGCAACTAAATGGATTCAAGAGAAAATGGAGGCAAAAACAAATTTGATTTATTTGTTCATAGAAATGGTTGACGCCAGTTAAGTACAATGGATTGATTTTGAGTGTTTCAATCGTTGTCTCATATGGTTGATGGTGTGTCTGCACAAGGGATGAATGCAAGAGACAAACAATATTTAGGGCCCTCGTTTGGCACGCATAGGAAAAAAATATTTGAAAATATTTGTCTTTCTACCAAAGAATTGATTCATTGTTTTTATTTCATTTTATTTTTTGTTGTGATTGTCACTGGAGGTACAGAGTGGCATGATGGTTGTCAGCCCAAAAGACAAAATTTTACGTTTCATATTTGTATTTTGTGGAGCCAAAAATTCTACTGACTCGAGATAACTAATACCCAAAGATTATAGATAAAAAGGAATCCAGTCATTACAGTCTATACTTATTAACAAATTTGTCTTTATTTACATACATATAGTGATGTGGAAGTCTATACAGTTGAATCAATTTGCACATGCCCTTGGAAAAGGCATGGATTCATTTCTTCCCTCAGCCACAGGTAAATAGTAAGTAAGTAATAGAGCTCTTTGGTAGGCATCAGGCCTGCACCCATAATAACCAGTGATTGCTTCAGAAACAATACCTAAAGATTATAGATAAAAATGAATCTAGCAATTACACTCTATAGATATTGATATACTAAATAACCAACAATTACTTTAGAAACAATGGATAAAAAATCTCCAATGTTGATGCTGCCATTGACTGGTCAAATGGAGACAAGGACATGGTTCAATATATCTTGTTGCATGGGAGAACTTGTTATTTGAAACCATCAAACAAAACTGACAACATGGGTTTCTTCAGTTTTTAAACTCTTCTGTATTGTGCATATTGTACTGTACCAATTGAACTGGAGGGCTGAAAATTTGAAGATTTTCAAGTTTTTTTTGTTTTTTTCCAAATTCCCCCCAAAATAAGTTATTAGAGAGGGGACAATTTACAATATAAATTTATGCTGAATTAGTCCTTTATTTTGTGTAGACTTGTTTTTTTTTTTAAATTTGTATGTTTCAGTGACCCAATAAAAGGTATCTTATTCATTGATCACCCTTTTATTTAAATTTTGAATCGATCAACCCCAACACAGCATACTGACAAAAGATGATGATCACATGATGGTTTCAATTTAGTGACTAACCAAACCTGTTATAATCAATAATAATAATAATGATAATAATAATAATGATAATAATAATAACAATAATAATAATAAATAGAGACTATTTTAGATTGAAGGACATCACATGGGTTACAGAGTTCAGAATAAACACATCATAAACAATTACATCAATAAAAAACAAAATACAAAAGAACAACAATTTTTAAGAAGAAATTATATTATAAATCACATCATAATTGAATGCACCAACCAGACACAAATTGGAATAGAAAAGCAAGCAAGACAGTAGGCATGATAGTACACTAAGAACTGTGCAAACAGCATGGGTTTCACCATATAAACACATGGATAAACACAAACCATTGACATTAGTATGGACAACTCTATTTAAGTAAAAAATTTTAAAAGTTTGATTGATGTGGGAGAGAATCAAAAACTTGAGGTTGAGGGTTGAGACTAGACCACAGTAGTGTTTGAGGCTTGCCAGGGAACTGAAGAAGGTAACTTGCCGTCACTTATTTTTCAGGGGACAATCACCAGAACCCAAATCTATCCATTCAGACCATATCAGTGTCAGGTTTGGCAGAAGTGTAGAGAGAGGTGCTGGGGATTTGAGGAGACTTACTATCACTCAATCCCTCCCAATAACCAATTGTCATCTGATGCGAATATACAGAGGCTTTAACTAACTATAAAGCAATCAGAGAGTGCATTCCTCTACTAACACCGTTGTCACTAAAAACTGAATGAAAATCAGCTCATATATAGCTACAATTCATGAGAGGCAAGGTATGATAAAGTCATTTTGTGCTTCTTAGTGTAGAATTCTGATCAAATGTGCCTCCAAAATGCTCAGGCAAAAATTGTGTTGCTGGCTCAGATTTTCTGTTTTTCCCTTTGTGTCCTTTCAATCTAAACCATCAACCTTTGATATAGATCCCTGCACTCCATCATAACTCATGATTTTGACCACCTGCGTCTCTCTATGAGTGGATGTGTCTTGTATAACAATGCTTTTTCATTTTCTGAAGGGAGGTAATCTTCAGCAATTACTGAAACTATCAGAATTGAATCAATTCCTCCTCAGCTCAGGGCTCACCATTCTACAAAAGGTCATTGAAATTCATGGTGAACTCTTGGAGATATTGCGTAGACAAACGTGTGTGAATACATAAACATATAAAAACGATTTAAAAAAGAACTCTCTCAATCAAAAAAAAAAAGATTTCTGGATACACTCTAAAATTGAACCAATTCTTACAGAAAATTTAATTAAAGCTCACTGAGTGCATTTAGAGATATTGCGTGAAAATATAGCTCTGATGTAGGTGAGCTAACTGTGAAAAATTCCTGGAACAGATCCCAAGTTGAATCAATTCTTTTTAGGTCAATGACTAACTCTTCCATAAAATGTTATTGAAATTCCTTGAGAACTTTTGGAGATACTGAGTTGACAAACAGACAAACAAACAGATAGACAAACCAGCAGCTAAACATAGGTGAATACATAACCTCTGTCCAACTTGAAATTCATTGAGAACTCTTGGAGATATTGTGTGAACATAAAGACACTAGTGAATACAAATATGTCTCTGTTGATAAACTATTCGATGGCAGAGTGAATGTAGATTTTCTTTCTTCCCAAATAACTGAAAGAAAGAGTTCCTTTCCTTCCAATGATGCAAAAGAGGAAGAGTCTTATCTTTGCATATAAGACAGCAATTAGTCTTCCCTTCTGTGAGACAATCAAGTATTTCCAGAATATTTGCTCCTGAAATGAAGGGGGCAGGGGGTGTCTTACTATCAAATAAAATAACCCATTAATAATGGGGGGCAGAAGATTAATGTATTACGGCCAATTGACGTCAAGACGAGATAAAATAAAAACTCAGACGACAGGTCTGGTTACTCACTCAACTCAATAAAAACCATCATGTGACCAACGTCATTTGACAGCATGCTGTGTTGGGGTGATCAATTGAAAGATTGCAGATAGAGATGATCAATGAATGAGTTACTTTTCTTGCCTTTTGTTGGGCTGTGATCACTAAAATGTCTGAATTTTCAAAAGACAAACAGACAGAACGCTGAAGGATCAATTTAGCATCAACTCACATTATGAATTGAAGCCCTGGCTGAAAACCTATTTGGGTGATGAAGGGGGGGGGTTCTCAAGAAACAATAAAAATCGTTTCTCTTGACATGAAAAGGAATAAATGTTGAAAATGACTGCCCTCTAGCTCTATTGGTGCGATACATAAATAGCTAGCCAGTCAGTCAGAATCACTTAGAAACTGAAGAAACCCATGTTAACAGTTTTTGTTGACAGTTTCTACCAATAGCAGAGAATGACTGAGGGTCAAATAGAATGGATGAAAAAGTACAAGAAACAAGAAAGCTCTCAAAGAGCGCATACCTCAGCTGACATCCTACATTGAATCAAACAGAAACGAATTCTTGGTCCCCCCCCCCAAAAAAAAATTTAACTATCTATTTCTTTTCCCATGGAACATCTGTCCACAAAATTTCATTAAAATTTATTGAAAACCCATTTCTAGGTCTCGTTGCTGAGTGGAGAGTCTGGCGATGGTTTGAACAATTGCCTACCAAACCAAAGGCAAGCACTCTACCACTGGGCCACATTGATCAGTCTCGGAAATCTTTGATTTCATGTAATTCTCGACTGGATTTGAAGGGGATCAAAGAGAAAAAGAGAAAAATCTCCAGAACTCACTCGAGAAACAATGAGAAGCACTTACTCAAAAGTTAGTCACTCAAACATGTTTTGGCAAAATGCTGTGTTGGGGTAATCAATGAAAATAGGGTGATCAATGAATAAGTTATTCCTTTTGCCTTTGGCAGCATCACTAAAAATACAAATCATAAAAAAAAATAAATGTGAACATTGCCCGTCATTAACTAAGGGACCAATTTAGCATAAACTTACATCGTAAATTGACGCACCTTAAAAGGAATTTGGCGGAGGAGTAATTTTGAAGAATAAAAAAAAAAGTTTCTCCTAGACATAATGAGTAAGATAAATTCTTCAATTTTCTGTCCTCTAGTTCCGTTGGTGTGGCCTGTACACAAGACGCATGATACATACATAGTCGCCATCACTTGAAAACTGAAGAAACCTATGTCGTTGTCAGCTTCATTATAATGAGACTGGGAGATATTCTTCAAATACTCATCATTCAGGGTTGGTTACATTTCCAGTGCAAAAAACAGAATGGTACGGACTGGCTGTTTACATTCACTTCTCACAAATGATCTTGGAAAAAACATATGGAACTATTTCTCTCCTTGGATATAAGTAAATAGCCCGGCAGTTGGGGCACTTTTAAGGCACTTCATCTAAGAGAAAGTCACTCTGATAAGAAATCCACAGCTTGAAAGTCACCATTGCTGGTCGCAGATAAAGGAAGAGGTTTAAGAGCGTGGCTAGCAACTGAAACCCTTAAGAGAAAACCAAGTAAAGTAGTTGAGGCCACATGTTGCACAGAAGACTTTCACTGAAAAAACCTGGAGAAAATTTGAATTTTAAAAGAATATCATCAGTCAAAATGTAGTAGGTGAACTATGATTAATAATGTTTTTTGGTCAATCATCTCCTTTACTGGGGGTTCAGGGGTCTTTTCAAATAGCCCCTTCCTCTTCCTCTTCCTCTATCTATGCCTCCGCTTTATCCCATGTGTGTTGAAAGAGAATTAATTTGATCCAAGAGAAATCCAATTTAACATTAGTTGAGAATAAGAGAGAAAAATGCACCTTTATCAACGATGACTCATTTGGTTTGAATTCCAAATAAAATTACAGGTTTATTTTTTGATATCTTTCGTCTTCTCTACGTCATTCAACCCTTCCATTCATGCTTCTCTTTCCACACAACTATAGTTATATCATTTAGGTTTGGTAATATTGCCACCAGGAAAAGAACGTGGAATTGAAATAACTCAATTTGATGATTTTCGTCTTGATTACTCACAGCACGAAGCAGATTCGTCAATTTGGAGACCTTGTTTACCAACAGTTGTAGAAATGGAACGGGTGTAGGGGCAGGATGGCATATATCTACTTCTCAATTTCCAATTTTTTTATGTTCAATGTTTACTATTAGAGGTATTTTCATATACCAGGTTCTCAAAACCCAGCCTTACCATATACCTAGATTCCCCAAGCCCAGCCTTACCATATACCTAGATTCCCCAAGCCCAGCCTTACCATATATCTAGATTCCCCAAGCCCAGCTTTACCATATACCTAGATTCCCCAAGCCCAGCCTTACCATATATCTAGATTCCCCAAGCCCAGCCTTACCATATACCTAGATTCCCCAAGCCCAGCTTTACCATATATCTAGATTCCCCAAGCCCAGCTTTACCATATACCTTGATTCCCTAAACCCAGCCTTACCATATACCTAAATTACACAAACCCAGCCTTACCATATACTTTTTTACCTTACAGAGTACTTTGCTCCAAAAATCTAACCTTACTGTATACCTAAATCACAAAGCTTAGTCTTACTGTATACCTTGTTCCACAAACCCAGCCTCACTGGTTATCAGTCTTGTCTCCTTGTCAAGTAAGCTTTACCAACACCCATTTATTCATGCAATTATGGGAGAATGTGTTTTTTTTCAAATGATCCTCGAAGATAGCAGCACGCGATGTTATCAAGAATTGTTGCAAAGGTCGTCATTAGATTCCACTGAAGCAGACAACTAAGATTATCCTGACAAGGTGGCACCAAACTTTTCCAACCAATTCCACAGAGAGAGAGATGTTATCAGCAAATGTCATATCATCCAATAATCAGTAATCACCCCTCATGCAGGTTGATCACTTTTTTACTATGTGATAGCTAAGTATTTTCCCAAGAACTTGCTGTTTTTCAGAAATTCTTAGATTAGCAGGGAGACCCATTGTATAGATCAGATAGCTTCTCACATCATAACTCCTTTATTCAATGTTTTTTTTGGATTTACCTTAACTTTTAACTCTTAAATTCATATGAAAAAATCGAATGTCAAATCAAGGGGAATTACTCCTGACAACTAAATTTGCCTATATGTTATGAAAACAATAAACAGTGGGGAATAACTTCTAATCAAATTCACTACTGCTTGCGCCTTAATTAAATTTTTTGATTTGAAAAAATTTCAATTCATAAAGAAGTTCTATTTTCTTTTAAATTTTATTCAATGAAGAGATCCACTGTCTTTAGGAAGCACTTCATGAGTTTTAGGGTTAAAAATGAAGTCAGAGCTAATGTTGATACTCATACATGTATTATAGAGCTTCCTAGCTATTCACAATCCTTGTCACAGTTTATTTAGCAAATAGTCTTCTCCTATGATACACCAGGAAATAACAATAATTAAAAAGATTTCATATGTGTAATGAAAACAATGAGAAAAGCTAATAAAAATAACTATTCATGTACAACAGGACCAGTATACAGGAATCAGTCATTATGTATGATATGGTCTGACTTTTCCGTGTCTATTTGTTCATTTGTTCATTGTTTTGGGAAATACGTATGCCATAATGCTGGGTTTATGGAAATAAGTAATACTTCTATTAGTACGTACAAACATACAAAAAAACTGTACCCCCACTTACCCCTCCATTTCCACTACTGCAACTAACTAAAATCAAAATTTGCCAATTTGTCTTCGTTTTCCTTTCCATTATCTCGACAATTCTCTTGTGTCAAATATATTTGAATCAGTGGTCAGGATTTGTCATTTTGTGATCTCCTGAAATCTATTTATTGATAAAATTAAAACTAAAAAAGGACAAAAAAAACAAAGTAATCCTTGCATCACCATGAAATCAATTGCTGAACAAAAACGTAAAGAAAACACTGAAGAAAGAAATTTTAAAAAGTAAGATATAAAAAAATGACCTTCAGTCAAAATAAACAATTGTAAAAAGAAGAATTTAGTGTTTTATTTCCTCCACTTGTGGAGAGTGGAATAAAATGGTGGCTTGTTGCAATTTTGGATCACAAGACATTTTGTTGTTGTTTTTTGTCTGATAAGCTGTTTATCAGACATTTTGTTGCAAACCTAAACACCTTCTCTTGTTCAAATCAAGCGGAATTTCATTTGATTCTGGCTAAAATAAATGAAGGAACACCCTTGCCACACCCTACACATCTACCTGGGGTGGAGTGTGGGATGGCAATATAATGTGATATGTTCCGTTTTCATCACTTTCTTCTTCACTTTTTTGCATCTTCTTTCTTCTCATTTTTCTTCCTTGTTCCCTCTTGCTTAGTCTCCCTCTCAATAATAATTTGTTTTTCCTTTAGAAGAGAGTGGTTTAAGACACAGAGGCATGGCAGAACAAGGCAGGGGGATTTGGGCCATTTAAAAATGCCTCCTAGCTCCCACAGGAGACCCAGGGGGCGGGGTCAAAAAGCATTTTGAATGAAAGTTAGCAAACTACATTTCTACTGGCATTTAGCAAATGATAAGAATGTATATTTGTACATATGTGACTTGCATAAATAATAATAAAGCCTTTGAGGTTTGTTTTTCATCAATCAAGTGATAGTGCAGGTCTATTTATTGTGCAAAAATTCCTTTTTTCACAAAATCTCACCAAATGTTGGAAAGGGACCCTTAAGTCAAATCTCAAAATCTCCAGCTATTTCTTGCTACACTACTGTGTGGAAATATTTGTCATTGCGCTTCATATATGAGTAGATGCATACATCAACATGTCATCTACAGCTGAATAGACAATATGGCACGACAAAAATGCAGTCAGCAAAATATGGAATTGGATTTTTCTGCATAACGTTTGATATGAAAATTCCAGTCTTGCCTGGTTTAAAGAATAATGCAAGGTCCCATGACAGGGATAGATCTACAGAATGGGTGGGACTACTAGACCCATTTACCCTGCTTGGACAAAACACAATTTTTCCCAAATATCCAAAGACATCCAAATGATAAAAAGCAAAATAATCCCAAGTAATCATAAATCAACTTTAAAAACAAAAAAATTATTATTTTGTCTTTCATCTTATATAAGTAATATGTCTTCCATCTTGAACTTTATAAATCTTGTTATTCATTGGTTCTGCATTAAATTTCTTGGATTCATTTTTTATTTCATCAATTCTTGTGTTAAAAAGCTACAACTCAAATTCAAGTGGAAAATGCTGGATCACATATAACTTTTTTTATCTTTGATGTTTGGATTTTATTTTAATTTTTATGTATTTATTTGTAAATAAAAATCTCTCCGTTTGTCCCCCAACCGCCATGCTAGAAAAAAGAAATTCCTTTTGGAGTCCCTCCCCCTGCTGAAGCATTATGAGAAACTTAAGCTGCCAGCTTGAATTATAGTGAAAACAGGAAAGAAAAAATGGTCAGCACGCCTCCCTATGAAGATACAATACATGCTGTCTGTCGCAAGGTGCAGTGATGATCCCTGAATCTGACTTTTTGCCAAAAGAATACTGGGGGGGGGGGGCAGAAGTAGGTATGCAGTTGTTATTGCACATGCTGCAATGTTGAGTGAGTTTCTTTATAGAAAGAATTAATCTGCAGCTGTATAGGTCAACATGGGTCAGTAGAGTGGTTACCACAATCACCTGACCTCACCCCAATTGACTTTTCCTTGGGGTTTGGGATTATCAAAGATAAAGAGTACGCAAGAAAACCCACACAAAATTGGATGCTATTATTCTATTCATGAGTGAAGCATGCCAAAAAAATTGATGATGATGAAGAAGTCTGTGTCAAAATGTTCTTGAGTTTAGAAACTAGAATGTAGATAATGTGTAGATAATGAAGGTGTGCAATTAGAATACTTGAGAGACAGGTCTGGTTAATCTCTTAAAAGAAACTGTCACATGACCAATGTCCTTTGATAGCATACCATGTTGGGGCTATCAATTCAAATTGATGATCAATGAAAAAGTTACTCCTCTTGCCTTTTGTTGGACTGTGATCACTAGGAAAGCAAAAAGATGATATAAAAAAGAGTGTATGTTTGAAATTTAAACTCTCTAGTTCCATTGCTGCTGTCTGGACATGTGATTTATACATTGCCAGCCAGAGCAGCTCAAAAACTGAGGAAACCCTTGTGACTTAATAATACTTTTGTAATAAAAGATAACTTCATGATTATCTGAATGGTTTTCAGATGTGTCTGTCCATCTCTACTACATGCTTTTCGATTAGTCTCTCAGTTGGTTCCAGTTATGTTAAACAACGGAAATAGGAAGGAGGAAAGAGGTGTGATGCCATTAAAGGGTGTGACGTCATCAAATTAACACTATTTCAATCAATATTTCTACCAGTTGCTGATGAGTTCGAAATAGAATCGCCATTTACGATTTTTATTGAAAATGATATTTGCGGAATATTTCAATTTTGCAATATCTTACATGTATGAAGATCAGCTGACACAAAGGAAGACTGCTTGCTCTTCCTGACCCTCTTCCACCTACTACTACTATCACAGATGGTGGACGCATTGTTGAACTCATGGTTCTTGTTTTAATAATAACAACTATACACCTACTTTTGCCACCCTCTGTATTGTTCTACCCCTCTCAAGTCCCCACCTTTTACAATTCCCCATTATATAATAGCAACCGGGTGAAACGTGAAATACCTTTATATATTCAATACATTTTCTTTCTCCAATATCCTCTGTCAATTTTTATTTATTTCTTTTTCTTTTTTTCTTCCAATTCTTTGTGTTCTGCGGAAACGGTACATGAAATTATTTTGGTTCAAATCATTCTACAAACACACAAATCTGACAATGCCTTCATGTCGTCTTCTCAGGTCTCGTCTCCCCATCCCCAAACTGAAGAAAATGTCTTTAAAACAAATAAAAACGCAACAGCAATTTCTTCATGTTACCATAATAGAACCCATTGTTTTTGATTTATGATCTCAAATATTTACCTTTTGTCTATGTATTCCACATTTACCTCTACAAATAAAGTTGGAAGAGGTATATTCATTCACTCTTGTCTGTCTATCTGTTAGTCTCTCTCTTTCTCTCTCTCTCTCTCTCTCTCGCTCTCTCTCTCTCTCCTTCCACAATATCTCCAAAAGTTCTCAATTAATTTCAATGATATTTTATGGAAAGGTTGGGCATGAGTTGAGGGAGTAGTGATCAAATTTTGGAAGAGATTCAGAATTTTTTCCTATCTATTTCATGTTTCTTCAAACAATATTCTTAAAAGTTCTCAGTGAATTCTGATGATATTTTGTGGAAGGATGGGCTATGAACTAAGTTAGAAATGATTAAATATTTTGTGGGAGGGTGGTCAATTGACTGAGTAGAAATTGAACAAATTTTGTGGAACCTCTTTATACTTACCTCCCCTGTATTGTAGCTATATATCTACTGGTTTTTAACTTTTTTTTTTTTCATGCAACGTGCACATGAAAGAATAATGCTGGGCCTCACATGGAGAGACCACAAAACAGCACAGTACATCTGAGAAAAGACAAGAGTTAGGGACATCATAGAATCTATTAAAAATCTCAAATGGCGGTGGGCTGGCCATGTTGCAAGAATGGCAGACAATCGATGGACATCACGACTCACAACATGGATCCCCCGAGACCACATGCGCAACCAGGGCCAGCAAAATGTTAGATGAAGAGACAAGCTAAACAAGTTCAGGAAGTACTGGCTCTGTGATGCCCATGATAGGGAAGTGTGGCAAATCCTGGGGAAGGTCTATGTCCAACGACGGACGCTAAAAGACTGATGATGATGATGATGATGATGATGATGATGATGATGATGATATCAACTTCTCCTTCACTCTTTCTCTCTCTTTCTTTCCTTAATTACTAACCTGATTTTACATTTTTGTCTATTCTCTGACTGCCCCCCTCTCTCTCGCTCTCTTTCTCTCTCTCTCTTTCCTTTTGTCATTTTCTCCTTGCTTTTTTCTATGCTTTATCTCACTTTATTACTGAACCCCTTTCTTTCTACCACTTTCTGTCTCTTTATCTCTTCTTGTTTATCCCTCTCCTAATTTTTTTTCTCTCTCTCTCTCTCTCTCTCTTTACAGGAAAGATTTATTTACTTTATTTTCTTCCATCTTACTTTTCTCCCTCCTCTCTCTCTCTCTTTCTTCGTCTCTTTTTTTCATTTTTCATTTGCTTTGTCTTCTTTCGTATTTTTCTTTTCTCTTTTTACCGGCAACAAATGTGAAAGTGTCTACGAATGCCAAAATCCCTTTTTTTCAGACAAAACTTGAAAGGGTTGAAAATATTCCAGAAGAGAAGAAGAGAAGATAGTGTGGATGAATATCATTTTTCTCTTTTTGCGTCGCATTACATCATATTATTCTTGTTTTAAATCAATTCTCAAGATAAAATAGATATGAGGTTTGAGAAAAAGAATTCATAATTTGAAAAGGTTACAAATTTTTGTAACAATTCTTAAGCATCAAGTTATGACTCATAACTCACGGGAAACACAAATAGATATGTACTTCTTAGATACAATCGCATATGTAACAAGGCTCAAGAAAACCAGTCAGTCTCTATTTTCAGAGTCTTTTTTTAAATCTTTTAACAGCTTTAAATTTTTCTTTTTCTGCCAACTGAGAACAAATCGTTTTATTGCTGAAACAAATGTTGACAAACGCTGTTGAAAATTTTGTGAAGGTTTTAGTCCGGGCACTGTAATAGAGTCCCTTCGGAATTTTAAAATTAACAGATGAAACCAATTGAATATGCTTCAAAAATATCTTGGGAAGACATTCCAAACTACTTACAAAAATATTTTTTGCGGCATGTTCCATAATGGCAGATTTTTTGCTGTGGTATTCTATCAAAAAGAAAAAGAATCCTTTCAAATTTAGGCGTCTTGTATATCATTGAAAAGGAAATTTTATGCTGAGTAAAGTTTACTAGAAAACCTGATGCCTCAAAGCAAATAATTTTGAGCTATTTACAATCAAATGTCAAAAACTCTTGTTTTAAAATGAAACACATGTGCCATAGGAGGAGATAATTGTACATGAATCCGTTCTAAAACCTAATCACTCCCCTCATAGTTGATTGCCCGTCCTTCCATAAAACTTTATTGAAATTCATTGAGAACTTTCAGATATATTATGCAGACAGACAGTTAGCTAAGGCATAATTGTGCCAGGAACCAACCCAAATTTTCATGTCTTTCATCTTTCATAGCCCATTTCCCACCATTGGAATGAATTTCTCTGAAATTCATGGAGAACTTCTGGAGATATGGTGTGCGGACAGACTGAGGAAAGTTTGAAGATAGCATGTGTCATGGACAGATGGCTACAATGTAAGGGAATTAATTGTTTGTGTATCCGCTCGAAACCTTACTCATTTTTTTAATCCAATTTTTCGACAAGAATCTTTATGGATATCTTTTGAATTCTAAAAATGTTGGGTAGTTTCACTGATGCATAAAATTAATTGAAATTCAAATTGAAATTGTTCGGGAGACTCTGAGAGGACAACCAGGGGATGATTTCTAAAAATGCTTAGTAGTTCCCCTGATTGATGCTAATACAAAAAATCCCCGAACTTGATTTTCTTTCCCCATTTTAAAATCTGGAGATGATGACAGGATTTCTTTCCTTTTTCATTCACTTTTGTTTGAATGTGAGAAATTAGCCTATTCATTGTCAGCCTCCGTATTTGCTGAAGGGAACAAGATAATATTATTTGGAAAGGAAGAAGATATTCGTACTCTTGGAGGGTTTCTTTAATTCAGATTCATGAGAAAACAAGAATTGCTTTCCAAAACAGGTTTTACCCAGCTCTCTGAAAGTAGAGTGTTCTTACACGGCATAGTGGTAGAGTTCTTGCCTCTAGTTAAGTGGTTCATGGGTCAATCCCTGGATGAGTTACACCAAAGACTTACAAATTATTAGATCAACAGAATTGAAAGCAAATTGGAAATGTGAAGTTTCAAGCTAGATACCTTTTTTTATTTTATGAAATCGTTGTCTGTTTTTCTGGTATTGAATCACATGGTTCTTATTTTGATTAATGATATTCAAGGCTAGCATTAACTATGTAGCAAATTTAGTGTATGATATAGACCCCACATTTTCAAGGGCCCCTCACTAAATACTTCCAAGATATTAATTCCAATTCAGTAATTCTGCACTTGGTCTATTTCTATCGCACTATATTACCATCAACTTTTATGAATGACTGGGTGTTTAAAGTTAGTGGTCTTGGTCTGTTATCACCTCTGATTGGAGTTATCATTCCAACACAGTATTAGATGGAAGTGTGTTATCTGTTTGATGCATAAACAATGCATGAATACAAAAGTATTTGAAACTGGAATCAAAGCCGCAGTAAAAAAATCAAATTGAAAAAGAAGCAATATTATTACTAAAACATATTTGTTGTCTGTCTGTATAGCAAATGAAAACAATTATTTTATATTTCAGTAGATAAGGAGACCTCCAGATAATTCTAATCTGAAATGGTTTTAGCTTTCTGTTAAGTCAATATTTTTGTATCAAGCCCCTATGACAACCCCATATGGTGGGGGTCGGTGATACTCCAAGTATTGTCTTTTACGCTAAAATATACAGTAATGACTTTTCTATGCAAGTAAAAACATATTTTTTTAAATATATATATATATGTTTTTCTTTTATATTTAAGGTCCCCTTTATAACATATGCTACAGGCTCTGCATGAGTTTGATCTAGCTGGTAATTCCCATGAACTATGTATTATACCCAAGTTCAACTAATTATGTCCACCAACAATGTTCTCAATATCATATTATATCCATTGATGATGAGAAAACAGTTGTCGCTAGCAGCCATTTTGGAAAATAGATATCCAAATTTATTTGGAATGCTTTTAGCTACAAGTTTATCAAATTATTTGCTTTTATCAGAAAAAGCTTGAAATTTCTAGCAGCTCCACAATTTATAAATCTCTCATTTCTAACTGGTCATAATTTTCCACACCATTTAATAAAATTACATATTGCATCTGATTTCACAAAATAACATGCAAGTAAAGACACGAGGGGAATAGCGCTACTAATTGTATTAGATATGAGGGAGGGTAGAGGTGCAGAGTGGCGGAGTGGTTACCAGTACTGATTAAATCTATACAAATACAAATGTGTTGCTTGCATGTTCGTAGAGTCGAGCTAAAAGTAGATTTATTATAAATCCTTGTGCTATTGATGTCATGCCAATGAGTGTGTTTTCTGGGAACGAGGCTTCAATCTAATCTTGCCGACCTCTTGACCATAACGATCTGTCTTATCAACTCCAGCCACATGGGAACAAATACAGAATGACCATTAAAAGTATCGAGACTGGACCGTGGGCAAGGTTAGGGTTTAGGCAGGACAGGGCTGGGAGATATTTGCAATCAATTTCAGATTGTTTCATATTCGTGGAATAAATAGAAGAAGGATTGAATGCGATAAAAAGTTTCCATAATTGAGTTTATTACAGGATTTCATATGAAATTTAGGTAGAGAAAAATGATCATAAAACAAGAGACTTAAATATAGAAAAAAGAAACAAATTCTCTTTTTAGATTAGAAACTGTCAACCAAAACTGTCAACATAGCCTTTTCTGGTCTTTAAGTTGGTCTGGAAGGCTGAGTGGCTGGTTATGTATTGTATGCGCAGACTGCATCAATGGGGCTAAAGGGCTGAGATACATTTATTCATTATACCTAGAGATTGAACTTTTGTTTTTTTTACCTTTACCCCAGATACATTTGTAGGGTGGGTTCAATTTTCAATGTTAGTCTATACTAAATTGATCCCTTAGTTTTTTTAAGTACAAATGTAAGCCATGTTTTTAAAACTCTCAGTTGCTCCCATTTCATGCGACATCATCATCAGTCTTTTAACATTTGTCATTGGATATAGACCTTTCCCAGAATCTGCCACATTTATCTATCATGGGCATCGCGGAGCGGGTATTTTCTGAATTTGTCTCGTTCATTTCTCCATCTTGTATTTTGTCAGCCTCAGTTTCACATGTGATCTCTAGGGAATCATTTTGTGAGTCGTGATGTCCATTGGTTGTCTGCCATTCTTGCAACATGACCAGCCCATTGCCATTTGAGTTTTCTAATAGATTCTATGATGTCTCGGACCCCCTTTTTTTTTCTGATATATTGTGCTGTCTTATGATCTCTCCATGTGAGGTTGAGCATGATTCTTTCATGTGCATGCTGCATGTTTCTCAATTTGCGGGTTTGTCTCTTTGATAGGTTCCATGTTTCAGCTCCATAAGTTACTAATGGGGGGATGCATTGGTTGTATACTCTTCTTTTTAAGATTAATGGGATCATTTTGTTGTTAATTATTTGTTTGTTACAATTGTGGGTTTCTTTCCTATACAAATGGCCTCTGTCTTCTCTCGACAGAAAATAGAACATCCTTTCCAGGACACATGCCTGGGCAAAGCCTATGGAGATCCAGGGATGTCCAGTCTCCAAGATCACCCACTCAGCCTAATTGATGTACTCCAGGGAAAAGTAGGGTTAAATGGCTGGTATCCACTTGGTTGCTGGGGCTGTCAGAACAAAGTCAAATTGGATGCCAATCAACCTTAAGGAGGCTCCATTCACTAGTTTTGAATCACAGTTGTCCTCCTCCTAGACTGGTTGCCTTCCCAAGGCTGGAGAGCCCAATTTACCTCGCTATTTTGCCAATAGCTGGGGGAAGAAGTGATGGATTCATGCCTTTCCCTAATCAACATAAAGAGCCCTGAGACCCACTCTTGAGCTCTGGTTGCTGATTCCATTAGAGTGAATAACCTTGATGAAACAATAAAGAATGGGTCTTAGGTGGGATTCAAACCTACATATTGTAGCACACTCATACAGACTGAGCTGACAAGGCCTGTAAGAGCATATCCAGCAAAAGGGTGTTCCCATAAAGGGCATGAGTTCAAATTCCACCTTTATTTTGCAGTTAACCCTGTTTGCATACGTTCAAAAATAAATTTGTTTGAGTAAAAACTTCATGCAATTTTCTTCAATACTTTTCTCCCCGTTTGACAAATACTTTATTATCATCACACAATGAAGTTTCCCTTGTCTGGATCATCAGCTGTTCACCAAGTAATTGTTCGGGGATTTTAATTACAAACAAATATATAAACATACCACCCAAGCAGTGTTGATCAAACACCACTTCCCTTCCTGCTATAATTTTATTATGTAGCTCATGTCATATATGTATATATATATATATATACATATAAATGTAAAACTTAGTAGGGAGAATGTAAATCTGACAGAATGTTGTGGAAAAGTTGACAATATGGAAATAAAAAGAAAAAAGATTTGAGACTACTGAATACATCTCAATTTTTTTTCCACTAAAGAGTGTAATAGCTTATGTAAGTTCTAACCATCCCGTATTTCCTCAGAGCTCTGAAAGAGAATGATAGTTTGAGAGAAATGGTGAAAATTACGGAAATGCCTGGATTGTAGAGGCTCTGCTAGCTGCAAAGTTATTTTTGTCTCGCCCTCAAGAAGAAAAAAACTCATATCATTGACGATGGATTGATGGAGTTGTATGCTTTACGTCCAGAGGATGATACTGTTCTCCAGCCTCCCATCTTGCTACAGTCTGCCAACTTTATCTCCCAGCAACAAATCCCCAGAAGAAAAAACAAGACAAAACAAACATTTGATTATACCAATAATTATTGGTGTAATAATTGTCAAGGGAGATATTCTTCTGACATCTCTCGCTGGATTATTTATCAATCTTGAAAGATGAGATTGGAGTCTAGACATTCTGATCCCCCAGCTTAACATGCATCAAAATAAACGATTTTCCTGCAACGGATAACAATCGGTCAGAGTAATTGTGTTTATCAGAAGTTCAAATGTTAACAGTATTGTTGATTCCACAGATAATGAATCTAGGTGTTAAAGCTTGCCACCTGAACATTTCAAGATGTTTCTGTATTTGATAGAACAAGTTGTTCATTATCAGCACAGCATCTATGACTCCTATAACAAAGTTTTCTGATGGATGTATTCCTCATCATGAGATGTATTGTATTCCATCTTAGCAGGCTTGCCAGATTAAGCAATCGGGAGACATGATCAGAGCTTTATCTCAGAGACGTATCCAACATAGAGTCAGAGAGATATAGAGCAAACTTTGTGACCAAGTGGGAGAATGCTTGCCTCCACTTTGGTAGGCAATGGTTCAATTAACAGCCAAGTCAAACCAAAACTTAGAAAATGGTACTCAAAGTCTTTCTACAGAGTGCTCAAAATGAGGACTGGCATTTAGAAACTTCTCCCTGGGGCTTGGGAGTTATGACTTAAATTATATTGGATACACTGGTTCTCGTAAGATTACCATAGTTAAGTCACATTGAGGCTGGACAGTACCTACATGAGTGGCTATTGAGGAATGCAAGGTGCCATAATCAAAATGAAGCTTTGACAGGCTTGGCCAGATAGAACTGGGTCTAACTAACAATTGCTCAGGTTTACCTAACCCAGCAATACCCTTGATGTGGGTATAAGAAGAGAACATTGATACGTACATAAATAGATACAAGTTAGATGTTAGAAACTTTTTCAGAGATTTAGATGTTCAGTCAAACAAGAACCAGTCATTTGCATGATCTGTCACCAAGTATTAAAGAAAAAAGTCTTTTCCGCAACATAGGGTTAAAATGTTTATCACGCAAAAGAATCAAATTGAATATTCAAAAACGATTTTCCCTTCATATCTGTCTTGACAAAAAAACTTTTTTGCTGACATATTTGGTCTCTTGCTAATTGAGCTTAAATGATTGATGACACAAAATGTCTGACAAAGAGAAAGTACATACCATATTTTAGCAAAGGAAAAGTATATACCAATATCTGTCAAAAAAAAAGTACATATCAATTTTTGTTCAGGGGAAAACACATACAAATTTCAGGCAAAGGGAAAGTATGTATCAATTTCTGGTAAAAAGAAAGTATGTACTGATTTCTGGCAAATCTAAAGTATGTATCAATTTCTGGCAAGGGCAAAATACATACCAATTTCTAGCAAAGGGGAAGTAGGTACTAATTTCTAGCAAAGGGAAAATACTTACCAATTTCTGGTAGAGAGAAAATATATGTCAATTTCTGGCAAAGGGAAAGTGCATACTAATTTCTTGCAATTCCTCCTCTTCTCTTTCTCCCCATACCCTGCCTCAATATACTATCCTCTTCTATCCATTTTCCTCTCCTCTGTTTTCTTCCAGTTTATTTTTAGTTGATTTTCTTTCTCATCTTGATCCTCAACTCGTTTGATGAACAGACTTAGAGAAAACAAGCATCCAAAATTATGTCACTCATTTAACAAATAATTTACCTCAATCAATCAATGATTAATCCATACATTTCTCTTACATCTTTCATGTTTGAAACCTTTTCTTTTAATCTCGTCAAAATCTTTTCTCAACAAAATCTCAGTTTCTGATGATCATTGTATGTTCTTCTTTCTCTTCATTCTTTATGCTTGAAAATTTTTCTTTTAATCTTGTCAAATTTTTTTTTCAATGAAAAAATTTCTTTTTACGATCACTGTGTTCTTTTTTCTTTTATCCTTCAAGTTTGAAACCTTTTTTAATCTTGTGAAATTTTTTTTTTCTTATCATCATTGAATATTCTTCTATCTTTTTATCCTTTGAGTCGGAAATCTTTTCTGTTAATCTTGTCTAATTCTTTTCTCAACTAAACATATTTTTCTTATCACCACTGTATGACTTATAGTTTTATCTCTGATGTTTGAAACCTTTTCTTTCAATCTTTTCCAATTCTTTTTTCAACGAGATTTAATACTCTCATCATCTTTGTACGTTCTTTTTTCTTTTTATCCTGTATGATTGGAACCTTTTTTAAATCCTGTCAATTCTTTTTCCGACTAAATCTTTTTTTTTTGTTATCGTCATAGCATTTTTTTCATTTGATCCTTCATGCTTGAAACCTTTTCTGTTGATCTGGTCAAATTTTTTTTTCCTCTTTTCATCACTTTGTTTTTTTTTTCTCATCATCCTTCATGATAGAAACGTTTTGCTCTAATTTTGTCTGATTTTTTCTCCAAAAAACTTTTTTCTATTCATCGTTTTTATTTGAAGACTTTTTCTTCTGATATTGTCAAATTCTTATCTCAACAAAATCTCTTCTTATTATTATCACCGTAGGTTCTTTTCTCTTTTTATCCTTCAAGTTTGAAACCTTTTCTTTTAATTTTGTTGGATTTTTTCCTCAACAAAACCTTTACTTCTTATGATCCTTGTATGTTCTTTTTTCTTTTTATCTTTTATGTTTGAAATTTTTTCTATTCAATCTTTTCTGATTCTTTCTTCAACCAATCATTTTCCTCTCAACTTCTCTGTAATTTTTCTTTTCCACAAAGCCTATCCATCTAATCATAATTATCATCAGTTTTTTTATCGTCCTTTGTTTGATATAGACTTTCCACAGGATTCGCCACATCTTTCTATCGTGGATGTAGTGGAGTCAATATTTTCTGAACCAGTCCAGTTTGTCACCTGATTTCATATTATGCCGGACTTTTATCAGTTCGTTCCATGTTGTGAGTCATGATGTATATTGGTTGTCAGCCATTCTTGCAACATGACTAGCCCATTGCCATTTGAGTTTCTTAATGGTTTCTTGGGCTTCTTTTTCCCCTCTAACATACTGTGCTGTTTTGTAGTCTTTCCATGTCATGTTGAGCATAATTCTCTCATATCATCAAAATATCTTTATTTGGTTGTGGCTAGATGTTTATCTATTGCATGTATAGACTGCTCTAATTGAGCTAGATGGCTGAAAAATTCTAATATTTTCTCCTAATGTCTAGAAAAAAAGTTTCTTTTTTTTTTTCAAAATCACCTAAAATAGGTTTTTAAGAGGTTTCAATTTATATTGTAAATGTATGCTCAATTAGACTCTTAATTTGTGTTTTTTGAAGGTTCTTAGTGATAACCACCCATCAAAAGATCAATGAAAAGAACAATGATAGAAATAATCTTGTGAGATAGACAGAGATCAAGGTAGATCCAAGAGCAGACCAAGGTAAGAAATATCATAGAAGTGATAAAGTAACAAAAGAGGAGGGGGCAGAACACATAATAAGAAAGTAGGATAACTGATGATTTTGTTGAATGGTACTCAACAGACAGCAAATGCATTAGGACACCAGATTAATTATGATGATCTCTTAGTTTGTTTCCAGCAGTATTCGCACTTGTTTTTTCGAAAATTATGACTCTTTTTAGAGATCACTGCCCATCAAAAGGAGAGAGCAGCAAATCTTTCATTGATCACGCTTTTTTTCCAATCAAATGCTTGCGAGCTGTAACTTTTGATTCAGTGATTCTGCATTTGCCCGATTACAAAAGTATTATACTGCCTTCAACTTTTATGAATGCTCGAGTCTTTCAAGTTGATGATTTTAGCCAATTATAACCTTTAATTGGGGTTATCATTTTAAGGAATCAATTGATGTGTAGTATCAGTTTGATACATATCATCATTCATCATCATCAGTCTTTCAGTGTCCGTCATTGGACATAAACCTTCCCAAGGATTCGCCACATTTCTCTATCATGGGCGTCATGGAGCCAGAACTTTCTGAATTTGTCTAGCTCGTCTCTCCATCTAATATTCTGCCAGCCCCAGTTCCACAGGAGATCCATGTTGTGAGTTGCGATGTCCATCAGTTGTCTGCCATTCATGCAACATGGCCAGCCCACTGCCAGTTGAGTTTTTTAATAGATTCTATGATGTTCCTGACTCTTGTCTTTTCCCGGATGTACTGTGCTGTCTTGTGGTCTCTTCATGTGATGCCTAGTATAATTTTCTCATGTGCACGTTACATAGTTCTCAATTTACGGATCTGTCTCTTGGTTAGGTTCCATGTTTCAGCTCCATAAGTGACTATTGGGAGGATGCATTGGTTGTACACCCTTCTCTTTAGGATTAATGGGATCTCCTTATTTTTAAAGGTTGAGCTTGCTCTGCCAAAGGCTTGCCATCCTAGTGTGATTCTTTGCTTAATTTCTTCTTCTTTTGAGGGTCTCATGGAGATTCGTTGTCTTAGATGCATTAATTCAAAGATATTTGAAAATGGAGTCATATCTATTGAACAAAGCGATACTATTACTGAAATGTTGAACATATTTCTCATATCATCTGGTTTCATATCAAATAAAAAAATCATAAATTCTATGCCAGTGAAAAAAATGTTTGTGCTCTAATATCCATGTGTGTATATACAATTTTATAACAAACACTACAAGCTCCACAATAGCCTAATCCAACGCTGCCAATTTTAGCATATCTGTGAATTTTATTATTATTATCATTATTATTTTTATTCATGAAATGTTATTTTGTACATCATAGAGGACAATGTTGAGAGGCAAAAGATTTACCAATGTAATTTCATTTTATGGTATATTCACTGTAAACAGAGATATAATTCATTTTTAGAGGTTTTTGATCCTTTAATAGCAACTGTGTCGAACCGAATGAGACAGATTTTCAAGTAGCATTCCAAATAAGGACATAATGCTGCTCAAGTTGCTGATAAATTCAACAAAGAATTTGAAGTAAACACTTTTAAAATGCAAACTGTTTAGCATTGGTTCAATAAGTTCAGGTTTTCATATGGATATTAATAACAAACTTTTTTTATATGAACTTTTTAGATGAGGAAAAAATCATTCTTTAAAGTTTCATGCAGACTTTTGTCAACAGCTTGGTTCATTTTTTCAGGCCATTCTACCCAACAATACAGTTGATGAGTGACTGTATTTTTAATCTTTTGCAATGTTTGCATTCCACTGTCTAATATCGGGGTCGGTTGATCTTTCGTTTCAAGTTGTTCACAGTTGTTTATCATAATTGGAGTCCTTTACATTAGAGGAGTATCCCGAAGGATCCCAAAAGTCTGCAGTCCTCACAACATTACGACAGTTTTCAGAAGTACTTCCACCCTGATGAAGAGCAAACTCCAATCAGACATCAACCTGACCAAGAACAGTGTATACTGCATGCTGTTTCGACTCCGAATATAAAAGGGAGATCGGGCGCCCTTTAAATGTGATACTGAAGGAACACTGGAAAGCAGTCATCCGAGGAGAGATGTGAATGATATTTGGAGGGAAAAGGAGAATCACCAACCTCTACGGGAGACAATGAATATTCTGGACAGGGAACAGCATTGTAGTGTGCAATGCCTTAAGGAGTCAGCACATGTAGTTTGTTTTAACAACTTTTTTAGCGGATCAAGTGTGGAACTTAACATTATATAGAAGCTCCAGATCCTGAGGGAATACTCATTGTGTTCAAAAACTACACACCGATTACCAAAAAAATGACGACAGCACACAAACATTTGTACCGGTATATATATTAGTGAATAGGTAAACACATACATCCCTAAGGTGCAGATATCTTACAGTAAAAATAGAATAATCATTTTGAAAGAAACAAAGTCAGGTTATATCGATGAAAATATTCAAAAATTACCTCTTTTGCACCACATCAGCCAAGGAAGACATTCCCCTGTTACCATTTACCTTTTTTCTTGGAATATTGACACATGTAACTTGCCCCCACTTTCAAACAAAACAAATAGTGGCCAACAAAGATGTTTTTTGCCCCCCAAAGCCCCCCTCCAGAAATGAATTCTAGACAACTGCGGATATTTGACCCTAACAATGACCAACAACTGTGTTTGAAGCAAAAAATCAAGTACACCCAATATTCAACAGTGGAATGTAAATGTCCTGAACTGGGCCTCCCTGTCTTGATGGTTGAAACTTCACACATTCATCACTTGACAATGGTTGTAGGGTTTAATGGCAGAAACATGTTGAAAAAACGAACATTGATGAGGACAAAAGTCTGCATAAATCTTTATATAAAATACTTGTTCTTGACGATGGAAAATTATTGACAGCATTGTTACATTTTTATGTGCGAAGGGACTGGAATTAAGGCTTCATTACTTTGGCATTAAATAATTTCATCATTCTAATTCATAATTTCTTTTTGATGAACTGTAAGTCTATCTATATGAGCCAGCAAGCATATTATCTTTAAAGTGATAAAAGATTTTTCACTGTGTTGGGCTCAAATGCATTGGTGTTGTTATTATTAGTGATGAATAATTTTGAATAAAAGAAGAGAGTTTGGTTTATGGGAACCTTATGAAGATCTGGTCTTCAATGTTTCAAGCATTATCACTGATAGTGTAAGGGTACCTAGTAGGAAAGGATAGAAGAGAATGTTGGTTAAATAAGAGGGTAGGGAAGGAGAGGGAAGAAAGGTTAGATAGTTTGATAAGAGGGTAGGAAGGGAGAGGGGGAGGCTAAGTAGTTTAAGAAGAGACTGGAAAGGAGAGGGGAGAAAGAAAGTTAGTTTTAATAAAAAGGTAGGAAGAGAGAGAGAGAGGAGAGAAGTAATTTAGGTAGTAGAATAAAAGAGTAGGAAGAAAGACAGGAGGAAAAAATTTGGTAGATTAATAAGAGGGCAGGTGGGGCTGATGGCTGCTACTGATACTATAGGTGTAATAGATATGGTTCTTATTATGTATATATGATTCTGAGAAGTCTAACAACTATGACGGTGTTAACATGAGATGACAGTCAATGATAAGTTTAGTATTGGTGATGGAAGCCAGACTAGGATTCTGTTCTGAGTTGAACTCACCTGTTATAGAGGAGTTAATTTTCAATGTGCAAGTGATAATCAGATTTTGGAAGGTGTCAAAGCTTACAGGTAGCATTGTAACCTTCCAAATTTAAGCTAATTGCAAATGTCAGCCATGTTTTTAAAACTCAGTAGCTCCCATTTCACGCAGTATATAAGGCAACAATTTTATCTCGATTTCTCAAAATATCTATGTAGGTTGACTTTTTGTTTGTTGCAATTGTGGGTTTCTTTTCTATATAAATGGCCTCTATTCTATCTTGACAGAAAATGGAACATCTTTTCCAGGGCACATGCCTGGACAAAATCTATGGAGATCCTGGAATGCCCAGTCTCCAAAATTCCACTCTAATCCTCACTGATGTAGTCTGGAGAAAAGCAGGGTTATACATCTGGTATCAACTTGGCTGCAGGAGCTGCTAGAACAATGTCAAATTGGATGCCAAACCACCTTAAGGGGGCTCCATTCTCTAGTTTGCAATCACAGTTGTCCTCCACCTCCTAGACTTGTGGCCTTCCCAAGGCTAGAGAGCCCAATCTGCTTTGCTATTTCACCCATAGCTGGGCAAAGAAGAGATAGATTCATGCCTTTCCTAATTGAAGAACAGCCCTGACCCAAGTTTGAACTCAGATTGTTGATTCAATGAGAGCAAACGGCCTTGATCAAAAAATAAAGAATGAGCTTTATGTGGGATTTGAACCTACACGTAGGAGCGTACTTCAACAGTCTCCACTTACAGATTGAGTAAACAAGGCCTATGAGAACAGACAGGTGAAAAACACTTCAATTAAAGTTGTGGGTTTGAATCCCATCAAAGATTTATACTTTATTTTCCCATCAACACAGTTCGCTTAGTACCAGAAGTACATTGGTCCAAGCAAAAACTTAGTTCCCAAATTGTCAATTTTTTTTATCATGTTGTTGGATACTATCATATACCACTGATAGGGTAGCCACTCCAATGTAATGATGCATTTACCATTGTGCTGAACAGCCCGCCGCTGATGCAACGGCCAAATAACTTCTTCCAACCCAAATTCACATCTCATTTATTCTTGGTCTTTTTTGTCTCTTTCAACACAACAGTACATATTTGAGATCATTTCAAATAATTTTGTACATGATATAACGCAATTTATAATTCATTCGTCGAATCAAATATGTCTATTTTTTGAATACATACTGTCATGTTGAAAGAGACGAAAAAAACAGATAATAAACAAGAATTTGAATTACTGGAAAGATATTACGCATATGCAAATGAATATCAAGAGAAAGAAATAGAGAGAGAGTCTAGAAAGCTTTACATTTTTAAGCACTAAACATTAAAGATCTTTTTCCAATTTTTTTGTGTCATTCCAGTCACTTATTTTCCACTATATGTTAATGTAATTTAGGGAAATTTCTTCAGTATTTTTGTTCTATTCTATATATACTTTGTTGTTATGGTACTATACGTAAATTTCCTCATGGGATCATCAGTTGTTTACCATGTAACCTTTTCGGGGATTTTAAAAACAGAAAAGTTATATTAAGATGGCACTTCAGCAGTGTTGATCAAACACCACTTCCCTTTCAGCTTTGATTTTAATATCTTACTTACGTCATACTACATGTAGTTTTTTTTATATAAAGTATTATCATAAAGTATTGTACATGGATGTCATTTTATACTACACATCACTTGATTTTTTGGAAACTAAGGGTTTACTCATCTAGGTTATCCCAAAAGCAAATTTGATGATGAGGGATCAGTAAGTATAAAAACAAATGTTACTCTCTGTCCTTGTCTTTTCTATTGACTGTTTACCCATGTGATACATATCAGAGGTGCTGCTAGTTGCAAAGTTGTTTTTACACTTAAGATACACACACTGCACAAACACCCTGCCTCTTTAGCCATTCTGTTTTCATCTACTATAACCCTTTTTAGCACACAATGCTATATTCACCAACCGGTGAACGTTAGTCAATCTATTTGGATTATGGACATAGTGTATTCACATAGAAGTTTCGATACACAGGTCTACTCAAGAAACTCTCAAGTCCCTCTAGACACTTAGTGCCCCGGTTGCACACACACCCACCCACGCCTTTTAGAGTCACTGGTGAGACCCCTCTTGAAGAATTTAGATTTATCAACGCAACTTTTGTTCCTAGCCTCATCTAACAGCCCTTGAGCAAAAAATCATGATTCATGGGATAAGATGTCTTCAGCAAGCAGTAGACAAAACTATAAGTAATGGCATCATGTTGGTTGTATCATTTGTAAACCAGGATATAACATACCATGTATAAAATGGTTTGCTAACCTGATGGGAATGCCTGTCAACCAGTCCATCCCCTAAGTCTATAATACCAAATACACAAGCTTCAGAACAAGAGGAAGCCCACATGATTGGCGGTGAATTGATGGAGTTGTAGACATGCTTCACACTTATAGGATGACACTGTTCCGCTGCCTCCCATCTTGTTAAAGTCTGCAAACTTCATCTCTCTGCAATGAATCCCCAGAAGAAAAAACAAGACAAAACAAACATTTGATTATACCAATAATTATTGGTGTAATAATTGTCAAGGGAGATATTCTTCTGACATCTGGATTATTTATCAATCTTGAAAGATGAGATTGGAGTCTAGACATTCTGATCCCCCAGCTTAACATGCATCAAAATAAACGATTTTCCTGCAATGGATAACAATCGGTCAGAGTAATTGTGTTTATCAGAAGTTCAAATGTTAACAGTATTGTTGATTCCACAGATAATGAATCTAGGTGTTAAAGCTTGCCACCTGAACATATCAAGATGTTTCTGTATTTGATAGAACAAGTTGTTCATTATCAGCACAGCATCTATGACTCCTATAACAAAGTTTTCAGATGGATGTATTCCTCATCACGAGATGTATTGTATTCCATCTTGGCAGGCTGACCAGCTTTTGTATCACAGAAGTCTTTTACAACAATCATAAGTAGGCACTGCATCAATCTTGATAATTTTACAAGCATATGATTGATTACAATTAGTCAGTGAGATATGGTAGGGTTCCTGTCTCCAATTTGGTAGGCTATGCTTCATTCTATTGCTGAGTCATATCAAGGACTTTGAAAATGCTTCTCAATGCCTCCCTCCTTGGCACTCAGAAGAAGGACTAGTATAGAGAAACTACTCCCTGGGCTAAGGGTTTACAACCAAATCATGTTGGCTAGACTGGTTCTTGTAAGATCATCGTGGTTATGCCACGTCAAGGCTGGGTGACCATTTGGGAACACCAGGTGCAATAATCAAAATGATGTTGCAACGGGCCTGGCAAGCCAGAACTAAGTCTCATTAGTACTTAACCCCACAAACCCCCTGATAAGCGGAGAGCAATGATACATACATATATATATATATATATATATATATATATATATATATATATAATTGTGATGTAAGAAATTCCATCCAAAATCTAGATGTTCAATAAAAAAGATAGTCAGTTCTTTGAGATATCTCCTATTAGAAATTAAAGAAAAAGTTCTCTTTTCCACATGGGGTTAAAATGTTTATCATGCAAGTGAATGAAATCCAATATTCAAAACAAATTTTCTTTCATATCAGTCTTGATAAGAATAATTTTTTCCTTGCAGACATATTTGGTCTGTCGCTAATAGAGCTTTACTGATTGATGACACAGAATGTCTGACAAAAAGAAAATATGAACCAATTTCTACTAAAGGAAAAGTACATGCTAATTTCTGGCAAAGGGAAGTACATACTAATTTCTGGCAAAAAAAAAGTATGTACAAATTTCTACCAATTGGAAAATATGTACCAGTTTCTGGCAGAAAGAAAGTATATACCCATATCTGACAAAGAGGAAGTACATATCTTTTTCTAGCAAAGCGAAAGTATGTACTTATATCTGGCAAAGGGAAACTACATGCCTATTCCTGGCAAAGGGAAAGTACATACCAATTTCTGCCAAATAGAAAATACATATCAATTTCCGGATTTATGCCTTTCCCAACGGTATCAGTGAAGAACTGTCACCATTACCTTTTCTTCTTATCATCATCGTATATCCTTTCTTCTGTTGTGGCTGGATGGTCAACTATCATGTATACAGGCCGCTCCAAGGGAGCTATATGGCTGAAAATGCAAATATTTACCCCTTATTATGTCTACAAAAACGTTTTCTTTTAGTTTTCTGAAAATCTCCTCCTCAATACGTTTTTAATATTGGCTTCAATTTACATTGTAAATCTATGTTAAATTGGTCTCTTAGTTTGTGTCTGACAGCATTCACACTTGTTTTTTTTATAGATTTTAGTGATCACGATCCAATAAAAGATCAATGATAGGAATAATTCTGGGCAGTCAGCATGGATCATGGATGATCAGCATGGAGAGCAGACCAATATAAGAGAAATCATGGAAGTGATTAAGTGACAAAATTGAGATGGGCAGGACACATGATAAGAAATGGTTGAAACGTTTTGTTGAATGGTACTTCAGAGACAGCAAATGCATTTGGAGGAGATCAGACTGATGATGATGATGGGGATGTATGCATGTATGTGTGCAGGATTGGACACAGTTTTTGGCACCCTTGAATTTTTTGTGCATGGAGTTGCTTTGCTGATTCCTGCAAGCATTCAAGAGTTTGAACAAATCGCAAAGGAAGAGTCAGAAAAACTAACAGCTGACAGGTGCAAGAAGCTTATAGATGACTATAAGAAACTTTTGGAAGCAGTTAACATCGCTAAAGGGTCTGCAACTGAAAATTAGGAAAGTGCGCCTTTATCAATATTCCAGTCATATTTTCAATTTTTCTTTCAAATAACTATAGGTGAATTGAAAAAAAAATTCAATTTACTTTTAACATCATAATAAAATATTCTGATGATAGAAATTTGGTGGATTTCCATTTATTTCTGAAGATATTGGACAGGTTATTTGGAAAATAATCGTGATCAGCACTCTGTTTGAGGGGATGATTTTTAGAAACATATATATATATACATATATATATATATATATACATATATATATATATATATATATATATATATATATATATGTATATATATAAAATATATACATATAAAAAAACATAGGACGCATACAGATGTATTGACAAAAGAGAGAGAGAAGAAGGGAGGGAGGGAGAAACATTCAGCGCCTGCATCTTCAAGTACGAATCTCTGAAAAAAATGTACATTGAGGAGAGCTGCCCGGGGCTGAGAGGGGGAGGACAATTTGAAGCATAAATGTTGAGAGACAACTTCAAATCTTTGTATGTTTCATGCAAATATCCTCTTAAAGAGCGGAAATGCTCTTCAGAGATGACAAGATACTGTGAAACAGTAATATTATACTTATGTCTTGATCTATATACATAGTTTATACGTAAAAATGTGTGTGTGTGCATGTATATCACTTGCATGCACACACACACACCCACACACACACACACACACATATATATATATACACATGAATATATATGGTGATTGATAAATTTCAAATGTACAGAGATATACATATGACATTTATGTATTATGGTTATTAGCTTGATAACTGGATTTTATACCTACCTATCTATCAATCTATCTATCTACCTACCTATATATCTCTATCAGATATAATCAATATATATATATATATATATATATATATATATATATATATGTATATATATATATATATATATATATATATATATATATATATATATATATATGCTTGTATACACATATATATATATATATGTGTGTATGTATGTATGTATGTCTGTATGAATATATATAATTAAATAAAACTCCCCCAATATATATACAAGTAGATATATTTATACACATGTATATACTTTTATGTATAATATTCCAAATCATATATATATATGTATATATACACACACACACACATACATATATATATATATATATATATATATATATATATATATATATATATATATACATACTTGAATACATATATAAAAGAAATAAACACAAACATCTCAATCGATAATAAATTGATACATATTAATTAATACGTAAAACAGGTCTGGTTAGTCATTCAATGAAAACTGTCAACTGACCAATGTATTTTGGCAGTATGTTCGGATGATCAATAAAATAGTTGGAAAAGGGCTGATCCATGAATGAGTAATTTATCTTGCCTTTTGTTGAGTGGTGATCACTAAAATAGTCTGAATTTTCAAAAAATGAGTGTGCACACTGCTGAATACAAACAAAGGACCAATTTACCATAAATATTCATAATAAATTGATCAACCCCACGAAAAGCTTTTTGTGGAAGGAAAACAAAAAAGTTGTCCTTACTCATTGAGAGGAGTGTGTGTGCAAAATTTCAAGTGTTTACTATGAACGTAAGGGCTGGATAATGTCTGCATATATAGGTAAATCGATATATACATATGAAGAGATATCAGAACATCAATAAGCTAAACCCAACAACAGCGTTTAAACCAGTCTGTTATGGGTAGTGGTGATCAACTAGTACATTCACAACAGATGAGATATATGTGAAAAGGTGTGTTTTCTCACCCTTCAGGTGACCAACGTCTTTTTGCAGAACATGGAGATGATCAATTAAAAAATTGGAAAAAGGTGAGATCATTTAACAAGTTATTTATCTTGACTTTTGTTGATCCGTGATCACTAAAAAGTCCGAATCTTCAAAAAACAAGAAAAATGTTATAATTACCCATTGAGGTGGGTGTATGTGTAAAATTAGAAGTTTTTACAATGAGTGGTAAGGGCTGGATAAAGTCTGGATAGATAAATAGATACATAATGTCAGAACACATCAATAGAATACAACCAGCAACAAAGTTTAAACTGATCCATTAACAGGTGGCGGTGATAACTAGATAGTTTGGTCGATAGCAAGCTTGAGCCACTTGAAAATGAAGAAATCTATTGAGACTATGTTGACAGTTTTGGCAGACAGTTTCTAATGTTAATATATATATATATGCCCAACACCTTGTACACATATCGGTGTCTCCATCAAAAAATATATTTCTTGCATGAGAAGTGTTTAGAATAAAAACAAGACTTATATATATATATATATATATATATATATATATATATATATATATATATATATATATATATATATATATATATATATATATATATATATATATATATATATATTCATATTTACATATCTATGTTCATATTTATACATCAATCCCTGTTTCTATCATCTCATAAACACTCTGATACACAAATGCTTATAAATACAAACGCACCTAAATGCGCTTTGAATTAAACAAAGTGAATTTTTCCCTGAGGATTGTTCATTCACCAAAATGATTACCTTTGTGCTTCTTCTTCTGAGCCAATGACTTGGAAAAGCTTATTTTCTTTTCAAAATGCTTTATCTCATTTTATCTCGTAAGCTTCCCACAAGCAGAAGTGGTAATTGTCTTCATCATCAAATGTGATACATTCACTCACAGCTTTCTCAAACTGGTAGATGATTCACCCAAGGGTAAATGAAAGTATTTTGGAGTGGGGGGGAAAGTACATGAGTAAATGGAAGGTGAATGAAACATGGAGGGTGAAAGATTTCGTTCACTCAGGTATTGAACAACCACAAAAGGGGACAAAGGCCTCTATCCTTTACTGTGCATACATGTGTCTATTTTTGTGAGTTCCAGCCTTCCTGGCCGTACTGATTTGTCTACAAATTTGAAAATTAGCATCAGTACCCCATTAGACACCTTCTAAAAATGTTTTTTCAATATTTGGAAAAAATGTTTTTTCACCTTTTGTGGCCTCATTCTGATGGGTTTATCAATTTATGTGCTGAAGGGGAACTGCTCCATTGGGGAGTCAGGGGTGTTTTCAAATAGCCCCTCTTCTCTTAAGCTATGCCTCTGGAGCAGCCATATTGCTATGAGATATATTTGTTCTTATAGCAGCCATTTGTAATCACCAAAGGAGAGAAAACTTCTTTGAATTCTTTGCTGTAGATGGAGTAATCAGCCTTACATGCTGGCATATTTCATATGTTATATGTTATTTCATTTATAAAATGTTAAACGTATACGATATGAATACAAAAGTATTTGGAAATTGCGTCATAGCCACTGCACAAAGATCAAAACAGAAGCAAAGCAATACTATTACTGAAATATCAGAACTATTTCTTGTTGTATAGCTAATGAAAAAGTGCGATTTCTGTACCATGAAAATAAAACATTAGCTTTAATATTCATGTGTATCTTTTTTATTTAGAGCCCCTTTATTTATCTTACAAAGGAGCTATATATATATATATATATGTATATATATATATATATATATATATATATATATATATATATATATATATATATATATATACATATATATATATATAAAGGAGCTTCATGCCCCGCACTAGCTTAATCTTGCCGTTAGATTCTTCAAGCTGTTGAATTCCTATGGAGTAATCTGCCCCAAACCTTGTACACATATCTTATAGGTATCTCCATCAAAAAATATATTTCTTGCATGAGAAGTGTTTAGAATAAAAACAAGACTTATTTCCGTTTTCCTTTAAATCCAATTTCTGTTTTCCCCAAAGTACATCGTGGAGGAAATTAAAAGTTATCCAAAGGAAGAAGAAAACCCTGAATATAAAATGTAAGAAGCAACATTTAAAAGAACATTTTAACAATGAATCAAGAGATTAGAAGCATGCACAAATTTGGAAGGATTTCTTGAAAGAAAATTTATCATTCGATTGAATGAAAGAGTATGATCAGTTTTCACTGGGCCCTGACAGTATTCAAAAAATAACAACTAAATTCTTTGTTCAACAGTTTTGATTTTATTTTTTAATATGATATGATGACCCTTATATAATTGTCAGGAATTGAATACAAAAACATTCTTATTTCTAGGTATCTAAAATGTCTCTTTCTACAATTACATCCAATAAAAGCCCAGAATGCACAGGGTCAATCACTCATTTGGCCTAGTATTTTAAGCCAGTAATCTTCTGTTCCCACTCTCTCGACTAACGACTGGGGTAGATTCTATTCTTTGACCGTTACTATATATAAGTATACATATATATATGTGTGTATGTGTGTGTGTGTATGTGAATATATATGTACATATATGTATATATATATACATACATTGTCATGTCACTTATCTTACTCGATATCAGTATTCACAAGAACTTTAGAGCTACTAAATGCAAATACTACAACTACTATTTTTGCCAATCAAGCAAACGCTGCTTCAGTATTTCACCCTTTTTAGCTCCTTCTTGCACCTATCCTGAACTGACTGTCTTTTTCATAATCTAGCTTGGTCAACTATACAACTCATTATAACAGGCATGACTCATCAGGATCCATTCGGTAGATAGACAGAACAACATTAGACCCTTTACGCCTCGTATGCCTTAAAATCTTATTCTTTGGTATATTTCGTTTTTAGAAATAACCTAAACCTAACAGGCCTCTTCTCTTCCTCTCTTTACACAATCGAATGTATTAATGTTTCCATTCCATGTATTTCATTCACATTCTTCATTTGTGCATTAAACGTATCTCTCATTTTTCACACCTAAATATTTGTACGTGTCCTTTTCCTTCATTTGATTTGTACTTAGTGCGCATGTTCTCCATACATCTCCCTCCCGTCATCAACCTTTCCACTGACGTCTACGTGGATCCACAATTCCAGCAGGTACCCATTCTTAAACAAGAACAACTAGAACCCAATTTCTACAAACTGTCAACCTTCCAACCTGGATAGATTCTACAATAAGAATTTCTAGCTGACTTGAGTATATTGTTTTTTTTAAAGGAGTTTAGAGTTCTTTGAAGCACATTTCATGTCTAATGTCTTTGAATTAATTTACGGGAGTAATCTCATTTCATGGCACCTTTATTTTAACAAGTATGCTTTAATATTTTCATGTCTGTATAAAAAAAAAGACTCAAGCCCGTGGACAACAGACTATGACGCTCAGATTTATTGAGAGAAAGAAAAAGACAACACTTTTTACCCCAAAAGATGACATTTGCATTTTTTACATGAATTTATTAGTAAATGAAATATTTGCCATTTTTTCCAGAGAACATTTTTTCTGAAAACTTATTAATTAGCCAAATACTGAATGATCTCTGCAAGACATCTGAGTAAAAAAAAAAAACACTTTTTTGTATCCCAATTAAATGACGTTCTGTACTTTTCTTTTCCCTTGCTCCATTCCATCAAGTTCTCTGTCCAATTAACAATGTCAGTTTAGCGTAAGATAATTGCAGGTGCAAACCAGAGTAATTAGTTTAGCTTTCTTGCAGGTGTAAAGCTCTGATAAGAGAAATTTGGTAACAAAGAGTTGAAACGATTACTTTTTGCAATATTTTCATCTTATTTTCCTTCTGGAAGTTGCTGTTGCTTGTTATCTAGATCACGAGTCGTGTTAATTGGCTGATCGTACTTTGGTCAGTTCACATGGAGTGTCTTCTCATGGAATCCATTTTGTGAGAAAAAGACTGGAATTTTTTTTTGAAAATGAATCTCATAATTGTTGAAAAATATTCAAAATGTGATCTTCTGTTTTTTCGAAATCAAAAATCTCAATACTTTATTATTTTTAAATTTTTACTTTCACCTTTTTTCACCTTCATTGAATTTTATCCGACTCTTAAATTCATGAACCTCTTGAACCTACTCCAAGATTCAGCGAAACTCTTCAATGAATGCAAATTTGAAAATGTAACTTTTTTATGGATTAAATCTTTGCAGAAATTTTTTAAAATTACCTGAAAGCGCAAGTTGGGGGGGTGCTACGTAAAATCAGAAGTCATTCCCTTGATATGGGATTTTAATGTTCATACGAATTTAAGAGATATATTCGACCTTGTGTCACACTCTGTTCCCATGGGGAGGCAATAAAATAAAGAAATCAATACTCCACCCTGGAATTAGAAGACAGTTTCCCTCCTCCTTTGTGATTTGTGAATAGGTAGCTTCATTTTTCAGGTGTCATGGTGACATGCAACTTACGGTCAATATTCGGACATTTTAAAATGCAGACAAAAAACATGGTTGGCATGTTATAAAGGAAATTACATTCAAACGACGTTAGTACGTGACACACAGAGCTCAAAACAAGCCTGAAAGTCAGACCATAGATGTACTAGTTCTTTTCAGGTGTGAGCATCTAGAAAAGGCAGTGTCACCAACTTTATTTTCATGTTTACATCTGGTATTGGGTCAAAAAATACAGAAACATCTAGATTTTCCAGATCTATATCTAGAATGTTAGAGATATATTACATACTAATGAATTGAATGTGATTTCAATCTTCAATATTTATCTTATCAAAATATAACTGATTTTATCAAAAACATTTCTAATCTATCAAAAAAATCACCAGAATAGCAATTTCTGACATCTCAATTCAACCAAAAAGATCTAAATCTCATTGAAAAACATCTTCATTTGGACAAACCATCAATAAGTGATTCTACGGATGGTGAGGTCCTTCTGTACTTTCAAATTATGGTTAATAAAGCGGTATCAGATTGTTTTAATATAATACAACTCTGATTGTGTTCTACAAAGTAATATATTAAGATGAGATTTTCTTTTTTTGCTTTGAACGATTGACTTTAGTTTTGTGGTTCTTTTGAGTAAAACATTATTGAATAGTTCTTATATTTTTGTGACGCGATGTTGAGATAAGTTGATAATAGTAACAGGTCTAGCTAGTCACACAATAGACACCGTCATGTGACCAACATATTTTGGTAGGATGTTGCGTTGGGGGTGATCAATTGAAAAATTGGAAACGGGGAGAGATCATTGAATATGTTACTTCTCTCGTCTTTTGCTGAATTATTAAAACAACAAAAGAACATGTGCGAACTACCATCCCTTCTCTCTCTCTCTCTCTCTCTCTCTCTCTCTCTTTGCTATCTCTCTTTTTCCTCCTCTTGTCCCTTTCTCTCTATTTGTACTCTCTTCTTTCTCTTCCTCTTTTTCTTTCTCTTCCTCTTTTTCTTTCTCTTCCTTTTTTTCTTCCTCTCAGCTTATCACTCTCTCTCTCTTTTGTCCCCCTTTCTCCCCCTCTCTCTCTGTCCCTGTTGTATTCTCTCCTTTCTTTTTCTCTATTTCTTGTTCTCCTTTTTGCTCTCTTCCTCTTCTTTTTCTCTCTGTCTGTATTTTTGTTTTTCTATGACTCTCTCTTTCTCTCTGTTTGTCTGTCTGTCTCTGTCTCTGTCTGTCTGCCTCTCTCTCTCACTCTGTATGTTTGTCTCTCTCTGCCACTGTCTCTCTCTTCTTCTCAGTCTGTTTGTCCGTCTCTCTCCTTCACTCTGTACACGGACATCTATTTTGAGGGTGATTTTTTTTTCTAATGATTTTTCCAAATTTATTGAATTTTTAGAGAAAAAAACAATTAAAATGGAGAATAATGTCAGTTGGTCGTGCCTGTTGATATTGTGAGAGAAGTGGACATTTCAATGAAACTAATGTATTGATTTGCAGTCTCTAAACAGAGAGCATAGTGGATGCCTGTAAGGCAAGCAATCAACTCTCTCTCTCTCTCTCTCTCAGTCTTTCTCTCTTTCTATCTCTCTCTCTCTCCCTCTTTCTCATTGTGGCTCCCCCCTGCCATACATGACCAATCAACACTGTTCATCCAAATGCTCTCCTCTTATCATCGATCTCTTGACACCTTCCAATATCTGAACTCATTTCTTATATCTACATTATATCTACTCAATGTATAAAAATCAAATTATGACAATGTTGGATCCGAGGAATCAATATATTGCTCTTCTATAGTGGTTGCCCGGCGGTGGTATCATTAAAGAAGAAGAAGGGTTAGCTCTACTAGGCGGTATTGGTGTGAAAAGTGGAAGGGCTGGCCCTGCCTTGTGGCATCGTTGCGTGAAAGGGCAGGGCAGGCCCTGCCTGGTGATATTGTGAGTGAAGTGTACACTCCAATCAAACAAGTGGACTACATCGATCCTATCAGATTTCTTGCCAACAGAGAAAAATTGGTGTTTTTTGTCCAACAAACTAATAAAAAAAAAGTCATCAAATGTTAGGATTTTAGACACTTGAATTATTTTTTGTTTGTTTCCACCACCACAACATCCGAGATATACGTATCATGTCCCTCTGTTTGCCTACACAGTATCTCCAGTCTCCTATCTCTTCCACCATCACAACATCAGAGGTATATGTATTATCTGTCTGTTTGTCCACACAGTATCTTCAGTCTCCAGTACCTTCCACCACCACAACATCAGAGGTATATGTATCATGTCCGTTTGTTTGTCCACTCAGTGTCTTCAGTCCACAGTACCTCCACAGACCACAACATCCGAGGTATATGTATCATGTCCATCTGTTTGTCAACACAGTATCTCCGTTCTCCTATACTTTCCACCACCACAACAACCGAGGTATATGTACCATGTCCATCTGTTTTTACCCCTCAAATATCCCCTAATTTTCAAATAAATTCCTCTGGCCATTGAATCCATAAGGTATGAATGGCATAACAGAGAACGGTTGAATCCTGAGAAATGAAACTTGGTATATAATGTCAGGGCGTGATTAGTTCCATCGGCCATTAGGTTCAGCCACTTAGATACTAACAAAACAGGCAGTCATTTGGGGAACTCAGTAATCCTGGTTAGATTTACAGGAAACCACTTGAAAAAGGAGAATCTTTCTTTTTTTTTTACATCAAAGAAGAAAACAGACCTAAGGGAAGCAGATGATATGATTAATGTTTCTAATAAAAGGCAAAGAATTCTCTTGGTACCTTTGTAAAACAGTCCAGTCTTTGCAGAATAAATGTATTTTAACATAATTTGATTTACTCTGTAATGGAAATTGATTTTTGGGAATAGATTTATTGTAAGGATATATCAAGGATTTATGCTTTTGAAATACAGAGTTGCCCATTAGGGATGAACGAAGTAAACTTGTGCAGCTGGGGGTTCCTGGATCAGGGATAGAAATAGTGAGGGATGAATTACATGAGTGTACGGCGTATACATACTTCTCAATTTCCAGTTTTATTTTTCTATCTTAATGTTAGATTTCTTTAGGGCTGCCCCAGAGGTAACAGCAAGAGTTAAGGGTGCAGTCATCAGTCATTTCACTCATCCCCGATGGATACATCTGTGATACTCAAGCATAAATCTTAGATACAGCTCCACCGTATATCAGTGGTTCCCAACCTATTCATCACCAAAGATCCCTTTTATTTAAATGATTTCTCCTACCAACCCGAGGCCTTTGAAAGGTCCATCAACTCAACAAGTTCACAGACCCCCAGTGATATTTTTGTGTATCCCCATGTAGGAAACTGAGGAGCTTCCCGGCCAGAGGACTCCAATGTTGGGAATTACTGCCATATACCTAGTTCCTGAAACCCTTTTCCATCATTTGGCACTGTAAGCCTCTGTAGGTAAAATCCTATGAATTGAGTAGCTATACACTTTGACCCCCTCACCCTCTCCATTTCCCTCACAGGATTTACTAATATGATGTGAACTTCTGAGCAGCTGCAAAATCTCTCAAAATACTTTTTCCGTTTCAAATATTCTTCATATCTTTTGACTATAATGAATTTTTCATAAAATTCCTCTGAATCCAGACAAATTAAGGCCAGTAAATAATCTGAGCTGTTAAATGGACAGTGACCTCAACAAAGCACTTAAATAAAGGGAAATCTTTCTTTATGTCAAAGGACGGCATGGACTCAAAGGCACCAGATGATTTTGCTAATGCTTTTAATGAAAAAAAATCTTCCATATGAAGTTTATCGTACGATTCAAGTGCAAAATGTTGAGGAAATCACATCCCATTCTCAATGCTATCAAACATAATTACTGTATCTTCTGGTGTCACAATTCCTCTTTAACCATAAAATGAATCTCTAAAAAATATATAGTTATATGTATGTGTGTGTGGATGAAAATGACAATTGGAAGGTAAAGTGAAAAACTCATGAGATATATGTTACTGCTCGAAATTACTTAATTTCATGGGAATAATGATAACCATCATTTCGTCCATATTTGTGATTTCTGATTCCAGAAGTATTCTGAATGAATTAGCAGTAGTAACAAATGATCGTGGCAAAACAAACTATTGATACATCATCTATTGATCAGAATAGACGTTCTTTTGATGACGTCGCAATTCTTCCCTTTCCTCTTTCTCTTGTTTAATGTAACTGAAATTGACCAACCAACCAACCAAAAACCATCTGAAAATAAATTTAGGTGAAAAGGTGGTAACTTTGGTAATAATTATCCCTTTTGATATTTACATTTGAATTTTCTGATCTGAATTCAAGAGTTGATTCAAAACAAAAAATCTAAAAATTATTTGAGCCAACTCAGTTTTTTTTTCCCTTTTACTGGCACCATTTTTCTCTTCAACTTTCCCAGACATGAATAAAAAGTTTGATAAAATTTTCATTCTCCAAGTTTTTTTCTGTTTTATTCAAAAAATATTTTCCTGAGTATTCTGTTCTGCCAAATGCCATCAGCTCAGCAAATCCGGGATGGACAATTCATATCTCTCTGCCATCAAATCTAGGTGACAGCCATCTATCTTATGTTAAGCATTGTGTCTTTCTGTCCATCATACCAGGGGAAAAGTTGTCAAGGGAGGTGACTATCAAATTCTTGAGGAAAGTTATCTTCCTTTTTTTATCTTTTTGCAAATGTATATCCTGAACATGAGGAATGCAGAGACATTAAAACGAGGAAGAGGGATAGATGGAACTAACAAGAAATCTCTAAAAATAAATAATTCATTATGCATGTACGTAAACAGCATAATATATATATATATATATATATATATATATATATATATATATATATATATATATATATATATATATATATATATATATATGTAGATGTAGATGTAGATGTAGATACATATATTGATATATTGATCAAAGATTAATCATTTCAAGTAAGATGATGTTATTAAAGTGTTGTTTGGTAAAGTTGAACTCTTCTTACATTACCCTTTAAATAATATATGAGTTTCAGGTGATTTTTTATCTAATATAATATAGATTTTTATTTACAATTATTACCATCAGCAAAAGATTAGTACTGTATTGACAAGTGTTAAATCTTCATCTTAGAAGAACTGATTTTTATTAAAGTAAGCCAAACTCTCTCAGTGGAAGCAACATTTTTATTCTTCATCATCATAAAATGAGCAAGCTCCTCCTTTTACAATGGCCCAAGAGAAATGTTAAAGTAACAACTGAGTGTTCTCTCATTTTTTTTTGTCAATGTGTTTGTCTAAATTAAGATATTTCCAAGGATCAGATTCATCTTGAGTCCCTAAAGAAAAGGTCAACTTATTTGCCTAATTGAAAGAGATTTATAGCCAAGGATTTCCATGTTCAATGAAAGAAAGTAGACACATTTTTATGTGAAAAGAATTTCTTTAACACAACTTATTGCTCTGTACCTACATAGACAGCAAGGTTATGCAGTATTGTCTAAATAAGAATAGATCTGATGATTAACATATGTTCTCATTTCTGCCTTTCTACTTCAAGTCTCACTCTGAGAACACTTATCATTGGATACACTGGTTTTCGAATGGCTGCCAAAGTTTTGCAATGTGTGTGTGTGTATATGTATATATGTAATCAGACTTGGTTTTTGAAACTTTAATTTAATCGCAAGATCATTACAATTAGAAGAGCACAAAGTCTCCTTAATTTTTGATTTGAGCATATTCCATAGAAACCTTGTAGACAGCAGGATTTTGCACCCATACATCTCAAGACTAGTTAACCAAAAACTGATCACCTGATTTCCATAAATACATACAAACAATAGCATCTCATTTCCATGCTGTTCAATATCAATTTATAAAAAAATCATGATACAAATGAAATATTGATTCATTTCGATAAGACTGAGAAATCATTGCAGGAACGTATCTTCCTTTTCAGAGATTATTCACAATAGAACCACTTGAATAACTCTGCTCTGGATTGCCAAACTTGAGAAACGATATTCAATAAAAATCAATGCAAAATTTGCATTGCCAAATTGGTAAAGGTATCACTTACATGGGAATTGTTGATTGACTTGAGGATTTAAATCTCTTGAGATTAATGTTATCTATTTAACAATGCAGAATACATTGATCACCGGGGCCCAGTGGTAGAGTGCTCACCTCCGGTTTGATAGGTTCAATCCATCATTAATTCATACCAAAGACTTTAAAAGTGGTACCTCTCTAATAAGCACTCGGCATAAGAACTATGATCAAGGAACATCTCCCCTGGCAAAGGGGTTATGGCCAAACCATGTTGGATACATCATCTCTTGTAAGATTGCCGCTTAAGCGACATTAAGCTTCACCATTAGGGAATACCTGGTGTTACAAGTAGAATGAAATTCAAACAGGCTTGGCATACCAGAAGTGAACAATTGCATATATATATATATATATATATATATATATATATATATATATATATATATATATATATATATATATATATATTATATATGTATATATATATATATATTTATATATATGTATACATATATATATTTATATATATGTATATATATATACATATATATATATTTATATATATGTATACATATATATATTTATATATATGTATATATATATATATATATATTTATATATATACATACATACATATATATATATATATATATATATATATATATATATATACATATATATATACCTAACCCTGTGACATCTTCAATGATACATGCAATATAAATTGAAACAGTCATGTTCATGCCTTACCCTAAAAGTCAAGTCAATGTAGAGTTAGACCTGGATGTAAATACACCACTAGCAATTTTGACATAAAAAGTCAAACTAATTCATACAGAATAACAGGAAAAAGATAAGATTTCAATGGTTGGGGGAAGAAAATTTACTGCTATTTATCATCAATAATGATAAAAGATAATGCCACTGACGGACTATAACTTCACCAATATGTAATATCACAATCAATGTTCAATATCAAATGTCTTTGCAGATATTTCATGGTCAAAAATGACAATCTGGGGGTCATGTAAGGTCAAATTGATACATTTTAAAAACTATGTCTATCTGAAGGTAAAAATTAGCATTTTTTGTGTAAAATCTTGGCAACCAGGTTTAATCCTATCTAAAAGCAATAAAGATCAAGAAAATAATAGACGCCAGTTTATCTACAAACTTCAAAGGTGGTCATTTTGAAATTCAAAATGGAGGACTGTGAATGTATAAATCTTCCAATTATAACTGAGTCATTGTGAATGGATCCATCCAAAAATTTAATCACTTTCCCAAAGGCAAGTACCTACCCTTCCATGAAATCTCACTGAAATCTATTCAGAACCTTTGAAGCTATATAGACAGATTGGAGCGAATGCAGAAATTTCTAAAAAAACAACATGAAAATATCTATAGCAGATTCCTATATTAGCCTTTAAATTTGATAACTTCTCTCTTTTTTGTGGTCCACCATTACAGAGAATTTCGTTGACTCCCTTTCTTTGTGGTCTACCATTACATAGAATTTCATTGACTCACTTTTTTTTTTGGTCCACCATTACATAGAATTTCATTTACTTTCATTGAGAACTTTGGGAGATATTGTGTGGACAGAGAGGGATGAAGCAGAAATGTAGGATGAAAGAGAAACACAATAATACCCCCAATTTCAATCACATCTTACATGATAATGTTTCATTCTTCCTCAAAATTTCATTGAAATTCATTGAGGAATTTTGGAGGTATTGTGTGGATAGATAGACACGATTACAGAAATTTATGAAGAATAAAAAAAGATGCAAAACTATCTCTTGCTTAAGAATTCCTGGATTGGCCCCCAAATTTACTCAAATTGTACTTAATATGTTCCTTACCCTTCCACTATATTTCATCAAAATTCTTTCAGAACTTTTGAAGATATTGTATAGACAGCAAGGAGCGAAGACAGAAATTATAAAATATATGAACGCAAAAATATCTCCAAATCAAAAAACAAAATCCAAAATTGCAATGCCTCATTGTTCCAAGAAATTTCATCAGAAATTTTTGGTATATCATATGGACAGACAGGGCGAATACAGAAATCTATATTTAAAATAATGCAAAAATATCTTCCAATCAAGAACAAATTCCTGCATTTGCCTGAACATTTGATAATAAGGTAGCACACCCTTCCACTGAGTTCATAGATATTTGATGAGAACTTTAGGAGATACTGTGTGAGAGGACAGGATTGAGTAGAGTAAAGCATGAAATATTTCGACCAAAAATTATCTCTCAGTCAAAAGCTAATCCCTAAATCCTCTCCAAAATTCAGTGACTACTTTTTTCTGAGTGCCCAACAATTCCACAACATTGTATTGAGATTCATTCAGAAAATTTGGAGATATCATATGGACAGACAGGAACGAATACAGAAATGTATTTTTTTTTAGATGCAAAAATATCTCGATTGGAAGGATCTGTAATGTGATTGGTCAAATCATTCGGGAACTAATGCGTCTAAATCAGCTCGGAAACATTTGCAATGAGAAGAAAGGGAACCAAATTGAGAAGTAATTAATCAAAAAATAAAGTACAAATGAATAAAAGAAACAAAAAGTCAGAAATCCAACAAAAATTCAAAACTGAATCGTAGATCGTTCAAAAGGTGATATTTTTTATTGAAAGATACCCAAGCAGATGGAAAATAAAAGAGTGTGTGTGGGGGGGAGAGAGAGGATTGTAAAGTTGGGGAAACGTGAAAGAAAAAGGTGACGTTGATTGAAAGGGTGTGTCACGAAACGGCATTCCAGCTTAATTGTATTCAAATGCTAAATTTGAATGAAAAGAGAAATTCAAGCAATGAGCTTACCAGAAAAGAGTAAAATCTTTTAGAGATGGTTTCACTAATGTTGTTGTTGGTGGTGGTAGTGGTGGTGGGAGTGGTGATAATAGTGGTAGTAGAGGGATGGTTCTAATGCTGAAAGAAAATGATGATAATAAACAATGAATTATCATTATTGATAATAATAATTGAATATGATAATTGATTATATTATGTCAAGAGGCTCCAAGACGGTGTGGAGGCTGTATCAGCATGAATCTGGTACTTCCGGGCTGTGACGGAGAACCAACAAAGCCTGGTGATATCGTGAGGTACTGCTGGAGAGCCCTTGGTTGATGGTAATAATACTTCAGTCCTGAAACCATGCCAGACCCAAGGAAGGCTTTAATGGTGGCCCTGCTGTCATTTTCAGTTGTTGTAAAGATCGATTTATTCATTTATAGCTTTAGACTCCTTATTGCTGACCAATACATAAATAACTCCATCATTTTTTATGGTTATATGCTAGAAGATAATAATTGCATTGAAATTAACAAATAAGTGTGTCTTAGAGTATTAGTCAGTTGATAAAGTACAGAATTGTTTTGCAAACTTTCAGGGGGAAAATGGAGGGAAGAAAAATTACCCCCGTGAAAGTTTCCACTTCCCATTCACAAATCCGTTGTACATAGAATTTTCCATAATAGAGCTTTCATAACCTTTTGCATTGGTGACGCACTTGGAAAGCTCTGTTCTATAAGGATTGCATTTATTTGGGGTTATATGGGTTTTGAAATTGATTAGCTGTAAAATGGCTACTTCTGTGAAACTTTAGTAATAAAAATGGCAATTTCTGTTTGAATTTGGAACAAAAATTAAATGGCACCTTATTGCTCAGGGTCCCATTAATATATGCAAGATCTCTCTCAATTGTTAATTTTTGACAAATATTTCTTTCGTCTTTTTTCTCTTGTGTTTACTCTTATTTGTAAAAGTCTTAATTTGTCTAAGATTTCTAAGATGAAGTATTGTTAATTAATATTAATTTTGACTTGTATTTCTTTTATCTCCTTTTCTCTTAAGTACACTAATTAGTTAAAGATTTTAAGACTGTACTGAGTTTCTTAGATGAAATATTTTCAATTTTTATCAATTTTTGAGTAATATTTCTATCAAGAATGGTTCAAGGCAAGCAAGTTGAGGGTGACAATGATGGAGAGAGTGGCTGCAAGTGATAATGTTGATGATGATGACAAATATTGTTTTTTAAGTAATTACATCTAAATAAAAAAAAACGATGAGTCTCATTCATGGTGGTTTTGATGGTGATTATGAAGGTGGTGTTGGTGGTTTGTGATATTTACTGATAATGAACGTGATGACAGGTTTAAATCCTACTTTTTTAATGTTTCCCTCACATTTCACTTCATTAGTCAATGTGCACAAAATCTTTATTGCGTCTGATGGTCAAATACAGTTATTGATGATTGAATCTGTCTGTTCATAAGAAAATCAATATCAGTGATTGATTTTCCAACAGAAATCAAAAAAAAAAAAACTGTGGCTTATTTCTACCTAAAAGGAAAGAATGAATCAGCATTGTGGCTAAATAGAAAAAAAATGACCCCTGGTCAATTTTCCTGTTTGCAGTGTCTCAGTAATTTCCTTCATTGAAATAAAAAATTTCTTGTCATAAATTGGACACATTTTGGCTAAAAGAGGTTCTTATTTTCCTTTACAAATGGAAGAACCTGTTTCCCAATATTCTTTTATTAATAGATTGCTTAGGAAGGGACTTTTCAAACTTTTTTCAGTCTGTGCTCCTTTTGATTAGACAAAATTTCTTCAAACTCTTATTCACTATCATAAAATCAATTGTTAGTAAGACTAAATCAAATCACTTCAGCCTCATAAATGGCCCACCTAACCAACCAGCCAAGGTGACTAAATATTCTTTTTCATGTCTGCATTTCTCTGCATCTCTGGATGATCCTGGTCATATTCATGAACCATGTAAATTTGTATGAGAACACCGATAAGCACCATCGAACAATTTTTTTCTTAAAAGTTCTTTTTGGGGTCTCTATGGTCATTTGGGACCAACACTGATCAAATATTGTACTGGCATTCTTCAAATAATTTCAAATAAAAATTTTTTGTAAATATTTTTTTTTTGATATTTACTTCTGGTACACGTGTGGGCTGCAGTGATTCATTTATGTGAGGTACGGATACATAATTACTTTTTAGCCATAATCCAATTGTAAATTGACTGAAACAAAACACTACCCCAAAAAATCATCCAAAATATTAGTTCTATATCTTTGTTTACGCTATGATGATGATGAAGCAAGATTATTTTGTTTGCACTTACTTCATCTCCCTGTTGATGCATCAGTTATTTCTTTCTGTCACTGGCCATTGGTTTCTTTGATGTGTAAAGAAAATCCTTTTTGCAACACCAAGCAATGAAGAAGACTGAATGCGAATCATAGTAAGTTGATTGCAGTTTTATTCATTTTGGCCTTTTACCATGCACTGCTAGTGGGTTGCTCATTTTAGAAGGACAGGATTTCTACATTGACCAAATGTTTTGACTTCATGTCTATCATTTTTCTGTATTGGCTTATGTTTATATGAACTTGTTACATAATCTTCTCATAGACAGCCACAGAGGAATTTTACCATTGTTTTTATAAGTAGATTACTACTACTACTCACTCAAGGGAGGTACGGGCTCCCAGCTTTAGCTCTGTTCTATTAACTGGCTTGCCAGGGGAGGGGGGGATCATTAACACATATCTATGTAAAGTCCGGCAGAAGACTGCCTTTTTTTGAGTACATTTGTCTCCTATTAATACCAAGAAATATCTTCATAACATGTTGATTTTACAATAAGATATCATTTGTACTACATGGCAACAGGTCACATGAACATTACATGACCTTCTCAACTGTTATTGCATCATCTGACTTCTGAACAAGATTTGTTTAGTTTATATTTCAATTTCAAAATTCCTTTCCAATATTGTTTATAATTAGAACCTACATATTTGCACATTCCTGATCTGAACGACAAAAATAATAAAAACAATTTCATTTGTTTATACTTGTTGGTTACCATTTTTCATTTTACAATTCAATTGTATTATTCTCTTGTATGTACTCACACTTTTTAATTTAATTATTTCAAGATTAATCAATTGGTTTTCTTTTTATTGCTTCATCAATCTATCTATCTATCAATCTATGCCATTCTTCAACCTCTCCTAAAAAGGTACTCTGGGACTTCTATTCCGTTAAGGAAGAGATTTTCTAATATTTCTGAAATCCCAATCATTTTTCCACAATGCCTTCTTGGAGATATCCTGAACTAGTGGGACCACATATTCTTGTCATAAAATGACTTTAGAATATACCAAAAATCTACCTTAAAAAAGAATGTTTCATATGCAGAGATAATTGCGTCAGTTTTTTTTTTTCATTTTATTTGAAACACTATCAGTTCATTTCGCACAACGGTTTCAAAACTGGGTCTGTGGACCCCTGGGGGATCACAAAGATATAACTGGAAGAAAACATTTCAAGAGACTGCAATGTACTTTCCCCCTTTTCAATGATGTATTCAATTGAAGCAGGATTTTCTGCACAATACAAAAAACTAACCATTTTAAAAGACTGAATGCTGAAGGAAATATCAGAATCCGACCATCTCCGATTAAACCAGACTTCAAAGAGATTTATGAAAAGAATGAAACAGTAGCATTCATCTCATTGACTTTTCTTTCCATTTCAGAATGGTGATATTTTTCAAAATAAATGGAGTTTCAGGAAAGTTGTAGTTTAATTTGACTATAATCACTTAATCAACATAAAAACTCTTTAGGAGTTTGTGTATATTTAAGGAAATCATTAAGTAATCAATGGGAAATCACTGATGTAACGCAATAGAATGACCTTTTCAAAGGGGTTCTTCTATTTGTCACAAATTGGTTGGATATTTCAAAGCTTCCATAAAACACTTATTTAAAAAAGTCTAGCATTAGTAATTCACTCTCATCTATTTCACCAAATATCATGAAAAGTTAATTCATCTTCTAAGATGAAAGATGAAAAAAAGTTCTTTTATTTATTCATTAATGGCCTTAATTAGCTTTTCCAAATGGTTCTTATATATATATATATATATATATATATATATATATATATATATATATATATATATATATATATATATATATATATATACAATTAATTTTCTGAGATGGAAAATGCTCTTTAATTCATCAATTAAATGATGAATGGTTTTAATTGGCTTTTTTGCTTATTCTTCTCATTGGTACAAAATTCACCTTGTATTATTTGAATGCTGTGAAATTATAGTTTGAATGATGAGGCAATCATCTTTAACCTGTTCAGTGCCAACTATATCCTTGATGTGGTAACTTCTGGGCAAGGTTTTGCTTGTGAAAATATTCCCTCAAGATAAACTTTAGTCTTGTGTCATATGGAGATAAGTTTAGTAAATGATCTCATGAAGAACAATTGGCCTTATGATTTACTCAGTGCCGGGCGTAGAGTTCCTGATACCCCAGACGTATTGAACTTTGGCACCTTTTAAAGCATGACCAGGCTTGTCATCAGTCTTGAGAAATTCCTGTGCCAGATGTTCCTCATTGTTTCACCATAACAGAAAGTTTAAAACCTTTTCCATTGATAAATCTTTCCTTTGCTGAGAGGACGAGGAAATCACTAAAGTAAAACCATTTCCATTGATAAATCTTCCCTTTGCTGAAAGGGTGAGGGAATCATTAAAGTAAAACCATTCCCATTGATAAACCTTACCCTTGCTCAAAGGGTTACAGAATATTTAGCATAAAACCATTTCTATTGTTAAATCTTACTTTAGGTGAAAGGATGAGGAAATCATTAAATGAAAACCATTTCCATTGATAAATCTTCCCTTTGCTGAAATGGAGAGGGAATCATTGAAGTAAAACCATGAAGATGGAAAGATGACGGCTAAAGAATGAATGTGTTTTAGCATTATTGGTGTTGTGAAATGGGCAGAACAACTTTGCTGCTAGCAGTGCCTTCAATATATATCACATGGGTAAACATTCAATAGAAGTGACTCAGACTATGAATCACATTCGTTTTTATACTTACAGGTCGCTCATTGTTAGATACATTTTTTAGGTAACCTACTTAGGTAAGCCCTGTTTCAAAGAAATCGAATCATGTGTTGTATGATATAACATCCATATATAATACTTTATGATAGTACCTTACATGGAAAAAATACTACACGTAGTTTGATATAAGCTATTTACTAAAATCATTGCTGAAAGGGAAGTGGTATTTGATCAACACTGCTGGGGTCCCGTGTTAACATAACTGGTTTGTTTTTAAAATCCTTGAAACAATTACATGGTCAACCACTGATGTTCTTGACAAGAGAAAATTCACAGGCAGTACTATAATAACATAATAACAAAGTATACGTAAAATAGGGAAAAAACAGTGAGGAAAGTTATAAAAATCACATTGACAAATATCGGGAAATAAGTGACTAATATATATATATATATATATATATATATATATATATATACACTAGCTGGAGTACCTGGTATTGTCAAGGAAAATAACTTCAAATATAACAATGCAAGAAAGTGAATATTTTTCAAAGATTTCATGAAATTAGATTAGGGGGTATGAATTGCGAGCAGTACATATATATATATATATATATATATATATACTTCTTGTAATTTATACTTGGTTTTCAAAAAATGTATTGAATACCTTCTTGAGAAACTCATTATGTTTTAATCCTGCCTTGTTTGAATGATTCAAATTCTACAAAGCATTTTGTTGGTGTAATTCTTTTTCTTGTAAGTGTTCCAAAAAGCATCAATACTTTAGCCTGCTTTTAACAGACCATTCATTAATCTTTGTTTTAGGTTTTATGAGACTACTTCGCCTTATTTTGTTTTTGTTTTTTTCACAACATTTCAGCTGGGTACTTTGCGGCCTTCCTCAGATGCCCCTTTTGTTATAGATTGTGGAAACTGGCTTAAGGGGAAGATCCGTGTCTCACCCCATACATGTCACTTCTGGTTTCTGTGTCACTAGGATTTAACCCAATTGACCTCTCCTTGCATTAATGTCTGGTTTCTATGTCTCTATGTTTCTGGGATTGTACCCAATTGACCTCTCCTCACATTAATTGTTTCTGTATCTCTATGTTTCTGGGATTGTACCCAATTGATCTCTCCTCCCATTAATGTCATGCCTGGTTTCTGTGTCTCCTTGGGCTTGTTCTTTATTTTCCAATTGCGCTGTTTAGTTGTTGCTGTAGAATTAAAATCTGATTGTCATAAGAAACAACTGAGAGTTAAGATGAAGGTAAAAAGCTTGTCAAAATTAACAATAAAGAGAACACATGTTTGGATGTTTCAGTGAGTGCCAATAATTGCAAAAATTGTCCAACCATTTGTACTCTGCTGAGAATTGGTCCCCGCATAGTGTTAAGTTCCATGATAGGTTTGCTTTTTTAAAAATTTTTTTCAACTAAGTGTAGACAAAAGCATCGACACTTTGGTCTGTCTTTAATGGAACAATCATTAATCTCCTCCAAGAAACAAAAACTATTTTTAGAATCACTTTGCTATTTTTTATCAGTTTTCTTTTACAATTGAAAAATTATTTGTGCCTAATTTGTTTTGTCTAAAAGCAGACCCCATTCATCAAGAGGGGAAAATAAAAGGATTCTCTCTTAACAATCAGCACATTTTTTAAACAAACTTTTCTGTTTTTTGGAGATTCACAATTTAATTGATAAAAAGCAACTAAAGGATTTCAAGATGAAAGAAAATATTTCTTAAAATTTAGTTGGTATCCATGTAGGAATAAACAGAGATATAGCTGAGGATTTAGGGTCCTGGGGGGATTGGTTCTTTGAGATGTCCGCTCCAACATTTAGTGAGATTTGCCATTAGAAATGCAGTTGGTTGACTACAATTTACCAAGCTTTCGGAGGATGCCCCTTTATTGGGGGTGCAGGGAGATTTTTTGAATAGGATTCACCCCCTTCCCCCCAGCTATACTTCTGAGATAAAATAAAGGAAAATAGAAATGAAAAGAGGGTCCAATCAGAACTTGCAGATAAAGCCCAAGTGTTGAAGAGAAAGAGTTACAATCGTCTCCTCATCTCTGGGTATGGCCATGGTTTAAATGTTTTATTCACATGAACATCCTCATCTTTATTGCCTGTTAACACCTGGGTTGAAAGAGACTTTAAGAGATATTGTGTGGACAGACAGACGATAATGAGTGAATACTTATGACTGCTAGTATAGGTAAATGTTGCCAACAAGTTTGAAGCGGAAGAGGATGAAGTGTTATTAATCAAACTGTAGCATCTGCAGCAGTGCCATCAGAGGTCACTCTTCAAAATTGGAGGTGTAAATGAACAACTAATCCAGGAAAGCCAATTACAAAACAAACATTAGATCCTAAACATCAACAAACGCAGATGGTAAGATGAAGAAAGGTGTCGACCAGCAATGAATTTCTGTGTTTGGTTTCACAATAGATTCTCCAAACACATTCTGATTACTAAAAGTGAATTACTTTGGGAAAAGCAGGGCCCCTGAGAGGGGGTACAACTAGTAGATTGTACAGGGCCCGGAGGCTAAAGAGGGCCCAGGAGTTAAACATCTGAGTCTATACAATGATAAAATAGAGTGACTATTTTTACAGGGAAACAAATATAGTATGATGTGCTAAAAGGGTTATAGCAGATGGAAACAGAATGAAACAATAGAAACTGTCATGAGACCAACACCTTCTGACAGCATGCTTTGTTTAGAAAAAGGGGTGATCAATAAATAAGATACTTCTCTCACCTTTTGATAGATCAGTGAAAAAAGTCCAGATGCCAGACACAAATTAAGAGACACATTTATCATAAACATGCAAAGTAAATCAAAACCCTGCATCTGCTTATTAAAAACTCATGGGGGGGGGGGGGTTAAAAAGATATCATCATCATCATCAGTCTTTTAACATCCTTTGTTGGACATAGACCTTCCCCAGGATTTGCCACACTTCTCCATCATGAGAGGATGCATTGGTTATACACCCTTTTCTTTAGGATTAATGGGATTTTCTTTTTTTTGAAGGTTGAGCTAGCTCTGCTGAAGTCTTGCCATCCTAGTGTGATTCTTCGCTTGATTTCTTCTTCTTTTGAGGGTCTCATGGAGATTCGTTGTCCTAGGTAGATGTAGTGGTCTACTTCCTCCAGTTCTGTGTCCTCGATTTTGATCTAAGTGTTTCTATCCCTGATGTGGTTGTTGCAAATGATCTTTGTCTTGCTGAAGATCATGTGTTGGTCTACTTTCTTGCTCTCTTCATTTAGTTCATCTATCATTAGTTGGAGGAAGGACTAAATGTTTACATTTCTTGTCCTCTGGTGTGGCATGTACACGTGACACAGAGAGAGAGATTGATAGAAATATAGGTAGCCAGCCAACATGAATTTCTCAGAAACTGAAGAAACTTGGGATGACAATTTTGATGGATGTTGACAATTTCTAACAATGGATATGAGAAGATTCCCTGATGAAGAGGCTGATTTTTCACACATATCTGACTGGCCAGGCTGCAAGCAATCAGGAATGAATGAATTGCAAAATCTGATAGGTAAAACTCTTATCCTATAATTTGATTTACCTCTGACACGTTGTAGTGGGAGAGGTATATGTATTTGGTTGTGTCTTTCTGTCATTTATCTGTCTACCTGTCGGTCTGTCTGTCCACACAATATCTCCGAAGGAAATGGATTGATTCTTATGTATCTATATGCATTTATTCATCCGTGTTTACACATTTCCGATGTGCAAAACAGCCTGATTGTTAATAACATGTAAAATGGAATCTGGAAGTTCAAGTCTCGGCTCAAGTAGTTTGTGATTGTGGGTAAGATGGATCTCTTCAGCCATGCAAGGCAGTCAGTCTAAGAAACAGCAACTCCTAAGAAAAAAAAAGATCGGAATTTACAGTTTTGAAGTCAACCTGTCCAAGTGAGCATATTGAGCTACTGAAGAAGGACACCAAGTCAGAAGAGTTGGCTTTCAGCGCAAACTGATCTCCACTTTAAAAAACAACAAACAGAGATGAAGGGGTGGGGATCAAATGAAGAATAATTCTAGGTTGGCAGGCACTCGGCAGGATAAATTCAACATTCAAGAATTAAAAGATCCCATTGGATTTGAAAACGCAGGTTCACAGCAATTGTATCTTCACGATTTAGACAGGTTCAGGAGACATCATTGCCATGATGTCCATGATAGGGTGATCTTGGAGGAGGTCTAAGTCCAACGGTATATGTAAAAAAAGTGTGGCTGACGACAACGAGCTTTATCCATAGACGCTCTGCAGTTCACTGAGGTGCAGTTAGAAATGTAAGGTGGATGCATGCTGGACCATAACATTCTTACCTTCAATATTTTGCCCTCATCCAGAAAACCATGAATAACAATAGAATTTCCTTTTGAGTTTGTAAGCCTGATATTCCAGATAGAATGCTATTTCACTACACGTAAGCCTATTTGATGACAGTGTTGATGCAACACTCTCTTCACCCCCACCAAGAAATAAATTTGACTTATGTCGGCAAACCAATTTCAGGAGTCAATGAACAAAACTCTTTTCTTCTTCAATTTTTTCCCCTTCTCTTGTCAACAGATCAGATACAAGATACCTGGAGTCGTAACTGCTTACAGGTTGAAAGAGTCAAGTCATTGATGTAAATATGTCGATATTTTGTTTCTCAATGCTCAAATTTGGTTGACTTTATAATACATTGTAAGTATTACTGGAAAATGAACATTAAAGAACACCTTCGTTTATTTGTTCAAATCTTACCATTGCACATCCTTAAACATCGTGACTTGGTTATGATGCTGTCTGCTTTCTTGGACCCCAGCACCCATATTATAATGGAGGATGTCTGTGTACACATTTCTATCTAGCTGAGACAGGTTGACAAGTGACAAATTTTGCTGATACCAATTTAAACAATTACGGCAGACTGTGAAAAACACTTTCAAGATACCAAGATTCATGAAATTTCTGAAAAATACATTAAAAACATCCAGAAAATCTTGTAAATCTTATCTGGGCCTCAGATCAAATGTAGTTGATTGAGAGATTTCTTTCAATCCTTAATCTAGTTAACAATGTTTTCTATTAATTATGTATGGCTTTTTTTGTCTTGTCAGACAGTCTTAGCGGCTTGAGGTCTCCTTTTAGAGTTTCGTTCTCTCTGCAACAACTCTCGTGGTTGATTTGGATAATGTTCAAATTGGTAGAAGTGACTGCAGTAGCAAAAGCAAAGCTGCCTGTTCAAATGTCTGTGTGCCCACTCTCTGTTTTTACTGCAGTGGTGCTTATCTTCCCACTTTGATCTCAGGTGGTTTTCATTCAAAATTATTAAGTTACTGCAAAAATAATTTAAAACTTGGAAGTTCATTTTGGAATAAAATTTCATTTAACTCCGTTCATGGAATATACCATTTTCAAGAGAGAATTTGGGTCTATTTTTTCAGCTGTTTTCTATTTAACTCTTTATCATGGTTTCTTTGAGGCTGTCAAAATAAAGATGGAAAAAAAGCAAATTCAACAGTTTTGTTGGACGAGTTTGAGATGGGATATAAAACAGTGGAAACTGCTTGCATTATCAATTTGAGGACTAAAAAAAAAGCTGGTAATTCTGATATTGTTTTGGTAGGTCATAAATATCATATACCAGAATGATATCACAATTACTAATTGATTATAATTCATTTTTCAGATCCTGGATCCATTACATCCCACTGGATAAAAGAATGACTAAAATCCATAAATATTGCTGTGTACATGGTCTGAATATGAATAGTTGATGTTAAAAAGATGTTGTTTCATGACAGATGGGATATCATGAAATATGCAGGTTTCATTGAAATAAGGTTTTTTTCCCTTCCTCAGTTGGGAACCACGATTTCCTGCAAAAATGTAGTTATATAGAAATAAACTTCAAAATGAAATATTCCCCTAATCTCCACGTATAATGAATGTGTAATGTGTATTTATCTGTCTTCTGTCACACAATTTATGTCACCATATGATGATGTAGTAAAAATAGAATTTTAAACTTGATCGATATGTAAACTGGTGTATCCCACGTGATTTGGCTGTAACCTCATAGCCTTGGTAAGAGATTCTTCAATCATAGCCCTTGTGCTTAGTAGAGAGACGTTGAGTACCATTTTTAATGTCTTTGGAATGACTTGGCAGTGAATTGAACCACGGACTACCAAACCAGAGACAAGCACTCAATCACTGAGCCACAGTGACTGGTACAAATTCATATATACACACAGCTAATGCCTATGCAAACATCTTTCATACAAGTCTATATGAATAAACCAAAGTATAAAAGAATAAAATCCACATATACTGATCCTATTTCTGCATAAAGAAAGCCTTGTCACAAAACATAGTATCCTGACATGTATGTTATTACACAATCTCGGTTCCAAATCGGGAGTGATAAAAAATACATTGCACCCAATTTCTTGGGAACCAAAGATTCTTGGTTTTTTCTTGTTTCCCATGACAAGAGAGTTCACCTTCTACAGCTGCCATCTTGTTTTTCTTTTCTTTTGTTTTTCTATTATTTCTTCTTCTTTGCACAAACATGGAATGTAATGTGTACATACTGGGGCAGTGGATATAAAACAGACTGTTTTTACCTTGCATCGAATCGTGAATCCATCTTTTCAATTCTTTTGATGGAATTTGGCTTTTTAGGGTTTGTTGAAAAAAAGATTTTGATTATGAACAGGAAAAAAAGGGTATCATAACTTAAAAAGATGATGATGAGGCCAAGTGAATTTCTTTTTTTCATGTTTAATACCAACTTACTTTATATATATATATATATATATATATATATGTATATATATATATACATATACATATATACATATACATATTACTTTCTGGTATAACAAACATATCCCAATAATCACCCAAGTTTTTACCAGCAACAAACATCAACAGATCTATGGAAGTCAAAATTACTTTCTTTGTGACCAAACTGGAAAAGGTTGAAAGTTATTAGAAGAAACGAAGGGAGGAGATAATGGGTGGAGAAAGAGGAATACTTTTTTTATGTTGCGCTATGTCATATTATCATTTTTTCAAAACAATTCTTGAAATAAAAAACTGTGACATAAAAAAATGAATTCAATTAAAAAAAACCAAGACATTCTTTTTAAAAGTCAGTGCCTATTTTCAGAGTATCCTTTTTTTAATAGCTTAACAGCTTCGAATTATTCTTTTTTTAAAAATCAATTGGAAATAAATAGTTTTATTACAAATGTTGACAAATGCCATCAAAAATTGAGTAAACAATGTCACAGGTTTTGAATAGAATCTGTTCTTTTTCTTGTGAATATATTCACCAATCTAATCAATGCATAACTTTTCTATATTTGTTTTTCAGCACTTGTGGAGGCATGAACTCATATTGTAAGTAGCTTTCTGGAAAATTGAATAGTCATACCAAATAAAAATTCATATAATTGCTGCAGTTCGCATTTTCTGCTTATTTCCCTCAAAAAGACATGGTTTCAACCTTTTTCTACATCCTGTCCCATCGTCAGTCATTTGGATTCAATCATTTACTGAGTAGAGAGAAAGTGAGAACAACACTGTGCAATTCTTCCTCATTATTGCCAAATGAAATCTCAAGCTTTCACTACCCATCATACAAAAAATAATGATTATTATTTTTTTTTTTAAATAATGCTCACATAACTAGAGAGCACATAAAGAGCAAATAACTCTGCCAATGCCATTGTCACTGAAAACTAACCAATCAGGTGAGTGATTCCATCCTGAATGAATGTCCTCCATTCCGTTGCATGCCTGGGTGAAGCATTTGGAGATCCTTGGATACCTAGTCATCAGGATTCCCCCTCTGGGCATTGCTGATGAAGTCTAGAGGAAAGCAGAGAGTAATACACCTATCATTAGCTTGGCTGCGGATGCTGCCAGAAGAATTGGGTGTCAAAGTGGGCGTCAAACTGAGTTCCACCCGCTGATTCGGAATCAGAGTTGTCGTTCCCAAGGTCAGAGAGCCCTATCTATTGTAGTATTTTACATCTTAGCTGAGGGAAGATGGATTCATGCTTTTCCAAATTAAATTGTCCGTGCTGTTATACCAATCGCGCTTCCTCCAAACAGATGCCATACTACATAATGACAAAAGCTTGAAATAATTATCAATTATTTATGCTTATTTGATATTGCACTACATTTCCATCACCGTGATGACAGTGTCATTACATATGAAAAGCTAGAAAATTGTCTATTTGGCACTGTTAACAAAGTGCAAAAGAAATTCCTGGATTGGCCAATCCTTCCACAAAATGTCAATGCAATTCATTGAGAAGTTTCAGAGATATTCTGTGGACAAACAGACAGATAGACAAACAATGGTAAGTACAGTGTGTTTTTATTTACATCTGCCAACAGAGGTATGTACTTGCATTACCTTATGTCTTTCTGTCTGTCCACGTCATATCTCAAAATGTTCTGAATGAATCCTAATGAAATCTTTTTGAAGAGTGGTTGTTGGAGTAAGGAAGAAGTGAATTTCTTATTAATGTACAGTCTCTGCAGAAGTGTGCACTCTCTGAATGCCTCCTAGTCTCTTAACACTATCAAGATGTATTTGAAATATTGTTTGATAAAATCTTGAAAAGTCCATCAGTATAGATACAAATTCCCAAAATAGTGTATTCAAAATATGATCCAAAGTGAAAAATGTTCCCAAACTTATTTCCTGTGAGAAAATAATCCCATTGTTTGTGGCTGGATTTATTTTATTTGTAATGCAAAAGATAATCTTGGAAAGAAGAGAGAAGCTGCTTACTCTGCCTTTGAACAATAATGGGAAGATAACACCCTTACTAAGTGAGTTAGTAATGCTCCATTCCACGAGTAAACCCTCACCTCCCCTGGAATAGCGACTCTCTTTGGGAACTCCATGGATTTATCATTACGATCTTTGTAGCGCTCTTCACCAAAAGCCGATAGACATTCTGCGTATCAGACTCAATTGCGGATTGTCACAGAGTTCCTATATATCGGATCATAAAAGAATTAATTCCTGATTAATCAGTTTTTCTTTTTAGATGCTGTAGCATTTCTAGCATCGACTGCTGTCACTGACTGACATATCGAAATATTTGTCGTGTTTTTGGCTCAGTTTTGGCAATTCAGATATTTTTCATCTAAATCTAGATGTTTTGGTTGCATCTAGGTAACAGAAATTGCAATTTAGATGATTTTTGATTAAATAAGTAATTTGTTTTTTCAAGTCATTATGATAGAATAAGTAATTTATATGATAACCTAGGTATGAAAATAAATGCTGAAGACCAAAGTCACATTTGATTTATTGATAAGATATGTAAAGATATGTTATATATTTCCTGGACTTGTATATCTATATTTTGCGAGAAATATATATCTGAAGATATCAAGATGCTTTTTGACTCACTTTTAGACATAAACTTTAAAATAAAATTGACTGCAGTTCCTTTGCTATATCTTCAAAAAGAAAAGAACTAGCACATCTATGGCCTGATTCTTCTTTCCATGATGTGCATTTTTGAGGAGGTCAAGAAAGAAAGAAGAGAGATTCAGAGTTTATTGTTATTGTATATGTATCTAAGCTTATATGATTGGAAATAAAACTCCCATCTCTGACTTATGCAACATGCACAGGAGGAAATCATACTAGACATCACATGGAAAGATCATAGAGAAGTACAATATATCAGAGAAAAAACTGCTTTGAAAGATATCCTAAAAGTCATTAGAAAACTTGAAGTGCAATGGGCAGGCCATGTTGCAAGAATATTTGACAACCATTGGCATGATGATCTTGCTCAAGTCAGAATGTTTTGGCACTGGAGCAAGACCCGCAGATTTTAATGGCTGACTTTTTACAGATATTAATGGCTTTTTAACAGACTTTAAGTGGCTACTGCTGTTGATGATGATGATCAAAACTTGAGGTCAACAAACCAGGGCCAAATGAGATTTTTTTTATGTCTTTCAACAATGATCCATCAAGGCTATTGAACCAGCCTATTTTTTAATTACTTTAATGAATCTCATGATAGAATTATATATCTATATCAAATATTATGTTGTATCAATCAATGTAAACTATGAAATTCTCTTCTGGGAACAAAATACAAAAACAAGAATGCATATTGTAGAAACATGTTCAGCTGTAAAAGATTGATTTTTTTCTCAGATTTTTGCTCTAGTTTTCAATTCTGCATTCCAATGTTCTATACCCAAAGATAGAGAAGCTAAACAAAGGATTTTTGTATTCAATGTCACAGATAGAAAGAAATTGGTGAGCCAGATGAATTGAGGTTGCAGGTGAGGTTTTCTATATAATAAATCTGTTGTTTTGAGACAGCCTCCGCTATGATATCCAGCATAATTTAATAAGTCAATAATTGTCCTTCATTCGTTTGACAATTTGTGCTTCACGTTTAAAGAAAATCGAATCCACTTGAAAGGAAGCATTCAATCCTTGAATAGAAAAATATGAAGCCATTGAAAATGAAATTTATATCCAGTTTTGATGTTGGAGAGACCTAAAAATTTGGGATATTATTTTTGCCTTCTTTCAAATAACAATAACTGAAAGTTTATCCTTTGCATCTTCTCCTTCTCTCTCTCCTTCTCTCTCTCTCTCTCTTTCTTGCCAAGTTATTGAAAAGAGTTGATTGATTATGCATCTCCTGCTGTCCGCTGTCAGCATGAACCACTATGTTCTGTCTTTGAGTGTGCGAAAGTATTTGACATTTTTTCATCAAATCTAGGAAACACAGTTCAGGGTGACGGTGATGATTTGTGGCTGGCCATTATTTATACATAGATTGATATATACACTTATATATGTACATATTTACGTATATGCAAATATTTGCTCCCTCACACTCTGTGAACATCTATTACAGTAAGATTGTGAAAGCAGTGATTTTGTGAAATCCCTGAGCATTTCAATTATTTCATGTAATCCCTAGTTCCACAATCAATGTAGTGATTTTGTGAATTTCTAAGGGATTTTGTAAAATCCCAAAACATTTTAGTGAATTAATGAAATCCTTAGTTTCACAATCAGTCTAGTAATAGTTAACAAGCTCGTGATGCTCATCATCACAAGCGCATTGCATTTGATCTGATCCTCACTGGGTGCCCCACTACAATGGCCTTGTGTCAAACTAAGCCATATATACACAGTAAATACTGAAGCAGAATATACTTGATATTTACTAAGTTTAGATAAATTCAAAGTAGTAATGATCAGCATCACAAGCTTGTTAACCATTACTAGACTGATTATGAAACTAGTAATTATATTTGTACAACTACATATGTGTATTTGTACCCTTGTGACTAGGTTTTTGCGTGTGTCTGCCATACTTATAAAAATATACCTTTATCCATTTGGGGACAGAGAAATACTTCCCTTGATGAAATAATTGATCTCTACCTACCTGTAAGTACAAAGAATCACTTAACAGAGGTATAAGTTGGAAAGATCGCAGGGGATCAGACTAGTGACCTGACATAAGTAACATATGTCAGTCTGTTGATAGATTTTTCAAAACTTATCTATTTATGTATATATATATATATATATATTCCGGATAATATACTGGCTTCATTTATGATTTGCTATTCTTGTCAACCCTGGGAGGCAACTGAAACAGACTTTATTATTTCCTTATATTTACAAATCAAAAAGGAAATTACTTCATCGAAATAGATCAGATAAAATTGGCCCATCAGGGCACTTTCAATGATTCATTTTGAGTCATTTGTTTGTTCATCATTAAATGTATTATGTACCTCCAATACATTCAATATTTTTTCAACATGCAAATTAAATAATGTCACAGCCAAATCATGTTAGACACACTGGTTCTTGTACAATCACAGAAGTTAAGCAACGATGAAACTGGTCACTCATTGATGACTGTCTGGGAATGCATAATTAGCAGGGAATCATGCAAAGAGCCTGCCAGTGATCCTGTTAATCCTCCTAAGGAGGGGACCGATCTCTACACAATACATAATGAAGCTAGTTATTGGGCCCCCTTCCCTACCCCCTCCTAAACCCTCTGACTGACCTGGCTGCAAGCAATAAGAACAGAATTATCATAAAATGAGCTCGCTTCTCTTTGTCATCAGTGATAAAGGATCTCGCAGCCATTTACAAGTATTGGTAAATTAATAGCAAGGAATCATTATATGACATAGCAAGTCTTGTTTTAGATTATTTCTTTGCCATATTGCTTAGAATAATGCACCAAGATTGGCTAAAAACATGCTGATAAAAAGCGTAGAATAGATGAATGAATTATCATACATTGATATAGATGAACTAGTGTCCTCATATTGGTTATTGTAGTCACAACCCTTTGGACTTCTTCAGGTGTCTGTCATAGTTGTTTACTAGTTGGAGTAAAACTGTAATTTAATTATGAGTCACCAAAAGTCAGTCTGTGACAACCTACCACAAAAATCACACTGTATAACCTTATGTAATTTTCTGTTCATAACCATGAATCCACGGGAAAGGTTTTCAGCAGATTAATTTTCAAAAAATCTTCACCCAAAATGTTTTTAGCAGGCTTTTAATTTACAATGTGAATTCATTGTAAATATGATACATTTTTTGTGTACACTGACATAACATTTGGTTTAGAACCTGGAGTATTTCACAGAACATCTTTTAAAGCAGGTCTTTTGGATTTTAGTAATTCTTTTTTTAAGATTCTTTTTTTACTCTTTTAATCTTGTGTCAGCTCCACCAAACACGCCTTTTGGCCAAGACATGTACACACACACATGCAGAAGCCTCCCTCTTTTTTTTCAGTATGTCAGGTCAAAAAGTTTACTGAATTTTTTGTCTTAAATATTAGACACAGTTCCGGTTGTCCCATGAAAATTATTTGCGGTTGCAGAAATATTTGCATTTTTTTTCAAATGGTGTTCTATGTTTGTTTGTTGTTTTTTTTTTCTAAATACTTCTTTCTGCTTAAAAGATATTGATATGGGGGTCTTTTCTTGACTTTTATATATTTGTGTCAGAGCCACCAGAATTGTATGGTGACTCACTTAATGGCTGGGGTAGCTTTTTTCTTTCATGGTAATTCATCCAACCCATCACGACAGGTATTCACCTAGAAACAACATTTTCTTGTCTCAGAAATTTACACAGATTTCAATAAACTAATTAAAAATAAAATGTGTAATAACATTTCCAAATTTAATTTTTCACGCCAAGGTGAACACACACCCCTCCACACACACATTCACATATGTGTGTAAGTATGCAAGAATGTATGTATATAACAGGGGACAGATATTGATAGACACATACGTGAATAGATAATTTAATAAATAAATATCTCTAATTACGCTAAACAAATTAATCTGAGACAATTTGTCACATGCATCCACCCATCCTCTAGATATACAGTATAGACGGACAGAAAATGATGAATCAATAGATATAGATAAGTATTCATAGTTATATATCTAGTCTATTCATTTAAAAAAAACATTGTGTATATGTGTGTGGACCGATCACTGAGGTCTAGTGTTGAAGTGTTCATGCCTGTTTGATCTATTCAATCTATTGCCGAGTCATACCAATGACAAAATGGTACTTGATACCTCTCCGATAAACACTCAGCAGAAGGACTACAATTAAGGAAACTCTCCCGAAGACTTGAAGCCGAATCACGTTGAATACACCAGTTCTTGTTAAATCACCAAAGTTAAACAACATCGAGTCTGGTTAGAACCAAGATTGTTCACAAGCCTGAGGAAACATTCCGAAGGTAAGAAATTAGTTTTCCTAATTTTTGTTAGGACAATCATATCTCTTCGTCCCATCTTTGATATTAACACAATGTCTTGGCTGATTCATTCCACAGCTTTCTTCGGGAGTAATAATTAGATCTGTAAGCAAAGAGAGTCACTTCTTTCATTGGCATAGATACATTCACAGATGTGGCCTACAACGAAGCTAAACCAATATTAGACAAAGCCATAATGGTTGGAGTCCCCAGTGAGGACCAAACACATTACAGTTGTAATGGTCAGCATTAGAAGTGTGTAATATACTTCTAGGAATTTGTATTCATGATCATGGACGATTATTTTCTTTAACAAGAATCCTTCAATGTTTTAGATACAAATATCATTTTCACCAGAGATTATCTCCACCCAGCAGCAGAACTAAATAAATACTATTTTATGGAGAAATGAAAATAAAAATTATTCTCATGTCAAAACTGACAGGACAAAAACTCCAAAATACGCTTGATTTGGATTCTGAGATATAACACCTGTCAGCATGTTTTATATGATTGCAATTAACAGCAAATAATTTTCTCATATTTTCAAATTTTTTCCTTCCGTTTGAGTTGACAAGTGAGATGAGAAAGTCACACACGGAAAAGTTTGTCAAATGGAGCGGAATTCACATTATTAACATCAAGAAACCGTCAACCAAAAGTCCTCCCAAACCCTGAAGAGATTTCAAGTAAGATTTGGAAATGTTTGGAAAAGGTTAATAACTTTATTTGATGTTCATCTTAAATGACAAATCATCATCATCATCATCATCATCATCATCATCATCATCATCAACAAAAACACTGGAATTCTTTTTATCATCATTAACATCACCTATCCCCATGGTCCAGTAGTAGGCCATGGTTCAATCCACTGCCGAGTCATACCAAAGACTTTAAAAATGGTACTCAATGCCACACTGTTGAGCACTAAGGAACCTCTCTATGGGGCTAAGGGCTTACAGCCAAATCATGTTAGATACACGGTACTCATAAGATGACCTTTTAAATTAACATCAAGCATAGTCAGTACTTAATTGGGTGACCATTGGTGAATACCAGGCACAATGTGCAGAACGAAGCTTTGGCCAGCCTGGCAAGCCATGAGTGGGTTTTACTCACAATTGCCCGACACCCTTGATAAAGGTTTAAGCGGAGAACCATGCTTCATACATACATTATCATCATCAACATTTGAGGGAGAAGGTTTTTTTTTTTTCTGCCAGTGTTTGTCATGATCCATCACACTCAAGAACCAAGTGCTAAAACACAGAAAGAATGAGATGTATTTGTGTGGATGTGTTTTGGGGCTCTGGGAACACTCAAAAAAATTGCTTCCTCATTAATTCATGGAAATTGTTCCCTTACTGATCCTATTGTGAAATAAAACTGAAAATATATTTCTTATCATCTTGAGAGTCATCATATATGATTTGATCTGCTTTCTCTGATAGGAATATTTTCTATGGCAATTTTTAGGGTGCACTAAATATAGGCCTCTAAGCAAACATGCATTGAGAAATGTTTGTATCGGAACGCTCTACTTTTGGAGCAGGTGAAACCTGTTCTTGTGACACAAAGTGGCGGATCAGTTTATTGCATCAATTCTATGTGAAAACTGGAATTGTTTTATGGATCCAAATTTCAGTTCATTGATTGAAATTATTGGCCCCAATTAGTTCAAAATTATCGTCTTTGCTTTTGGTGTGAAGTGTCACTTTTTTATAATTTTTGGTGACTGTAGTCAGTTGAGTTCCCCTTTTTTCTTTCTTTTAAATTTTTTTTTCTTTTTGACCCATGCAATAACCTACTGATTCTAAATATGGGGTACACATCCCTCAAGAGAGTAGTTCTAATATGGTGGGAGTAATCTGGAATTTTGGAGTGAAAAGCATAAAGCATTATTCTGTGGCTCAAAACTGAGTCAGCAAGAAGGAAGAACAAGATGTAACAAACAACTGAAGCAAACTAAATTAGTATTAGTAAATTTGCAGTAAATAGCGGACTCAAAAGTTTCACTAGATGATCAAACTTGGGAATGTCGGATTTCTTATATTTTGGTATATCTCTGAATTTTTTAAATGAGGTATTATTATTATTTCTATTATCATTCGGATTCTCCTCATCTTGGTTGTTTTTCATACAACGTTTTGGCTGTTGTACTCTACGGCCTTCATCAGGTATCATCCAGTAGGTGTGGGGAAGTAACAAACCAAACCCTTTATTTAACCGACAGGGGTATATTGACCGCACTCCCCTTCTTAGCATTAGTAGTATCATTATTGTCTCACACCGAGATTGAACCTAGAACCATCAGATTACATGCAGTAATTTTGTCTGATTCTGTATCCACTACACAATGTGTCCATGTGGACAACCGGTGCTAATTTTTAGGAGCCTTAAACCTCTGGTGACAGTTTTTGATATTTCTTTTATTTTATTCTTATATTTCTTATATTTCTAGAGGATATTAAAAATTCAAAGTTATATTTGTATAGAAAGTCATAATAGAAAGTGTCAACCCAAACTGTCACAATAGGTGCCTTTAAATTTTAATTTGTGAGATAAAAGGAAAGGGAGGGAAATTTGTTAGTTTGATAAGAGGGTAGGAAGAGAGTGAAAGAGAGAAAGTTTAATGAGGGGATAGGCTGAGAAAGAGAAGGTTGGCGAAGACTAACCAGAGACAAAAACGAATGCTCATTGCCTGCATTTGTGTGAACCACCAGCAAAATGGTAGCCGTTTTAAAATCAGAGGCTATTCCAGCACATCCGGAACTCTAGATGCTTTGCTTGTCTTCCAGGTATGGAGTTCTTATAAAAGGGGTTGCCCTGCTGTGGGTGAAGCGATGGGCGCATAGTCAGTGAAAAGTGAGCGGTTGAGGGAAAACAATTACTATGTTAAGATAGCGACAACTGCGTTGAATGTTTTTAAAGCGAATTCTTGCATCGAATTGTAAGTGTCTTCCCTAACGCCTTTCGGTTTGCTACAAGCTATTTTGGCTACATTTCTAGATTGCAGACGACTTGGAATTGACCCTGGATTTGATTGGTCAGGTCAGTGTCTGTCAATTGTCAGATGAATTGAAAAAGCTGAGCTGGTCTGCGATTTATGCGGACAAAAAAAAAAAATTGCCAGTGTTCTGCCACTTCGTTTGACAGGACGCTCATTCATAGTGTAACAAAGGATGTGGTTTTTGTCACTGTTCCATTTGTGGTGTATGATCAATTCAAAACACAACACCTCCGTCCAAAGGAATCGGTAGATGTCAATTTTCTGGAACTGCTCACGTTATCAACCTGATTTGGTGGGATGTTCGAGCCTAACAGGGTTGCCTGATTACGTCAGACATCTCCTTCACACCCCACTCCCGGATGGATGCCATGAACATGGACCAGCTCTTAACCGGAGCCTGGGCGTTACTAAAGGATGATGCAGCACCAGCAGGACCAGTCGTGGCAGTTGGTGTGGCCCTTTCAGAGTGTGATGATCAAGGGGAAGCGGAATAGACTGAAGCAGTTATAGTTCGGCCTCACCGTGGCACTGCTAGACATGAAGTCTATCGTCGCCGCCATTTGTAGTTAGTAAGGACAACGACATTGGCTTTCATTGACGACATTCACATCAACAATCGTGTTTGTGATGCATATCGGCAAAATCGACGGGACCCAGAGCAGTCGAAGGATGGCACTCGAGTGTTGGGGGGCAAGGCACGATACTCTGCGATGAAAGTGGGGGAGTGTGATTCGAGATATGCCTAATGTCATGACACAGTGGAATGTGTTCTTCCAAAACTAGTGGAGTACATGTGTGAATGGCTTCGTGTGACAACCGGAATCATCAAGTGGAGGGCAAGCTACGTCACGAAAGGTTGGGATGACAAGATCAAGGATATCCCTCTTGAACGTATGACCAGAGTGAAGTAGAGCAATCCTGCCCGTGGATGACTGGCGTGTGGACGGTTGAGGTCAAAGTACTGGTAACGAGAGAGTCCCAGGAACGAGGCGGGGTCACGTTGGCAGAGGCATGTTGGCTTCGACCCACAAGCGACGCCCAACATATCAACTTGGCCAAACAGGGCTCTCCAATTGCAAGCCAAGATGTTACATCTCAAAACCGATTCCTTGTGTGTCTACCACTGGCTGTCAGGTACCCAAAACCTTGCCGGCAAGATAACCCGGGACAGTGGTGGCAAAATATGTCTAAAAAGGAGGCCGAACCGACACCGCCTCTATATACAGGGACCCTGGCCAGATCCCGGTTATACACTGAGGCAACGGCCATGCCGAAATCAAGTGCACCATTTTCTCTGCAAGGGGAATCTGCCCTTCCACATCAAATCGGCGAAAATGCAAGGAGTGCCAAGCAGCGGATCACCAGTCCACAGTCGGATTCTAAAAGGGTCGAATAACTGAGATGGTAAGCCTGTAGTCAATTTTGATGGACAGAATGTGACGTCACGTACCTCCGACCCCCACTGAGCCCAGGTGGGGACAGGGGGATTTCAGTGAGCACAGATGAGCCAGACGACCCTCCGAAAGTAAACTCAACTAGAGACAAAGTGGTGCAGATACGGCACCCCATCTCCAAGGAGGAGCACCTGACAGAAGAGATCATTTCCGAGCTGTCATATATGCGATGTGGATGGTGGGACTAAGATCCACCGATACAAAGACAAAAACAAGGTGCAGAAAGGCCAGCGGCCACCTTTTTAAAACTAGAGGCTTCCATAGCGCACCTGGGGTTTCTGCACACTTTGTTCGTCCTCCAGGTATTTGGTTCTTGTCATACGATAAAAGGGTGAGCCAATCTCCAAACAGTCAGCGAAAAATAAGCTCTAAATATCAACAACCGTGTTAGCTGAATCTAAAGTGACTTTTCGCTTCGAACTGTCGGTATTTTCCCGAACCCCTTTTCGGTTACGATAAGGGATAAAAAGAAGTTTATGTAGTTTTTGAGAGGGTAGGAAGGAAGGGGATAGTGGGGGTAAAGTTGGGTAGTTTACTTAGGGATGAGAAAAATTCTCCCTATAATTCTTAGCAAAAAATCACAGTGGGAATTGACAAACTCAGAATAGCACAGAGGATAATGGAAATAGCAATCTTGGGAATAATTCTCAGGATTAAAAGGAGAACCAAGGTGATTGATATCATAAAAGTAATAAAGTGACAAAAATGGAGATTGGCAGGATATATAGACAGAAAAAAAACTGACGCATGAAAAGGACAGTAATCGTTGTAGGAATGGATAAGATGCAAGATGGAGAGACAAGATAGAAAATTTGGCCGATAAGCAATGGCAGGGATTACTGCAGTCGTGCTCGGCATGGAAGGAAATGAGAAAGGCCTTTGTCCAGGAGTTACAACGGCTGATGATATATACATATATATATATATATATATATATATATATATATATAATTTGAACTATAGAGAATGAGACAGACTCAGTAGTGAAAGTGTATGGAAGTTAGGTTTATTTATCTGTAGATGTTTTTTTTAATGGTCTAGACATGTTTCGGAAGGTATTCCCATCTTCTGTTGTGTGTGCTGCGTGTGTGTGTGTGTGTGTGTGTGTGTACCTTTAGAAGTTATGAGTTTGATGTGGAGCTTGGCTTTGTGAGCAAAAAATGGTATCCCATCTGCTAGGGGCATCCTGTTGGGTGAGAAAAAGTTCAGTCTGTGATTAAGTCTGTGGTGTTAGCAGCAGCAGGTCTCGGAGAGGACATAGGGTGTCAGGGTAGGAGGAAAGTGCTTTGGTGTTAGATTGTGTGGGTAGGTTAGGGATTGTATAAATGGAGGGGTGATGAGGTTAAGGAACTTCACAGGTTTTAACCTCACAGGTCATCGAAAATATGGTAGCTCTGATTTGTACAAGTGAGATGCCTTACTAAGGTAGTGGTTGTTATGGGTCTGAGTGACTTCTGAGTTCCAAGTATTAAATGTATCTGAGAGGGGGTAGATGTGGATGTGAGGTTATTGTTAGTAGGAGGTTTATAAATTAGAGATTTTTTGATTAGGGTTGTCAAGTTTGGTGTTAAGTCCATTAGGAGACTGAGTATGGAGTTTGTTGATCCACATATCATCATGTCTTTCTACAACTTTAGTTATGTCCATGGGAGTATTTTTTTATTTTTTCAACGATAGCAAAGCTAACGTTTGTGGCAAAATTGTGACCAGGTGTGCGAAAGTGTAGTTCCACAGGAAGTGGACTGGGATTGTTTTGTGATTTAATTCTGTGTCTGCAGTTGTTGAGACTAATGTTAAATTGCCACTCGGACTTGCATATATATATATATATATATATATATATATATATATATATACATATATATATATATATATATATATATACATATATATATATATATATATATATATATATATATATATATATATATATATTTGGGCAGCAGTTTTTCTTTTATACATGAGCCTTTGGGTTTTTTTCATGCCTCCTCTGTGCAAAAATACATGGTAGGTTGACCTGATATCTAGCATGGGTAATCAGTGAAAATTGGCCCCCCACATAGGCTAATCTTCAAGGCTATTTGCGGCCAATTTTAGTCATTCTTCGGGTCTAAATATGATAAAAATATCTTTTACACCAAGATTTTTGTCATTCTTACAAATGGCACATATTTCTTTCATTAAAATCAATTCTTGAACAAGTTCTATTGTTTTTTGGTCATATATCGCTTTTTGGCAATGATAAAGCCCATAGCAGTAGCAGTCAAAGTAATGGGACAATATTTCGGTTTCTCCTTCTATCCTTTCTCTTTCCTCAACGACAAAAACAGAGTGGGAAAAGAAGAAGTGTTGAAGCATTGAAGCGTAAGGTCACATGACTCTATGTTACTGTGAATCAGGTTACTTTGGGGGATAGAATTGAGAGGAATTATAATCTTTCTCACTTCAGTCAGTTTATGAAGTATTTCTTGACATTTTTTGTAAGTTTTTTACGACTATTTATCTCCATTTTGATTTTTGGTTGATCTCTTTTATCATAATTTAAGTGTAGCCATCATTCTATGACAGTGAGTAAATATGTTTTGTTGGGTGAGAAAAAATAATGATAATATTTTTCAATCTATTTTGAAGTTCTGATTTTCCTTGGCGATGCCAGGTATCACTTCTAGTATATATATATATATATATATATATATATATATATATATGGTAATTTGTCTTGACTTAACGAATCCTAATATGGGAGTTTACTGTCAGTGAAGAATGACCTGGTTAAGCTGAGGTCATTCTTTCTGAGGGCGATTTTACTCCTCTCTCTTTCTTACTCTCCTCCCCTCTCTTCGAAAGAATGGAATGTTTTCACGTCCGAAATTCATTTAACAGTTATCTACAAATATATCTATCTTTCACTACACCCACACACTTACACTTACACACAGATAGACACATGCACACCGATACACTCATGCATTCATGTACTGTTTGGGGGATTGAAACAGTGCAAGATCTTTAATTAGAGACAAGTATGTGCATATATCCTACGGCTGATTTCCCGAAAGATATTTACCTCGTTAAGAGTTAAAATTGAGTTCACTTCACAATTCAAATGCCAAGTATATATGTGCAAACGCTTACACAGATACATACAAACAGTTACGCATACTCTCATCGCATTCATTGCCGCATACATACATATGTACACATACACACACAAACGCACGCACTCACAAATACACCCATGCATTTACAATCTAAAATCATACACTCGCATGGACACACAGACAAATGCAACCGATCAACACCCGCCCAAACACATGAACAAAGGAAGGAAAAGAAGTGGGGTTCAAGTTTGGCCGGGGAAAGTCATTCATTCGTTTCTTGTTTCTCACTGCTACGCCGGTCACAGGTTGAGATCAGTCTGTTTCTTACAGGGAATTAATGGGATCAGCAGGGGAGGCCATGATCCCCAACCTCAAACAGTCACCCATCAAGACCCTGACCGGGTTCGATGCTGCCTAACTTCAGTGATCGTACATTTGGCCGAAAAAAGGTCAGGTCATCTTTGTTGAAACAGAAATCATTCAGCTAGTGAGGATTGTGTTATTTTTAACCAGGGTATCATATATCTTCATATCTATCAACACATCTATCATCTATATACATAAGTATCCATCTAAATATTTGCTATCTACATTCGTCAGTATCTATCTACATATTTATCAATTATCTACAAATCTATCTATCCATTATATTCATCTACATACGTAAGAATCTATCAATATATCTATTATCAACATACTTAAGTATTTATGGATGCATTATATCATTTGAAACTCTATTTGAAATGATCACCCGTTGTAACACAGAAAATGTGTCACTCAGCCTAGACAGTGTAGATAGAATTTAAGAAAAAAACATTCATTAATATTCAAAATAATGTGGTGATAAACAAGTTAGATGAGTTTCGAGATTTGGCCATTTCCAGCAACTCAAGTAATAATAATCTACTAATTGATGGTGTTTATTGTTATTGATATATTTCAACATTTAATCAAATAAAAACAAGAAATACCTAATAATGCTTTATCTAATGTAACGATAAATTGAACAAAGTAGTTCAAAATATACAATAAAATCTCAGTTGAATACATTACTTCATCAAATGTGACCATATCCCACAAAAGAAGAGGAAATCGAGCAAAGAATCACCCTAGGATGGCAACTCTTTGGCAGGGCAAGCTCAGCCTTCAAAAGCAAGAAGATCACATTAATCCTAAAAAGAAGAGTATACAACCAATGCATCCTCCCGATCGTTACCTACGGAGCTGAAACATTAAACCCAATCAAGAGTCAGACTCACAGTCTGAGAAGCTTGTAACGTGCACATGAGAGAATCATGCTAACCTCACATGGAGAGATCTCAAGACAGCACAGTATATCAGAGAGAAAACATAGAATCCATTAGGAAACTCAAATGGCAATGGGCTGGCCATGTTGCAAGAATTGTATATAACCAAAGGACATCATGACTCAAAACATGGATTCCCAGAGATCACATGCGCAACCAAGGCTGGCAGAAAACAAGACGGAGAGACGAATTCGACAAATTCAGAAAGTATTGACTCCGTGACGCGCCCGATAGAGAGGTGTGGTGGATTCTGGGGAAGGTCCATCTTCAACAACGGACGATAAAAGACTGATGATGATGATAATCATTTTATATTAAAACTAGCCAGTATAGTTTTATCAGTAGCGAAAGATTGGCAGCTCTAAAATTATCTTGAAACAATTTCAGGTGTACATTTGCACAGGCATTCACAAATAGAACCTTTAGTCATTGCCGTAGGGAACGGCTGGTAAAGTTGATACATTTGTACCAAATTTGGTGAGTGTTATATGGACATAAATAATTGGACAATGAGAGAATGTGGTTTGAATTTACCGGTCGACTATTTGCAATAATGAAACGCAGATCTGCAATGACTATTTATTATTTGGATATCAATTCTGCTCGCCTTGGTAGTAATGTCAGTACATTGCAACGCTTGTGGGATTCAGTGACCCGTTAGGTACTAATCCAAATATAAATATTGGAGAGTAGTGTAATATTGATCGCGAGTGGATTTTTATCGTCTTCTATTTTTTTTCTTATTATGACTACTCCTATTTTCATATCACTTCTTTGAATCTAGCATTCTTAGAACATAAATGAAATGATAATTTACTATGTCAGTAACATTAATTAATTTATATTTCACTATGTCAGTTACATCTATCAGTATTGCAGAAGTCAACTGCACATTGGGAATTATTATATGTAGGGATAAATTTGGTTCGTTTTTGAAAGAATTTGTACATTTGAAGGTATTATATTGGTATTTTTGATGAATTTCTTTCTTTTTTTTTTCAACCCTGCACAGGGGTGTGCCATGCTGATCCCTTGAGGAAAGGAAAGCCTTATAAATAGAAAAAGATTATTACGTTACAATCGTAAATAAATCATAAGGTGAAGAGCACTCGGTGACCTGGGTGACTCCTGGTGTTACCAGTATTTAGAGCCGACCCTAATCGTGAGCGATGCTCCCAAAAAGCCTGAAGTTACACAACAATGCAAGTCAGACATTTTCTTAGATGATAAGCGAAGAGATCAGAGTTGATGAGGTTCAAAGTTCATCTTTGATTTTATTCTGCAGACATTCATTGACCCCCATCCCCAACTTACTGTAACATTTACATGCAGGAACAAACCAAAACTCACCAACACATTCATAAATGAGCACATATTTATACAACAAGCAAAGATTTTTTGAATATATATATATATATATATATATATATATATATATATATATATATATATATATATATATATATATAAAATCTAAATACGTGTAGACGTGCATTTCCCATCTCCATCTATGACGAACGTATCTGCTATGTCTTACTGGTAAACTTTTCTATTTCATCTCTCCATCTTGTGTCTGGTTTCTTCCTACTTCTTCATCTGTTGTTCCTTCTTTTCGCCATGTGCCCTGCTTACCCATTTTTATTGTTTGATTACTTATACAATATCTTTCACCCTTATTCCCTCTCGGATTCATGTTAATCTTTCTCAAACACCAAGAGTTAATCTTGACATTGCTCTTTCCATTGCCCTTAGTGCTATTCTGAGTTTGTTTTTGAGTGGTTGTCTAAGTTTCCAGGTTTCTCACCAATACATCATAGCTGGCATTATCCACTGAATGTATACTTTAATCATACTAACAATTTATTATTCAGTATGTCTCTATCTAAACCAAATGCTTTCCATCCAATTGGTATGCGCTGTCAGTTCATTCTCGTGGTCTTCCTCTAGCTTTATAGCCTGTCCTTGGTAAATATATTCTTTAACTTTCTCTAAGGCTTCACAGTCTATTCTCATGGTCTTTTTTAGGATTTTGTAATTGGACATTACTTCTTTCTTCAACTTCATCCCTTCATTGGGTTTTTTTTTCTCTTTAAATCACTCAATATGTTTTGTAGATCTTCTGCAGTTTCTGATATCAATACTTCATCGTCACGGTACCTTGAATTATTCAAATATTCTCCGTCTATGTTCACAGTCATGTTTTTCAAGTCTGTTCTCCGAACAATGCTTTAAGGAAAAACGAAAATAGCAAAGAGGAAAAGAGGAAAAATCTGGTAAATGAAATAAAAGAATCAACAGAGATTTTAGGCAAAACAGTGAAGACATATATATATATATATATATATATATATATATATATATATATATCTTTCAGAAATGTGTATATATATATATATATATATATATATATATATATATATATATAATATACATTATATATATATATATATATACTGTGGCACCCTCTACATTTTTAGTAAAGAATTAAATATGGATTGAGAGCCCTGAACTCACGTACTCTATTGCTCATTTGCCATCTCTCTCTCTCTCTCTCCCTCTCTCTCTCTCCTCTCCTCTCCTCTCCTCTTTAATATCGCCAGCCTCTCAGCCGATCCAAACACTACCTTTTTTTCGACCGAAACCAATCACTGTACTAACGTTGCCCATTTCAGTTCGCCGATGTCGAGGCATTTCTCGTACGCGCAGCTGCTCAATCGTGTCCTCTCTATTAGCTCCAAACACGTATACACCTTTAACTCTCATGAATGAAATGGCAAAGCTTTTTACTACCCGATAGTCACGATGATCTATCTTATGATTCTTCGTACCTCGAAAAGCGCACATGGACCAAACCCGATGAGTTTTCTGCCTATCATTGTCTGTCTAGTGTGTTTTCCAGCGTCAGAGAATGGCCCCAAGTTGCTCACAATTTTGCAGATAGGCATACTCACTGAACCCGGTCTCTGACATCATTTCTTGGTATGCTTTATGGATTCAAAGCAGTTCAGACACCTTTGCTGTACGTACGGCACCAAGCTCCCATCTTTTGCTTAGGAGCTATCTCCCATCTTCTCTCCTCTTATTATGATCGTATCCAAGTTGTTTCATATGCATATCTATTTCAGTTCTGTATCGTCATAAATGTTTATTTATCAAATGCACGTTTTATTCCTTCATCCAACTACTTGTATGTGTCTTTTCCACCCAGTCTAATCTCCGTGTCCACATTCAAATGGATCACGCATGTTCTCAATACATCTCCCTTCTCTCCTTCAACGTTTCCACTGACGTCCACCTGGGCCTTCAAACACAGCGGGAACCCATTATTCAACCAGAACTATATACCAACCATCACGTACACATACATAAATAAACTTATTTTCTGCATGCATAACAATAATTTTTTTCTATATATCTATATCTATAATTTGAACATAAGTGTATGTATATATTCAATCACACACGCACATATGAACAGGAAGATAGATGTGTACGTGTTCGTATAAGTTTGTATTTGTTCAAGTTTGAACTGAAAAAATAATGTATTGAATCAGTTTGTTTGCTAGAAAAAATCAATTTTCAAAAATATACAATAAATGATTATTAGTGTCTGAAATTTAATCTTACAGCCCAATAGCTAAGAGATAATCAGACGCAGCTAAGCTATAAATAGTAAAAAAAGAGTTTATTCTCATCTTTTTTTAAAAATATCTGTTGTTTAAAAGAATGTCTGTTTTTTTCTAGATGACTGAAATATGATTTCCTGCTCGATATTTTTTTAATAGATTGAAATCTACCGACACTTTAAAAAGTTTTAATACTTGCCAAAAAACTGATTAAATCAACGGTCCCCAGGCACCAAGCCATGGACCGATATTGAGCTATTAAACATATGCTATTTGGCCGAAAGGAAATAATATTATTTGGCAAACAAATTCATTTCCTTTAATCTTAGTGTTAAATACTTATATATATATATATCTATATATACTCACAGATATGAAGCAACATATATTTATAAACTCACATATATGCCTACAAATATTTTTATATACACACCCATATCTATGTACACGCATAACTATATACAATAGATATTTATATATACATGTATGTGCTTATATTTAGTTATACACATATGCACGCATGGCCACATATATTCATGCCTATATATATTTATATACACGTATGCCTATATATATTGATATATACACACATCTATTTGTATGTGAGTATCGGGCTGATCTGAGATAAAAAAGGGTCAGTGAATTGTGAGCTGTATCCTTGTCAATGGATATCAGGTTTGTTTGAGTTCAGAAGGGTCAGTGAAGGGTCATTCATCCTGACTGCACTTCTCACTGACCAGTCTTATCTCAAACCAGCCTGACAAACACCTCCTGGCATCTCCTCTCACAGACCCCTCTTATTTCACACCAAACCTGAATCAGACCTACATAGATACAAACACCTCCCCTCCCACTAAACAACTCACAATGCAGAAATCTTCTCACTCCATTCTCCAAATCTCAAACATATGAACAGCAAACATTTTTATCTGTAACTGCAGCAAGTTTCTCTGAAAAAGATGGCTGAAAACCATCAAAATGCATCAGCACCATCACATGACTGAAATCTTTTCGAAGCATGGTGTGTCTGGGTGATCAGAATTTACAACAAAAAAAAAGAAGTGGACGCATACTAGGGACCAATTTAGCAAAAATTTCGACAGCAAACTGATCCCACCCAACAAAAACCTGGGGGTGATTTTCAAGAAACAGAAAAAATTTTGTGGGGGACATGATGATTAGTGAACGTCTAAATTTTCATTGCTCTAGCTCCATTGGGGTAGCCTGTACACGTGATAGATAGCCAGCCAGACCAGCTTAAAAACTGAGGGAACCTATGTTGACTGTTTTGGTTGACTGTTCCTAAACGATAGATGGATAAGAGCAGACATGTACATAGAGAGACAGAGAGAGAGAGAGAGAGAGAGGAAGCAAGCAATGAATTCCTGTTTTTTATAAAGAATACTAAGAGCTGTCAACAGAATTCAACAATATTTCCCTTCCTAAAGAATAGTTTAGTTAAGAAAATGAAATTGCAGAAATTCAATTTTTGAAAAAAAGCGAATATTGAATTATGCATTTCAAGTTTATTCATTCGAAATTTTAAAAATTCCTGAGCAATTCTGAGCAAACTCAATGTTATCAGTCTTTCATTAAGACATTTGATTAAACACGTTCTGACAAAGAATGTTTTTAAATGCACAGCATCATTTGATGCCACTGACTGACAGATTGATACGCTGAAAAGTGAATTACATCCTTTGCTCAGAGTTGCCAATTTAGTTGAGTTTTCTTAAATCTAAATCCAGATGTTTTTGGTTGCATCTAGGTTTCAGAAGTTGCTATTAAGATGATTTTTAATAAAAGTGATATTTCTATTCATTTAATGTCAATAAAATGAGTAACATTTGTAATAAATTAAGTAATATTTTTAATGAATTGAGTAATATTTTAATAAAATTTCTTAGATTTTAGACGTATATCTAGATGTTTCTAAGTGTTAAAAGATATTTTTTTACACAGTGTTAGGTTTAAACTTGAAAACAATGTTGGCAGCACTGCCTTTGCTAGATACTCACATAGGAAAAGAACTTGTGCATATATGGTCTGACTTTCGGCCTTGTTTCTTAACTTTAATGAATTTTCTTGGTTTACAGATCTGGATGCAATGAATGTAAATCTTGTCCAAATGTTTGTGATTCAGCACTTTTGGCCATCCTTCCTTTTTCAATTTGGGGACATTCTCACCAAGAGTGAGTAGGTTTGAAAATTGGGACTTTGAAGCAGTTGGGGGTCAAGGGGTTATAATGAACAGTGACAGTTTGGGATGAGTCATTACTTGGGCACTCACCTGCTAGCAGACTTTTGGATATATTCTTTTACCCCCTCTCTCTAGAGTATATATTTTTGCTCCTTCAACTTGGAATATATCCTTTTACCTTCAATCCGATCACCCAGGAAAATTGGCAGCAGGCACCAATGTTCCTTCAAGCAAACCATTCGATCAGTCTCAAACTATCCAAAGATTTTCATCAGAAGCACATTACAATTTCAGTTTACCTTTATGGCCTCTTGTTACTCCACCTGACCAACTGGTCAACTCTGGCCAATTCGTTTTGAACAGATAATTACTACGCACAGAATGTTTTCAATGTTAGCATCTCCAAGGCTGGGAGCCATAGACATCAAACCAAAATCTCTGTCGTTGATACCTTCCTCCAGCAAGTTCTTCATCTTCAGCCTTCTCTTCCTTGGTTGGTTGCAAGGCCATTTCTACAAACAGTTTCAATTTCAAATAGAAGTAAGAAAAGATGACTCTTCTCAGATGTGGAAATTTTATCTTTCTATTCCTTTCTTCTCTTCCTATTACGCTCAGTTCTCTTCACGACTAGCCTCTCTTTCTTTTACCAAAACTTCCTGATTTCCCGTGGGAAAAAAGGCTTCTTCTGTGATAGATTTCAAGAGACCAATAAAAGCCTATGTTCTACAATAGTTCTCCATCGTAAAGATGATTACAGAAGAACACGACACTGTACTATTAAAGTGTTGCAATTAGGGACTATTAATGCCGTTATTTCTATAATTGAAAAGTTCTTTTTACCTCTTCCTGAAGAAGGAGAGCGTCTTCCCCAGTGGGATTCAGAAACTACTGCACAGCTAAAACAAATAGAAATTACAGAGTACTACAATAAAAAAATTAATCAGTGTCCATTTCCTGAGTCTTCCAAATTTAGTCACTGACTTTTTCCATCAACATTAGTCTTTAATGGATATCAGCAACAAGGGTACCGATTACAAAGGCCTAGGGTTTGTGTATTCATCTCCTGTTCAGAAGACTGTAGTTCAGTCGACCACTGAGTCATACAAAAAACTTTTTAAGGAAATGGTACTTAATGCCTCTCCACTGTGCATCATGACTAAGATAAAAGAACTTCTCCATTCAAAGTTGAGAGGCTGTTGACAAATTATGTTTGATACACCAGTGTTCATGAGATTGCTGAAGTAAAGCAGTATTGACCCTCGTCAATTCCTAAATGGGTGACGGTTACCAGACACTGTATGCAGAACAAACTTCAACAGGCCTTGCTAACAGGGAATGGGTTTCATTTTCAATTGCCTCCGTACCTAACGCTGTGAAACCCTTGATGAAGGTATAAGTGGAGAACGATGATACATAAATACAACAGCAGGACTTCCAACAAGTGAGTTCCTTTCTCACCAGGAGCTTATTCATTATTTCTAAACAACACTGTTTACTTACTGCTACAAATTAGCAGCCCGAGTGGAGTTGTAATAGAAAGCAACAAAAAATAGGATAAAGGTAAAAAGTAGTCATCTAATTGATGATAATGATAGTTTCAAACTGCTTTTAGCCCAAGTCAATTGAAAGGAGATAACTGCTATACAAGGCATGACCATCAACTCTTAAATTCATATAAAAGATCCTCTTTATGGGCTTGCTCTTTGTTTTCCAACTGCGTTGCAGTAGAACTATTCAAAGCTGTGATAAAAGGCAACTGAAAGTTAGGATGAAGGTAAAAACTAATCAAAATTATTAATAATGCTCAATCTTGTTTCAATTTTTTTTTGTTCAAATTCTGTCGATCTTGAAGATGTATGTCGTTGTTAAAATGAATTTTTCCAAAAGTATCAGACACTTTGCATTCATTGTATAAATATATATTGACACTTTTCTTACACTTTCCTAAATATATATACATAGTAAATGCATTTCATTCATAGAAGATGGAGAAGTGAATATGTGTTTAAGATAGTGAGGAGAATATGCGATAGAGTAGCTGAGCATCTGAGAACATCTGCAAAAATGGAATAGGCAAGATTCATCATGATAGAAAAGTGATGAAGTTCAAATTGTTCGAGAGGTTAGCAAAATGATACCGGTCATAGCGTGAAGGAAGAGATTAGAGAGAAAGAGGGAGAAGTGATCAGATGATGAAGGAAGTGATGTGTTGCATATTTGGCTCAATTCAAGATTGTTTTTTTTTTATCTAAAGGTAATATTTCAATTTTCATATTTGATTTTGACTAAAAGTAAGGTAGCTCTAATATATATTTTTCATTTTATGAAAAACGAAACAACTAGACTCTATTTAAAACTCTTTTGTATTCAAATTAAATTCCTAACAGCCTTCCTGAAGAATTGGAAACCTTAATTAAGTTAAAGTCTTCAAAAGCAATTCTTTATTTCACGTGGGAATTGCCAAATATTTCTAAATTATCATTCCTGAACATTGTTTTAGAAAAATCAATAAAATCATCCTAAACTTTTTCCAATGGAATGATTCAAGTTTCTTACATATGTTGCATATTGCTGCTAAATTCAATACAATATATATACTTATACATGTATATATATAAAATCAATAATTGTGTCATCCACAAACATCTGTTTCGTTACAACTCTTCAGAGTGGCTATAGACTATCCAGTATCCCTTCCCATACTGCTAGGTAAGGTCGAAACCTTTGCTCCAGACCCAGATGCTCTACCTTTGCCCTATGCAGAACTGGATGGTCAGTAGGACCAAATTAAGCAATATATTTACTTACACATAATCCCCCATCTACCAGAGTACTTCATTCCAGAGTTGAAAGAGCTGTATATATATATATATATATATATATATATATATATATATATATATATGTGTGTGTGTGTGTGTGTGTGTGTGTGTGTGTGTTCTCCATTTTCCTTTCCAACATTGACATTGAGTGGGTTCAGGATATTGTGCTTCTCTTTCAACAATTCTTGTCACCTTTCATATTGAATGGGTGGGTGGTTGCCATGTTGTGTTGGGGGTGTGCAGTGATGACTAGCTGGAGAGGGGGAAGAAGGGAATGGAAAGCAAATTAAAATATCATACTCCCTTCTATTTATGACAGAGGGACCAACCAATCAACCAACCAATCCACCAATACACACATAATTACATAATTTAGATGTTTAGTCTACTGTTATCTGTTGGTGGGAATGAGGTGACTCAAGTTAGCAGAGAGCTCAGGATTTGAAGAGATCCCCACCCCTGCCACCAAATCAAAACTCAAACATTTGAAAGAACATGGTTAAAGTGGCTCTCTTGGATATTTAATTGGCCTACCAAACCATAGTTGGATCATAGTAAATTACTTAAGCAAAATAAAGGATAATGAAAAACAAATCTCTACAGTCTCCCCAACACCTCAAGTACTTGTGGGAGATTTAACCGGCCTGAAAATCAGACCATAGATGCACTAGTTTGCTCTCATCGATAGCTATTAGATATATCCATCAAATTAGAACACGAGTAATCATCCTTGCACTTTCAAACATACATCTGAGAGAGGGATGGATACAAGAGGTAGAGTGTTTCGATATGCCAGTCAGTCAGTCAGTGGTGGCAATTGGTACTAAAGATGCTCTTGCATTGAGAAAAAGGTTGGAATGTTTTGTTCTGCTGTTTTTTTGTTTTTCTAAGTTTATGTGAGAGACTGTCAACCGAAACTGTCTATGCAGGTTTCTTCAGTTTTTAAGTTGATCCAGCTGGCTGTTTATGTACGTATACAGGCTGCACCTATGAGCTAGATGACTGGAAATCAATCATGTTTTTTTTTGTTCTTCATCCTCCATACATTTAAGGGAAGGGGTCAATTCGTAAGGTTTTTTTCATGCTAAATTAATCCTTTAGTTTGTGTCTGCCTTTTTATTGAAAAACTAGACTTTTTTGAATGATTAGTGCCCAACAGAATGCGAGAGAAATGACTTATTTATTGATTACCCCTTTTTCCAATTTTCTAAATAATCAACCACAACATGTTGGTTATGTGGCAGTTACTATTGAGTGACTAATCAAACCTCTCTGATCTTTGGTTTTGTGAATAACAAATTGAGTTATGGCTCACTTACAAGGATAAACTGGAAGTATAAGTCCAGGAAATCTTTCTTCCATTTTTTTGTTTTCTTTATTGGAGAGTTAACTTTGTTATTATTGCATTTCGAAACAATCAAGACAGACAGAATTTCCTTTGGGCAACAAATAAAGAACGATTCCTTTCAACACATTTCTCTCAGCGAAAGTAAGACACTGATATTTGGCTGAAAATTATTAGGAAGTAATTAACTTGAGAATTTTTATTGTCCCTCCAGAAACTCTCATTCATTATGGTGTCAGTCATCGTCATCGTCGTTTAGTCCTTTTTCTCAAGTGGATAACTTCTTTATTCATAAATGTATTTAAATGAAATTTTGTGTGTAGGCTAATGAGCATAGGTGGTGAATTATGGCTGATCCGATTGTTCGTTTACATTTTATGTGCAAGATCATCGTTTTTCGTTAACAATTGGGAAAATATCTTAAATCTTAACCAATCTGGATATAGTGTTGAAAAAAACCCACGGAATTGGAAAATAGAGACTTACTATCAATCCGATTGTTTGTTTACATTTTATATGTTAATAACGATATGTCAAATAGCAAAAATATAGAATTTTTGAACTGCTGAACCGATTAGATTGAAAATTGTTATACAGGGTCTTGAGCCTCTAATTACTGAAAATATGTAATGTTTTTAAGAATTTTATTTAAAAAAAGGAATTGGGTATCTCGGAGTTAACGGTCCTAATAAATAACTAATTCCACCCCCTCTCTCTTTATTTCAGCCGTTTCCAACTAAGGACCTTTGTACTTGTGCTATTTTTTTGCCTTTTTTTACTCTATTGGGATGAAAAAAAAGATGTTGGGTGTGTGAAGTTTCAAGAATTTTCAGATGTCATCGAATAACATTTTTGTTCTTGTAAGGCATAAAAAATGCATTCATTAAAATTGTAGGCTCTAGCCTGGAGGAAAACTGACAGCAATGCTTATAAATATTTAAGCAACCACTCAGATGGACCTTGTTGGTCTTAATCCTAATCTTGCCATTTTGTTACATGTTTTTACAATGAAGTCTGTTCCTTATAATCAAAATCATCTGCTGAGCAGAAATTTTCTTTTTTTGAAATCCCATTTGTTTGTAAATCAGCATAACAAATTGACAAGATACAAATTGAATTCCATATTTTATCAATTTGTCCACTAAACTTGATTTTAAACTATTCCATGATTGGATTTTTTTTCTCTTCAGCTGGTGGAATCATCTTTAAATATAGACATTTTTCTCAACTGAATATTGCAGAACTTGCAAAAATATAAAATTAATTTCAGAAAATTCATAAAATGACATACGTAAAAAAAACAGAAAATGTTGAATCAACTTCAAAAATTTTGTGTATTATATTAGAAACTGTCGACCAAAACCGTCTATGTAGGTTTCTTCAGTTTTTAAACTAGTGTAGCTAGTTATCTATGCATTTATTTATTGCTGCACCAAAAAAATTAAGGGTTGAAGACTTTAGCATTTTATCGTTATGCCTAGGAAAATATTTGTCTGAAAATTCCACCTTATATAGGTATTTTGTAGGGGGTCATTTTACAATGTAAGTTTATGCTAAATTGATCCTTTAGCCTGTGTCCAGCAGCATTGAGAATTTTAAAATATTTAGGTTGGTTATGCATGTCCGCTGGCTCAGTTACATGACTAATACAAAGCTATTAAGGGGAAGAATTTAAAAAAAAAAAAATTCTCCATACTTATTGAAGGCAGAGTGTGCGTAAAACTTTTTACTTTGAACGTTTAGAGCTGGGTGAAGTCCAAAAACATAGATACATAGATGTATATAAATGTCAGACTAACTTGAACCCATCGACAGTGTTTAAATTGATCTGTTGAGGGTAGTGGTGATCAATCAGAATGACCAACCACTTTCTACTGGCTGTTTTATTTACCATCATTCTCTACTCATACCTTCATCAAGGGAGTCACAGGGTTTGCTAAACATGGGTAATTGTTAGGAAAACCCACTCCTGACTTGCCAGGCCTGTCATAGCACCATTTTGCTTATGGTACCAGGTATCACCCAATGGTTACCCATATAGGTACTGATCAGATTCAGCATTGCTTACCTTCCGTGAACCTACGAGAACCGATGCAACAAACGCGATTTAGCCGTAAACATTTCACCCCTGGGAGAGCTTCCTCTATTCTATTCCTTGCACTGTGTACTTAGCACAGAGTGATTGAGTGCCATTTTCAAAATCTTTAGTATAGTATGGACTGCACCCTATCGAATCAGAAGCCAGCATTTTATCACTCAGCCACAGGGATCGGATAATTGATCTCTATGATTTGGCCCTTCGTATACAATCTAGGATAGAAGTGTCCGATATGGTAGGACTAATCCTGTACGTGTTTATTTCATTCCAGGTTTGACTTGGTTTCTACAAAATAGGGATGGAACGGTTCCATGTTCTCTACACGATTACCAAATATTCTGAAGACAATTTATTATCTTAGCCATATCTTTTGATAACTTTCATATGAAACTTATGAATTGTATATTATTTATGCTATTTGAGGAGTAGAAATAAAATTCTGATCTTTCACACATCAATTTCTGACTCTCAAAACGAATATCCATTGTCTACAAATAGAATTGAAATAAGTTGAATACGTCATGAATTTATATTGTTTCTGAGGCAGCAGTTAAAAGTTGTGATCCATGATTAGCATGCCAACAGTGAGAGCAAGAAATAAGAGAGACAAAAAGAAGAAAATTCCGTAGTTACATTTAAGTAACTTGTTTATTTCTCCCTCTCTCAACAGCGGGGTTCCACAACATTTTGTGTCTGGGCGAAAGTGACACTCGGTTCCTCGGCCCTCGGTGTACTCTTTTGACCACAGGCTATGAACGGCCTTTTGTGCGAAAATCCCTTGGTTAAGATGTAGATAACATACGTCGCATGCACAAGAAAGAACTCAGGCCTAATGAAGTCATGAAAATAGACAAATAATTTTTCCAGTGACAAACATCACTTGGCGACAATCGTTCCGTCTGAAATCAGCAAAAAAAGAAACCTATGTTGACAGTTTTGGTTGACGGTTTCTAATAAAATCACAACAAGTTTTGGAAACCAGGACTTGAAGTGAAAACTTCAAGAAAGAATTAAAGTAAACAAACCAGGATTTTTTTAGAATAATAATTGATTGAACGCAATTCCTTTTTCGGAAAGGTTTTCTCTTTTTTCTTTTCTCACTCTTGGCTCAAAAAACATTTCAATTTTCTGTCAGAATAAAATCTCTAAATTTCTATCAAATATAATTATCAGGTCTTTCAGGAAGTGACTTTTATACATTAACCCCTCCACAACCCTTATGCAATTTTAGAGAGATTATCAAATTTAAATATGCCAACCTGTGAAAATGATAATCAAAAACCACACTACACAACCTGGATTAACAGAAAGATGGATATGATGTGTTCATTCAGACCTACCATGCACTCAAAATACTTATTCCATTAATCGGGAATCAATTCCATATAATACATAATGATGACTCCAATAACTTCCACTTTCTAGGGACAATAATTGGGAGACCATAGATCGTTTGAAAAATTAACACAAAATCATTGCCCTATGTGTCATGTAATAAGGGAAACGATGATTGGGTTTCTACTGAGCTTTTGAGGAATGAACACAAAATCATTGCCTGATGTGCCGTGTAGCAAGGTGGACGATAATTGGGGATTCACTGAGCGTTTGAAAAATGAACGCAAAATCACTGCCTTATGTGTCGCGTAGCGATGGAAACAATGACTGGGTCCCTATTGATTGTTTGAGAAATAAACACAAAATCAATGCCTTATTTGTCGTGTAGCGAGGGAAACAATGATTAGGTGTCAACTGATTATTTCAGAAATGAACTCAAAATCATTGCCTTATAAGTCATGTAGTATATTATTTATTTCCTGAAAGGGAAGAAAAAAAATCACAGGCTTTCCTCCCAGGAAAATCGGACACGCAGTCCAATGGGGGAGTGGGGAAGGTTTTTGGTCATCACTATCTTAACTTTAAACTTAGCTAGTCTCATTTACTGACCTGTTCGTACCAACATTGTTCCTTTCACCATAACATTTCATTTGTTCAGAAAAGAAAATCTTTCTTACTTCTATCACCAAAATCCCGCATGTTCTCTGTGTAATTTCTAACTAAAGGTTTTTATGTACAATTTTATTGAGGGGAGGGCTGAGAATGTGAAAGCTGTACAATTAAAAGATTCTCAGATGAAAATGATCGTTAATATGTCAGTATGACCCCCCCCCTCAGATTCTAATATGGCAGACAAAGCGAGTTAACCGGTCGAAAAAGTGGATGTGGGAGGGAAAAGTGTCTTTACTGATCGTCTGAGAAAATGCACACAAGATCATTACATCATAGGTCAAGTGAAAATGGAAACAATGATCAGCTCTGTACCGATCATTTGCGAAATGGAGTCAAAATCATTGCCTTATGTGTCGTATAGCAAGGGAACGATGACTTGGTCTCCACTGATCGTTTAGGAAATGATCACAAAATCATTGCTTTACGTGTTGAGTTGCAATTGAAACTATGATTGGGTCCCTACTGATCGTTTGAGAAATAAACACAAAATCATTGCATCATGTGTCGTGTAGCAAGGGAAACGATGATTGGCTCTCCATTTATGGATTGTGAAATAAACACAAAATCCTTCCCTCAACATGAGTTGTTACTGAATTCATGTCAACCTTTAACCTCTCTTACACCTCTTGTAGTTACTTGTCAAGTTTCCGTTCACTGTATTTACTGTTTTCCATTTAGTCACTTACTGTAAGGCTACAGGGTTAGAGAGATGTAGAGTACAAACGTGCACACACACATACACACACACACACACACACACACACACACACATACACACGCACACACATACACATATATAAGTTAGCCTCAAAATACTCCAGAGATGCAAGTTTATCAATTGATGGATCTTCCATGTTCCGAGTGGCCAGCCATTGATTATAAAGAACGATTTCCTTCTTTCTGCACACTTCTTTAATTTGAAGAACTCTCGAAGAAAAGACGAGATTTATTTCGCCATTAATTGCAACGTTCAAGAAAGTGCAGAAAGGAAGATGAAAGAAGGTTCGAAGGAATCTTCAAAATGGCTGACAACAGAGGAATCCGTGATGAGGAATGGCTCCAGTTATCTCCCTTTGTTTCGGGCTTTATTTGCACCGAAATGGCTCTGAACGTGCTGATGAGAGGATGGAGCAAAATATCTGGTCAGTCATTCAACAGAAACTGTCATAGGAACCTACGTCTATTGGCCACATACTTTGTTTGGTGTGATCAATTAAGATATTGGAAAAGGTATTGATCGATGAATAAATTACCTCTCTTGATTTCTGTTTAATGATCACTGGAAGAAGTCCAAATTTTTAAAAATGCTGCTTGACACAAAGTAAGGGTCCTGTTAGCCTAAATTTACCATGCAAATTAGAACCCCAACTAAAAATCTGTTGTTTTTTGGGGGGGGAGGGGGTAATTCATTGAATAATCGTTTTCTTGACTTAGAAAGGAGTAAATCAAATTTCAAACCCTCTTCCTCAATTAAGACAGTCTGTACACGTTATACATACACAGCCATCCAGCCAGACATACTTGTAAACTAAAGAAACCTATGCTGACCGTTTTGGTGACAGTTTCAGTTGACGGCTTCTAACTCTCAATAAATAAATGGAGATGAAGATCGCTGTGATATAATCCCTTCGATAAATGTGTCCAATCGAATGAAGACATCTCAGAGGGTGTGTCTTCAACCACAACTTTCCTCTTCTTGTTCCTTTGAGGAAATAAGTAATTACGCACCTTGATTCTAAAATGATATATTTTCATTCACCTTTTCCTCTGTAATCTAAAAAGAAGGCACATATATTTATTTTACCTTCTCCACAAATACATGTGCAAAGGAAGTTCAGCAGGAATAGGTTTTGACCAGGGAAAAGTCAGTTTGGTTTGCACTAGCGACTGGCTTGGTAATCTATGGTAGAACAATTATTGTGAGCAAGTGAAAAATAGTTAACATAATATCATCCCTATTTCGCAAGTCAGGGGTTGCTCAAGGATTTTTCGTTTTCAGAATTCAGCTTGGTCACAATTTTTCCCGGTTCAGCCTGAAAATGCATCAAAACTCACTATGTAGTTCCCCCAAAATCATATCCATAATTTTGGACCGCAAAAATTAAGATGGCGTGATGTTCTGAACAAATATTGGCTCTGCACCGCCTGTAACCAGGGGTTCTGGTGAATCTTGGAGAACATCTTTGTCAAATGACAGAATTTGGAAGGATGATGATGATGATGATGAACATCAATGAACAGTTTCTCTGTGTAATTCTGACTTTTTAAATTGAGAAATTCCTTCTCTTTAAATTCGATTAAACATCCAAATCCTATTGATCAATCGTCTTCTATCATTACTGAGCACACAAACTATGATATCTCGGAGTATCACCCATCATAGGCATTGAAATAGAGTTGAATTTCAAAATCGAGCGAGTCTATAACATTGAAGCTGGGCAGTCTCAAGAGTGTGGCATTGGACCTCTGTCTCCAGCCCCTTGAAGCAAGCCAGCCTCAAGAGGGTAGTGCACAAACTCTGCTCCCAGACTCGATCAATTTCCGATTTTGATACTATTCCAATGCCTGTGTTGGAAAAGTCTCTGGGATAAAGCTACGATTATCTCCCCTTGTCATCTAATCTGCCTCACCCCGTATCTACCTGTTCTTGTTATATGTTTTCCAACATCGGAACGTATACCTATATAAACTGCCATGAATCATGAGATTTCCGCTCTATTTTTCGAAACCTAATGTTCATCCATCAAAGATAGTTAAGAATAACAAATTTTTGTCTGCAACGTCACATATTCAATAAAGTTAGATGAAATGATGACGAGGACCGAATCTAGTTTGATTTAATGCTATTTACGGAGATGTGAAGAATAACAAATCTTCATTACATTTCTCCCCGCTCCAACAAAAGTCTGATACTTTGACTACAAATATTACTTTATTAATAAGCAGGTCAAATTTACTATGACATTTTAAACGATCTTTATTATGTGGTTTGGAGTTATTCAAGTAACATAAATGGATTACAAATACACATTAATCAGATCGACTCCGCTACGTCCTTGAATACAGAGATATTTATGTACGTTGGATATATCTATAGATATATAAATGATGAATTAGAATTGCTCACATATTGATTCATATAAAATGGATTTATTCATGTTACAATAATTTCAATGAATTCGTTTCCCCTAGTTTCACTATTAGTGTAGTAACCGTTATGCCACTTTGCACCCTCCACATACATACACACGCAAATTCATTTTTTTTTCAGTTTGTACACAAATGACGCAAAACAGGTTTGGTAGGTCAATCATTACAAAACCATCATGCAACCAACATCTTTGGTGGGGGTGATCAATGAATAAGTTACTTCTCTCATTTTTTGTTGGACAGAGGCCATTACAAAAGTCTGAATTGAAAATAAAGAAGCGTGATCACTTTAGCGTGAAGTCACATCGCAAATTGAACCCCCGCTAAAGGAAACTTATTTCCAAAAAAAACAATGGCGTTTTGTGAACACAACAACGGGTAAATATTTAAATTTCCAGTCTTCTAGCACTATTATGTGTATGATACATAGCAAGTCAGCTGGACCAACTTAGAAACGTAAAAAGAACTATATTGACAGTTTTGTTTGATGCATCTTTCTCTCTCTATCTCTCTCTCTCTATCTCTCTCTATCTATCTATCTCTCTCTCTCTATATATATATATATATATATATATATATATATATATATATATATATATATATATATATATATATATATATATATATATATCCTAAAAGCAATTACACACAAATTAAATTTTTTTAAGTAAAATTTTTACCTATAAGTTTTACAAATAAAAAATTTCATATATGAAAAAATTTTACATATAAAAAATTTTACAAATAAAAAATTTCACAAATAAAAAATATTAATATAAAAAAATTTTACATATAAAAATTATATAAACAAAAAATGCCACAAATGAAAAATCTTATGTAAAAAAAATTTTACAAATAAAAAAAACTTCACAAATAAAGAAAACTCTGTAAAAATGTCACAAATGGAAAAATTTTTCCATCAAAATTTTACAGGTAAAAAATGTCACAAATAAAAAATTTTATACATGAAAAATTTTATAAATAAAAAATTTACGAATAAAAATTCTTACTGATGAAAAAATTGCATATAAAAATGTCACAATTAAAAAAAATTACATCTAAAAGACTTTAGAGATAAAAAACCTTACAAATGAAAAAAAATTACATATAAGAATGTCACAAATAAAAACATTTACACATTATATATAGAAATATCAGAAATGAAAAATCTTACAAATACAGATAAAAAAATCTGCTAATGGAAAAATTGCACATAGTTTTATAAAAAAATTTTGCATATAAAAATTTTTACAATTGAAAATAATCACAAATAAAAAAATTCACACGTAAAAACTTTGGATATAGAAGGAAAACTTTCCGTGTAATCCGAGAAGTTTTAAACAAAATGCAATCGGGAACTCATCTGAATGTTCGATTTGGAACGATAAAATAGTTCGGAAATGGTTCGATATATTTTGCTTTGAACTACATCAAAGGTGAAGGTAATTGGGAAACACGTTATTCGCACTGATTACCATAAATTGCAGCGTACAGGTCAATCTGGTATATAAGTCTATTGGGTGTATAAGTCAAGATCGCAAGATTTTTAGGTCAGCTCCCAAACATACACTGATAAGCCAAAACATTATGACCAGCGAAATATGACAACAATGGCAGATACTATCTCTCGACTACTGCACATGCAATTGTATATAAGTAGGTAAACTGGTCTCGAATACTTCATTTTGGTGTGTTGAATTCCAAAGTTATGGATTAAGAGAAAGATCTGAGTGAATTTGTTGAATGCCAAATTGTTATGACCGAAAACTAGGTCACAACCTTTGTGGAATGGCATGGTTTGTGGGATGTTCGTATTCAGTTATGGTGAGTAACTATTAGTAGTGGCCTGAAGAGAGAAACCAACCACTGAGAAGGCATTGGGCGGCCAAGTCATCAATGTGAGAAGGGAAAGGAGGCTGCCTACCAATTCCAAGCCAACAAATGTCATGTTTGACAAGGGATACTGTGGTACAGTTTCCAGATAAATTTAATCAAGGCAAAGAAAGGAATGTGTCACAACACACAGTGACTCTATCCTTTTTGTGTATGAGACAGTGTAGACGCGGGCCAATCAGAGTACCCATGCTAATTAATATCTGCAATGGACATGCTATCGTCGGGACTGCACCTTGTATCATATGGAAGGGGGTCACTTGTTCAGATATGTTTTGTTTTCTCTTGAATAAGATGGACAACATAGTATGTGCACGTCATAATTATGAAGAAGCAGTGGCCCAAGGATGGACTGTGGAAAAACAACCAACTGATGGAGACAGTGTGATGGTTTGGATAATATTCTGCTGGGAAGCCATCTACACCCTTTCATGCGTTGGATTGTGGCATTTTGGTGGATGGGACCACAGAATGCTTGAGTTTCAAGTTCTCTGTGAACGTTTTATTAAAAGGATACGTGCAAAACAGCAAACAGAAATACGTTTTCTATGTATGTACGTCTATGATACATTGCGTATATATCTGTACGTGTGCTTGTTCACATTATACTATGTGTTTGTATGAAATGTGGACATCGCCAGTTCAGAGAGTGCTAAAACCCTGTAAGGAGATGACATTTGCAAAAGATAGAAACTGATATTTTTTCATGCTTTCTTCCTCTATGGCCAATTTAGCCATTTCAAATATAATGGCTAAAATATCTGGCCAGATCTATCTTAATTTTTAAAAAAAGGTGTGGCTTATTGCATGTGTATGTTGAAACATCCACAGCTACTGAATGGAGTGTTTGTATGGACTGCCAACAGTGATAGATGGCTACCAAAAGATGATCCCCCCAAGTATTACCCTTGGAACCTCACACACTTTTCCCAGTATCTGTTTTACTTCTCAAAATGGTCTGCAAAGCCATCTCTCGGGAACAGCAGCTTCATCACGTTTTCTTAGGAGACGTGATGTTTTGCCAAGAACGGAGAACAGTTTACTCTTATATTGTAAAAGCAACGTGGACGTGTGTGTGTAAACGTAAGGCAGATGAACATCGTAAATTTCTTTTTAAAATATACCTGACAATTTTGTGAAGAAAGCTTGATTAATTTGTATAATGTTATAAGTGTGCATGCAAGTGTGTGTGTGCTAAGATATCTTAAGGGGGTCGGGATGTGGGTTAACCTGATAGCATAAGATTCAGTAAATGTTTATATATATATATATATATATATATATATATATATATATATATATATATATATATATATATATATATATATATATATATATATATATATATATATCACATATACAAGTATGTATGTTCATTTATATACACAAAGATACACAGGCTTATCTTTGGCCTTAAATAGATAGAAAATATAATTTTACATGCTTATATAAGTACTGGTACGCACACATATGTACACCTAAGCACATACACAGACAAGTATATATATATATATATATATATATATATATATATATATATATATATATATATATATATATATATATATATATATATATTAGCTACCAATAAAAAATTTGAAATGAACTAATCAGCCTCAAGATTCTTCTTTTTCCGAATTATCAACTTTTTTTCACATCATCTCGTAGGATCTATATCAATTTTTCTAATACACATATATATAGAGATTCATATGAATGTGTGTAAATTTAGATATGTACATTCTCATGCACTCACACGTATACACTTATATGTATATGGAAATGAATATTTTGTTAGCCTGTTTTCAAAACTCTAAATGTTTCTGAGTAAATGATGGAACACACGGTAAGTGAAATGTAAGTAAAAATCGTTTTAGTATCAGTGTCGGCCTTTAACAGATTATCACATTCTTGTTTCTGTAAATTGAATTGGCTGAGGCCATTCTCCTCAATGTTTGGACTCTTCACTAACCTCATAAAACATTTTCTAAATCTGTCTGAAACCATATTAAGCGTCTCGTCTTCCTATTTACCTCCAAACATAGAAGCCGTCAATTAACGAATCATCCCTTCGAGTGACGATAAACTGGTAACTTGAAACTAATTGTCACGTCACAACCAAGAGATATACATCTTCACAGAGATAATTTTCCTGTTTTCGAGCAAGAAAGTTTCAACTATTTCGTTCTTTACAAAATCAAGTTTATCACAAAAATTATGATTTAAAAGCTTATTATTGTCTATGGCTTAATCAGTCTACTTTTCTCACCTTAAGTTTAGTTTTTTTTACAAGGTGTACCCTCTTGCTTTCTTCAGGTATCTTTTTATCTGGAATGTTGGAGCTAGTTTCTATTTTACATGTCACGTACAGTTTTTGCATCTCAGTGTTTTGGTTAAAGGAGACAATCCCCAAAGCATTAAGATAGTTAAAGGCTGTTGCTGCTGATGATGATAGTGATCGTTTTTGCATGTTGATGGACAGTGTATGGATGAGTTGTGAAGGTTTTAAGATAAGGAATGAAGAGGGGACGAGATGAGCTTGTGGTTAGCAAGAAGACATCTTTATTACAGTGAGTTGTGTGGGTAAGTGACGCCACATCACAGATTTTCTGTTGGGAACGTATCGGATTTGTGATAAGGGAGATTTCCTCTGTCTCTCCCCCCACTCTCTCTAGACTTTGAAAGCGATACATAATTTAAAAGGAAAATTTGTACCACAAAATTTGTGCGATCGACCAAAGTAAAGTAGTTTATAAATCTTGGAATAAAACTTACTATGGAAAGTAAGAATGTTTTTGTTCAAAATTATCTATGTTATTGAAAAGAGTGAATCTTTCTTGTCAGCAACACAGATCACAACTAAATGTGAACGTAGGTTCGATCCCCGCACGATGCTCATTTGGGATTGGCTCGATTTGCTTCTGAGAAACATCGGTGCCGAACAAAATAAGTTCCAACGGAAATGTCTTTATAATTATCACATTCTGTCAAACATAGATAATTATCCCACTACTGTTCCCCATACTGTTGGTATAGGGAACGTATACACACACACACACATACACACACACATATATATATATATGAAATGATCCATGCCTACAATGGTAAATCGAGAGATGAGTGATATGTGGGCTCTCAGGACTCCTATCTTCCCAAAGATGTCGTAAACTTACTTTGTAAGCGCAGAGGCACGCATAAGATGCGTTCCGTTAGATGCAGGTTCGATCCCAACTCAATACCCATTTCTTTTTCATTTACATAACTTGGCGGGGTGGCTCGATTTTCAACAGAGTAACATCAGTACCGCACAAAATATGTTGTTATTACTCTTCATCCGGTCTGCCATGCATTAGATAAAAGTAGATGACACATTATGCACACCTGGATAAGATGACAAAATAACACACACACACACACACACACGCATACACACACACACACACGCACATATATATATATATATATATATATATATATATATATATATATATATATAGCAATATGATTAACTATCACTTACAACGGGAAAAATCAATATATATATATATATATATATATATATATAAAACCATGTTTCAAATTCATATGTCATAGCTGGTATTATGCCTGTATTGAAAAGAATACAATGAAGTGCGTGGGAAAATTGCAAAACAAACTGAAAACCAACACAGAATCGCACAGAGAGCCATGGAAAGAGCAATGGTAGGATAACTCTATCAAATTGAAAAGTATCAACATGGATCTGAAGGTTAACTAAGGTACATTATATTGTGTCCAAAAGGGCCAAAACAGAATTAGAAAAGGTTATGCAACCAAATAGTTGACACATTATGAAAAAACTGAGCAACGAAAAAGTAGCTAACCAAGAACACATTGTAACAAAAACGAACTATACTGAGAATTCAAAAGACAGTTACAAAATGTTGCAGGCGAGAGATCAAGGACATGGCTTTGCAGATGAAACCTGAAGAAAGGAAGAGAACGCTCATCATGGCAGCCCAAGACAAACTATATCAATGCAAAAATCGACCCTGATCAAGCTTAATTTTGGCACCCTTTAAAACTTGGTGGAGCTTGTCGTCAGTCATGAGAATTTCTCTGTGTAACTGTTTCACTTAGTTTCAACACAACAGAAAGGATTAAACTGTCAGATATTCCTGAAAGATCTCATTATTTTGTTTTTATTCTGTTTAATTTGTTCATTCTCTAATTTTTCCATTCGGATTTAGAAAGTCCTTCCGTCTCAAACAAATGATAGACTTGGCACTCTGAGCAACTGCCCATGTTTTTAGTACCGTCTGTCTATATATAATCTGAAAATACCTCTGCATGTTTACCTATCAAAATAATAATATGACTGACAAATGATTGGAAAAGAGAAGTTTTACTAAAATGTCTCCTTTGCATTGACCATGGCTTTTCTCCAAGATTCTCCACTGCCAAATTCAAGATAAACTTAGGGTGAATGTATACAAATAGAAATGACATATTAAATTGGCAAATGTCTGGGGAGGATGAGTTACCGAGCGATAACTTCTTCATCCTTTATAAGAGGAACTTCTTACCATTTTCAGTTGTATCCTGATACATGATTATAAATAAAAATGAAATGAGATCTGTCAAACAATTCCGTGTTCAGTGTCTTAATTTGGTTGAGCTGTGCCAATGCTGAGGTTGGAGATGAACAGCGACGCACAGGGGCAGTTGTTTTATGTAATAAGAATAGAAAGAGAATTTTGTCTTGACTTGAAATTTTCAAAATCTGAAGAGTATGAAGGTCCCCGACAGAAAACGGTTGAGAGAAAGACAGAGACAGAAAGTGAGGGATAATTAGTTGTTTATCAGGACTGGTAACTCTGAGATCCCCAATTATTTTGATTTAAAACCATAAAATTCTTAAGAACGTTCTGTACTTTCAGTAATCAGTTGCCCAAGAACCTGCACAACAATGTTCCTTCTAATCAGTTAGCACCTCCAAAATTCAATATTTTTTGTATGTTGGCATATGGTTATTTACATACAAAATGTAAACAAAAAATCAAATCGGCCATAACGGAAGGTGCTTTTCATTAGCCTGAACTTAGAATTTTATTGAAATATGTTAGGGAATAACGAAATTATCCGTTTGAGGAAAAGGAGACAACGACGATGACGACCATGACCATAACAGATATCTGTGGCGAATGGTAGTCCCGGTTTTTTTTGATACCGGGAACAAAAACGTCCATTTTTGCTTTTACACCTACCTCTTTTTGCATGTGTTTATTTGTCCATCTATTTGTTTGTCTGTCCGCTCAATATCTCTAAAAATTCTCAACATTACTTCGTGGAAGGGTGGGTCATAGGTCAAGGGAATTAGATTACATTTCGGAGGTGGGTTTAGGAATTTTTCTTTCGATTGATATTTTTTGTTAAGACAGTAGTTCATAGTATAGAAAATCAAAACTAACACATTTGCCACCCCGCATTGTTGATAAATATGAACTGATTTCCATTCAGTTTTAGAGACAATTGTCAAAGGCATGCGCTTTCTGAGTACTTTGTAGATGTTATTTGTGCTCAATTCGAAATCCAAACTGTTAACACAGGTTTCTTCAGTTTTGTGAATTGATCAGGCTATCTGGCTAGCTATGTAAGTATGATGCATACAGGCCGCACTAATGGGGCTAAAGGGATGAAATTCACAATATTTACTCCTTATCATCTCTACATGAAGATTCTTTTCAAAATCCTACGTCAAAACAGGTTTTTAGAGGAGCTTTATTCTACAACGTTCATTTATGCTAAATTAGTCCGTCTCTTCATGTACATTTTACTAATCCAGCAAAAGACAAGTGGAGATTGATCTAACGTTTCAATTGATCACCTCCAACACGGTATGCTTCAAATAGATATAGGTCATGAAATTGTTTCCATTGAGTGACTAACCAAACCGGTTTTTCTCTTTGAATTTCTTCTGAGGAGATTTCTCAAATGGATGACTATGCTTTCTGCCATCTAATCTGTCTTTTATTTCGTTCATTAGCATTTCTGAGCTCTTTACTTTTTGTGATGTCTCGTTCATTATCTCGTTCTGAATCTTCAATGAAGCAAACGGCTTATTGATCTGCAAAAGACGACTTAATTGGTAAAGGTTCTTCTATAAATCTTTCTCCAAAAAAAGTTTCAACATCACAGCAAAATCTATCGTCTGTTATTTAACTCTATTGTCTTGAAATATGGAGACGTCAATTCCTGTTGTTGTGGAGGTTTCTCAAATGGATAACTTTGCCTTCTGCCATCGAGTCTGTCTTTTATTTTGTTCATTAGCATTTCTAGGCTCTTATTGTGATGTCTCGTTCATTATCTCATTCTGAATTTTCTATGGAACAAACAACTTATTGATCAGCAAAAGATGACTTGATTGACAAATGTTCTTCAATAAATCTTTCTCAAAAAGAGTTTCAATATCACAGTAAAATCTATCGTCTGTTATTTAACTCTGGTGCCTTAAAATATGAAGACATGCATTCCTCTTTGAATTTCAACTTCCAAACTCTTCCTTATATAAAGCGAATAAAATTTTTATTAAATTCTTTGTTCAAGAACTTAGCACGAAACATAAACCATAAACTACATCTAGTTTGAATTATGCCCGATTTATCAGTAGACAAAGAAATATAGGA
>OY735210.1:36621198-36728698 GCA_963457665.1 Thysanoteuthis rhombus | reverse complement strand
AGTTTTGTCTTCACCATTTTCTGGTCGGAAATCTGTTGCAATTATTCATCGGCAAACAGAAATTGATTGTAGATGGCATCAACAAATGGAATAAAAAATAACAAAATTTCCATCTTTTCATTGGGTACCGTTATATAGGATGAAATGGGCTTTTATACCTAAGTTTATTATAAGGCTTGGTTTTGGGAACTAGCTTTGTGGTAAGGTTTGGTTTCGGGAAGTAGATTTTTTATATGTCTGGGTTTTGAGAAGAAGGTTTGTTATGAAGCTGGTGTTTTGGGAAGTTGATTTGTGGTAAAACTGAATTTCGGAAAGTTGGTTTGTGGTAAGGCTGAGTTTTGGGAAGTTGGTTTTTTTATAAAGCTGGGTTTAGGGAAGTATGTTTGTGGTAAGGTTGGTTTTCGGGAACTACATAAATGGTAATGTCTCCATTTTAGACATTAAAACAAAAACCTTGAAAGTAGGTATACGCCATATCCCTGCATGCATGTATGCAACGTTTCAATCACAAACGAAGAACAATAAGTGAAACTGCTTTCGCACTATGCAATCCCATGACGAAAAAAAAAATGAAAAAACGGTATTTCGTATCAATACTTGAGAAAAACTGCACAGTGGCTGTTATTCTCAATAAGTTTCAATAACATTTTGTGGAAGGGTGGGCCATTTGCCAAGGGAAAATTGATTAGCTTTTGGGGGGAAATAGTTTTTCAAATTTGTTTACAATGCAAGATAAGACAATTTTCTGTCTTTTTGGTTGCAAAAAGATAGTTCTATTACGTTACTTCATTATTTTTTCAAACATTTTTCATATGATTTTTTTTTCTTGCATGGAGTATTGTAAATCGTTACATGTTGTATTTTTTTACTACTATCTACGTTCATCTTAATTTTTCAGTTGCTTTTTTACCGGAACTTTTCTTCAGGCAGGCTTCCCTTCAAAAGTGAGTAAACAGCGTGTGTTGTAAATAAAGAATAAGCTCAGTAATACGAATGCAAAATATGGTAGTTAAACACAACATACAAATGCCCACAAAAGTTGAATAAAGGCTCCGAAACGTATAGCATACAACATATTTATCATATATTAACACAATAATGAATTTAAAAGCCATTAGTTCATTCTTTATCAAACACCCAAAATGTCCGAAATCTCTGGGTGCCTCCCAAAAATGAAATTACAAGTTTGGCCCAACAGATGCACTGTTTCCACCCAACCTGAACTAATTTAACAAATGAATGGCTTTCAATTCCATTATTGTATTTGCATCTAATCAATACATTGTATAGTTATACTTTTTGGAGCCTTTATATGCTGTGTTTAACATCCATATTTTATAGTCGTAAGACCAAGGATTAGGGCAATTTCTATTATTGCATTTCTCCCTCTTTACTTTCCAAGTACACTCTTCTCACTTGATTCATAAACACACTGACTACAAGGCGGACCCTGACTGGCCACCATCTCTTAATCCAACTTAATTTCAATCCTTTTGATTTCAAATCCCGGGGCTTCAGGGAGATTAAAACGGCAATCAAGGACGTTGCAGTTAATCTACTGGATAATTTCTGCATAATCCCTAAGGTTTTGTGAGGTTAAGTATACACAGACAGTATTTAGTAAGATCCAATTCAAAATTGGCAGGTCTGTCGCATCTTCATTACACTTACAGTACTTTGTGTTCCTCAAGAGTTATCCATTCAGGTACCGACCAAGTTCAACTTTGCTTAACTTCAGTGATCTTACGAGAACAGGTATATCCAAAACATGATTTTGACTGTGACTCCTTGGCTTCGAGAGGAAGTTGCTCAATACTAGTCTTTCTGCTGAGAGTCATTGAGTACATTTTTTAAAAGTCTTTTGTATGACTCAGAGGTGGATTGAACCATGACCTACTGAACTATAGATGAACACTTTACTACTTGCCCTTCGACAAGCCTGACAAGCCTGACAAGCTAGACCAAGTCTCACGAACAATTGCCAGTGTGGACTTGACCCCAAGATATCCTCGATGACAGTTTAAGTGGAAAACAATGATACATACACATCTTATGCGGAGTCAGTATAATTGCCCTGATAAGATTCATCAAAATTTCTATATCCTACTTTAGATAGAATGGTACTTTTGATCAAATTAAAACTGAATATTTACCTTTTTATTGTAAAAAAAAACTATGTATTTACATAGACTTTGCAAAAAAAAGTTTGATTACACAAACGTTTGATTGTAAAAGATTAGATGATTTAAATTTATGTTTTGATTAAAGAACGTTTGATCAAATTAAAACTACAAATCTATCTATTTTTTGAACAAAAAACTTGAAACTTCACTAATTGGGCAATCTCATCGATTCGGCTTAATACATACTTTCTGTTTAAAAAAAAGCCACCTCAAGCCAATTCAGTCATCAAAAACATCTTCACTTGGAAGATTAAAATCAATACGTATGAATATTTTGGTCAATCACCAAGGCACTTTGAACTTTGACATCAATAAATCCACACTAACATTTGGACACGTACAAAGAATCCCAAATGAATATATTGCAAAGATGACCATAAAATATGAATATCATTCATCTGAGGACTCACAGAAATCGGACTATCTCTGCCATCAGGATGAATATTAGCAATAATCATTAGTTAAAGACATTCTGTATAACTGAAATCTTTCATGTTTTACGAGCCTTTAATATAAGTCAACCTTTGTGAATTACTGTCAATATTGTGCTACCGTACTTTGACTAGGTGAAATGGATGCACAAGAGGAAATTTCATGTGTGTTGAAAACTAAGATATCATTTTTACTCTTGCACACACACACATATATATATATATATATATATATATATATATATATATATATATATATATATATATATATATATATATATATATATATATTGTAGTCAAAGTATATAGTTTTGCTAAAACGATTTACTACTTATGGAAAGTGTTTCCAATCTAGATACGGTCTATCTAGATCTTCATGTAATGTTTTCGTCTAGATGTCAGAAATTGCTATTTTACTTGATGGGTGTAAATCAAGATATTTTTATGGATTTTGATCGATCATCTAAATAACGATTCTGGATGCAACAAAAAACTATTGGATCTAGATGGAAAATATCTTGACTCGCCATCACAGTCAATAATTGGACAACCGTAGCGTAGATTTTGAAGCTCAGTCCGCCCATGACTGGGGGGGAAAAGAGATGGATTCATGCCTTCCCCAAGTACATTAGTATAATGTGAACTATCTTAACCAGAGAGTGATTAGCGAAATAATATTTCTTGAAGACACCTTCGTTCTTGTTTTGATACTGACGTAGATAAATGTCTGGTAGTTGGAAAAGGTATATGTATTTATTCGTGCTTGTCTTTTTTCTCCATGCACTATTACCAAAAGTTCTCAATGAATTTCAATGACATTTTCTGGTGAGGTAAGATATGGGCTAAGGACATATTGATCAGATTTGTGGGTGGATTCAGGAATTTTTTCAAATCATGGCTATACATGAATTGATTTTCATCCAGTTGTTTATGACAATAGCATTGGCAGAGTAATGCGCTTTCCAGTTTTCCTACTGTTTTGAGCTGAATAAATATAAAGATATCATCGAAGTTGTCTCAACTTTTGTTTGTTAATCAGATATTGATTACCAACAAGAATGTTTTTTTTTCTTTGCAAACACTTTCGTCCTTTATGAGTGAAAATCGTCTGATAGATTCTATCAGACGATCTTTATGAGACCCTGTTGTTTTTAGACTCTCATCTTTTTGGATGCTTCAAGATGACATCCGAGAAATAATGGTTTGGCATATAATACTAAACTTACATAGATCTCTCTCTCTCTCTCCATTTATATCTTTTATCGTCTCTCTCTCTCTCTCTCTCTCTCTCTCTCTCTCTCTCTCTCTCTCTCTCTCTCTATTTATATCTTTTATCGTTTCAGGGAACATAAAATGATCAACATCGTAGACTTTTTTATGACCTCGTACTGGATATTTCGAAACCAGTTTGTTGCATTAAGAGATTTCTAAAGTAGTGAAAAACTTGCCTAAATTTTGTTATGTTAGGTTTTTTAATCACTGTATTTGGTATAGTCAGGACCAGCCCCAAGTACTGTCAACGCTGAAAGCGCCAAATGCAAGGGGCGCCTGTCATGTGCCTGAGATAATATGACCTTCCAAATACAGTTAGATAAATGGGAAAAGGAATAAATTGAACGGATCAAAAATTGTCAAATTAACTCAGATTTTTAGGAATATAACATAATAGTTTGAAAGTCACGTAACTTCAGCTTGCCCAAGGCACCAGAGATCCTAAGACTAGCCCCGTGTTTAGTCACACTACTTTCCTTATCTTTGTTGTTTGTTTTTACAAACGTTTCGGCTATGCACACTACAGCCTTCCCCAGATGTTTTGAGCTTGTCTATCCCCAAAATGCAGAGACACAAAAACTGGACACGACGTGTATATGAAGAAATATTGTAAAAAAAAAACCCAGCAAAGATGGTGGGGGGAATGTCCGACTAAACCACAAACAATGATTGTAAAAAAATAAATGGTATGAAATCTCACTTGCCATGGAGCAGTAGTTAGCAATGATCACCATAAATCAGTTTGATCCTCACTGGTTTTCCCAAACCTTTAACCTTATATTGAACAGATGAACATAAAACCTACGTGGAAAATTCTAGTCGTGTAGCTTTGTGGTTAACAATTCACTGAAGAATAATAATAATGAGACATTTTCTCTTTGCCAAATCAGTAACTCGAGTTATGGTCTTGGTAAAGACATGGGCAATTGATACAAGAACACACTTACACACTGATTATCTTGGTAGATAGGGCGACCTTGGTCGAAGCGTGTTTAAGCAAAGAAATTAATAAAGTACGAAGCACAATATACATATCTAGCTATATAATACGGGGTCTGTCTGTAAAGTATTCAGTCATTTTGGATATCATGAGAATCAGTTGTGCAGCCGTGATATAATTCGGTAACCAATCAGAGAAGAACTTATCGAGTACGCATTAATAGACAATCTCCTGTGAAGTTACACAGTCGGCAGTGAAAAGCCATTGATTGATCATGTGTACTATGTGACTTTCACATTCACAATAACCGTTTGAGTCATTCTTTACATCTTGTGCAGAGTTTTTGGCAATATATTCCAAGTCCGTCATCCCTCCAACAATCGTTTTGAGATGTAAGAGAACGGTTGGAATAAGTGGACGAGGTCTCAAGGGGAGTACCTTGAAGTATTTACTGAAGGCAAATCCTATTTATTCCAGAATTCAATCAAACCTTTTTAAATTAAGAGAAAACTAACTTGCAAGTCAAAAATGCTTCGTGTGTAATTGATTGTAAAAATTGTAATGAAAATCATGTAGACTGCACACAATAATCAAATAATCGAACATCTCTCCATAGAAGCAATATAAATATACCAGAAAACAAGAATTCGTATGATTCAAAACGTATCTTCCAATGTAGTAATGGACATTTTAAAATAATACCAAACTATCAATTATATTACTATACTGTACTAGGAATTGAAGAAAAGATAAAGAAAAAAAAGATTATTTGACAAATACAAACTATATTTAAGTAGGTTATTCATTTCATTCATATTCAGGGCCGAGATAGTAATCTTGTTCAAAAGTGAATTGTTCTTACTTTGTAAATGTGTGTTCATGTATGCATATATCGATGTATTATATATATATATATATATATATATATATATATATATATATATATATATATATATAGTAGATTGGGGATTTGCTACACAAACTAGCTCATGTTTCTGCCCTCTTTGGGCCTCATCAGGCGAATGACCACTACTAAGCATCCTTGCAGGAATGACCCCTATATGGAGTTCAAACCCCTTTGACAAAATGAATATCCCCATACCATCCACTACCACACTCACAACATTCTCACCAAATTCCCAATAAATAGACAAAAAAAAACATTGACAATCATACGCCTGATGAGGCCCAGAGAGGGCAGAAACATGAGCTAGTTTGTGTAGAATCCACAATCTACTATTTATTTCCAGATCTACTCTAAAACAACTCAACTCCATGGGTAAAATGTATGTATCGAGCATTCTATGAAACAAATCTATTACATTTCAGAAGTGGCTTTATATTATTGATATATTATTATATTATGTTATATTGCTAGCCTGATTTGTACCACACATACTATATATATATATATATATATATATATATAGAGAGAGAGAGAGAGAGAGAGATCATGAATAGAATAGAAGACGGTCGTCTACCAAAAGTGCCACCGTCTATTATTTGTTCTTTATTTGTTTCATCATTGCTAAATGATTGGGTACTTTCAGGACTGACCTTGTAATCTATTCTAAAATCCACTTGGTCTTATTTCGTAAATGTGCGTTTATGTATGCTCATATAGATGTGTCATCCATGTATAAATAGATGAGTATGTATACATAGATATGTTACGTAGAGAATAGAAGACGGTTTCATTGTTTATTAGTCAGCAAAACAGAGGAGTGTCATGGAAGAGGTTCAAGTATTCCTAAAGGTGTGAATGCCATACTCTGGAAACTGCTCGTTAGCTCTTCTGCATTGTGGAATGTGTGAATAAAAAAAAGAACTTTACCCAGATTTGAAAGAGGAGTTTGATCGGAAGTTATTCTCCTGGTTATTGACATTCAAATTTTCGTAAATCAAACTAAGACATGGAAAAGATCTCCACTTCTTATTGGCATCGACTATCACCAGTGGGCAAGACAAACTACTGTCACAAAAATATGATGATAACACTTTTGGGTTTCATCTCAATCTTCAACCAATCATCCGCTCTTGTAACCAATGAGGTTCACGCCAGACAATCCGTAATCTGAGTATTGTGTCCTCTGCCCAACACCATTACAAGCCAAGCATTAATTTGTCTGCCTTTTGGGAAATGGACCAAATATTTTATAAATTACTTCAGATATACTTGAAACAGTGAGAACTGAAAGCTATAATAACCGTTGACTTATTTTCATTATATGCAGTTGTTGTCAACACTGATGATGGACCACAGTGAAGAGTCACGTTTGAGAAGGTCAGTCTAGAACAGTCGTAACCAGCTTTTTAATTATCCTTTTTATTCAAATGGATTCGCCTACTCAAGCTCACGGACCTCCAATAATGTCTTCGTAAACCCTTCCAAGGATTCCACAGATACCTGGTTTGGAGTGACCTCTTTCTCTGGAAGTATGAGAATGGCTACTCAAAGGATGATTGATAAATAAGGTCTCCGATCCAATAAAACATCTTTTAGACATTTTGATTGGTGCAGAGCCTTCTATTGCCAGAAGTTCTATCACTGATCGCTGCTTTACGTAACTCTGACGTAATATTCATAACTAACAAACGCTATGCCCTTGAACAACTAATTGACACTTAGCTCGTTTAAAATTTCCTCAAAAAAAATTTCACAGGTTTTATTGATAAAGATTTGATGAAAATAAAGAATTCAATGATGTTGTGTATTGAGCTACCGAGGTAAATGATGCAATAGCTGAAAGGTAGACCCGCCAATAGCGTGTCTGCAGTAAAGGCGAAAAGTAGCAGAGACGAAAAAGAAGAAAATGCTGTGATATCAATGCAATGTCCTGTTTATTTCTCCTTTTCACAATTTCCAGCTTCCTCAGTTTATATTTGTTGTCGGAAAATGCAACACAGCAATTGCAGGGTATTAGGCGAGGAAAAAACTAACGGAAAACGAGAAAGTCAGCTGGGGTACGAGAGAACGGTGGGCGATACTTCTCCTCTTGGGATGAAAATAACGACTGCTGCCCGACTGTCGATTTCTACTGATGACCACGGCTGTGAACGGCCTTCTATGGGAAAGTCCCCTTGATTAGGATGTAAATAGCGTACGCCGTGAGTCTAAGTTGATTAAGCCAGGAAAATAAACAAATGTTGCTTCTGGCGATAAATACCACTTGAAAACAATCGTTTCGTTCGAAAGGATTTGCGGGTCAGTAAAAAGCTTATGGAGATTCGCTGCCCTTGGTAGATGTAAGATGATGAAATCAAGCAAAGAATCACTCTAGGATGGAAAAGTAAGCTCAACCTTCCAAAACAAGAAGATCCCAATAATCCTAAAAAGAATATACAACCAAAGCATCCTCCCGATTGTCACCTACGGAGTTGAAACATGGAACGAGAAACAAGAAGCAGACCCGCAGACGGAGAAGCATGCAACGTGCACACGAAAGAATCATGCTCAACCTCACATGGAGAGATCGCAAGACACCACAACATATCAGGGAGAAAACAAAGGTCCAGGACATCATAGAATATATTTAAAAACTCAAATGGCAATAGGCTTGTCATGTTGCAAGAATGGCAAACAAGTGATCGACATCACTTGTACTAACAACATTGATCCCCAGAGATCACGTGCACAACCAACGCCGGCAGAATACTAGATGGAGAGACAAGCTAGACAAATTCGGAAACTGTTTCTCATTTACACAGAGGTAACATGGATTTTCCATATTTTGGCATTTATAGGTTAGTCTTGAAATTTTTCATTTCATTGTTGGCTTATAATTCATTTTGTTCATATTCCAGTAATATGTTGATAATGATATATTATTTTTATATTCTTCATTCATAAACAACAATACATGGTTGGCTAATCCAAGTTTAAATGACGTTTTGGATACTCCGGTGTAATATTTTACTTCTAGGGGTTTTTCTTGGGTTGATATTTCTGCTTGGTATACAATATTTGATCCAAGACATTTGCTTTGCTGAGAGCACCTATCCTTGTAGGTACAATTGCAGTCCTGTCTCTATATTTTTGATTTCCTTATTTGTATTCTTTCTAATGACTTTATTATGTTTTGTAATAATTGTATTGAAATTTTCAGTACAAGTAAAGATGATTTTCTGTTTGTTTTTGTTACTTTGTTTCATTTGTTATTTAACAAAGTTGAAAATAACAATATCAAAGCCCTAAAAAATAGTGGTTCCACCAAAACAAACTTTAATTACGCCAAAAATATTGAATCCATTAGCAAGAAACAGAGAAACGGAAAAAACAGAAATCAAAAAATCATCTGGTATACATCACCTGACTAATTTAGGTAAATATAAAATATAAAATATCTATTCAATTTATTAAAAAACATTTCCCCACAAACCACCCAGCAAGTAAAATATTGAACAAAACAAACTCCTTAGACACCAAGCTGAACAAACTGATCTGCAAAGCAGCAACAGCAATGACCCACCAGTCAAAAAAGGGTCTGGGATGTGCATACATAAGTTCAGTATTGCCCCAAAATCAATACACCCCTACAGTATAGAATTCTATTCCAAACAGAACATAGCAGGATATTGTTATATTTTACTTCTTTCATGGGGTGTACTTATTTTAGAACAATAACATATTCATAATTTTCTTAACTGAGTTTCAATGTTGTACAGTTTAGCCATAAATAATACCTGACAATATCCATTTAGAATGCAGACTGTTCCACCAGAAATATCAAAATCCTGTCATGTTTGGTTTAGAAAAAAATTGAATTTCTATAAAAGTGTGGAGGGGTGTACTCATGGCATGTATGGACCTGTGCTGGTCAGAAGTTTGCTTCTATTTCTTTCATTAGACAGTGTTGGGAGTGATTAATTAACTAATATCATTCAAAAAGATCACATTTGATTGTCTTGTGACACTCAAATTAGTGTGCTTTTTTTCTAATTCTGTTAAAATTGTTTTTTTTGTTTTTAATTGATACTAACATTGAAAATGGGAGAAAATAAGCAACATTTTTGGCATATTATCCTTTTTTCATTTTAAAAAAGGTAAAAATGCAACTGAAATACAAAAACTTTGAATGGTTAATGAAGAAGGTACTGCAAATGATAAAACATGTCAAAAGTGGAGATTTCTCACAGAATAATGCTCTACAATGAATCTGTTGAGGTAGATAGTGATTGAATCAAGACAGTACTTAGGAGGAGAATCAATATTGTACAACATGGGAAATAATGAGCATACTCAAAATCAAGCATTGTAAATCATTTTCACCAGTTTGGTTATATTAGTCGCTTTAATGTGTAATTTTCACAAAGGTTAAGCTAAAAACTCTACTGAACAATATCTAGATATTTCATTTTTCCTGCCACTTGTCATCACAATGAAAAGTGGAATTTTCTTCTCTGATTTCTTTCTGAAGAATCAAATGATTGACTTGAACAAGTACTGCTTCTAATTAGACTGATTGGAGGTAGCAATCAGCAAAAAGTATCCAAAATTAGTCATAAAAAAGAGGCATCCATCAGGCTGGTAAGTTTTCACTCATCTGGCATATTCTCCAGATATTATTGCATGTTTGGATTTACTATTTATTTCCATCTCAATTTTTGGGAAACTTCTAAAAATAAGAAGTTCTGGGAGGATGGGATTGTGGAGTTGGCTGAGAAAAAAGCCAAGGATAGCGGAACAAAATGGTAAACGAGTCTGGTTAATCACTCAGTAGAAATGTCATGTGACCATGGTGTTTTGGCAAAATGCTGTGATGGGGGGGAGGGTGATCAGTTGAAAAATTTGAAAAAAGGGGTGATCAATGAATGAGTTATTTCTCTCAACTTTTATTGGATCCTTAAAATGTCTGAATTTTTGAAAAAAAACAAGCATGAATACTGCCAGACACAAACTATGAGATTAATTTAGCTTAAAGTTACATTCTAAATTAAGCTCCCCTCCCTCAAAAAAACCTATTTTGGAGGGGTTAAAAAACAAAAACATTTATCCTTGACATAATAAGGATTAAATGTTTAAATTTTCAGCCCTATAACTCCACATTGGTCCAGTCTGTACACTTAACACTTACATATATAGCCAACCAGTATCACCTAAATACTTTGACAGTTTTGGCTGACATTTCCTGATATGTTTATTTGGTTCTGAAGACTTACAGATGCCCAGCCATTTGAACAAGAAGACTGGTTTCCTTTATGAATTGGAAAATATATCGACCAAACTCACCAACATCTTTTATCGAGGAAATGTAGACATACAAATTATTTGGAAAAGGAAGTAACATTTAACTCTTAAATTCATTTTTTAAAAATGGTTATTTTAGGTTATACAGGTATTTAACAACAGCTGGCTATAAACTGGCTGCTTCTGTATACCTTTAGCAATATGGCAACTTTCATTGAATGAATAGTTTCCTCCTTACCTCAATGACTTTTACCAAAAGACCAAGATTTTAATTTATCGTTACCTTAATAACCGACCAGTATGTTGTCAATAACTATCAGCAACACTCAATCTTCTGTTTTTTCAATATGTAATCAAAGTAAATTAATTTAGATTGCTTCTTTGACTTAAAATAGAATCTTTTTTTCGTACACTGACATTTTAATTAAGTTTTGAGACGAGTCCATATATTTTCAATATTCTTATTGTCTTTTTTTTCCTTAAATAATATGAACAAAAAAAAATTAAATTCTCTCTTTAAAGAATTTTTATAATTAAAATAAATTACATTTTTAGTTTCTTCTTTGAGAGAAAATAAAATTGCTTTATCAAGTAACAATTGTTTGTTTTATTGTCTTGTCTTCTTAAAATGCAATTTATCATTTTGTAATAAAAAAGCCAACTCATATCTCAACACCCTCCCACCCATGGATAACTCTAAACAATATGTCATAATCATAATTATAAACCCCCTACCCCGCAGAAAACGATATATTTTCAGCCATTTTATTGCTGAAGTTAAATGGAAGTAGCCGTTTTATAGTGAACTGTTTTTAATACCCGTTTAAGCAAAGGTATCAAAAACTTTAGATTTCAAATCAAAGGGAATAACTTCTGATCCAAGTTTTTCCCTTGCACACTTCAAAGTATTTTTTTTTTCTTTTTAATTAAATTCACAAAAGAGTTCCATTTTTTTTGATTCTCTACATTGAAGAGTTCCACTGTGTTTAGGATTGATATGAAGTGGTTCATGATTTTAAAGGTTAAACTCAGTTAGGGGCTGACTGTTGTTCAGTATCAAATTCAATTCTAAAATGCAATGAACTGTTTCAGAGTTTTTATTCGAAAGCTACAAATTGCTATAAGGGGCAAATTCTTATTGATACCAATGCAATAAAACTAGTAACTAATGCTATCAATTCAAAAAACTAGATTAAGTCCCATTGGTTACATAAAACACAAAGTGTTTATTTTCTTTGAAGAAAATAGCATTGTATACATTAACAAAGAAATTGAGTCAAACACATTTGGTGAAATTTAATGAATATAAATAAAAATTGTTTGTATCATAAAATCACATTTATGATATCTGTACCTTGTACGAGTGAATCAAAATAGCCTGTGCATGGACCAGACCTAATTATCTAATCATTCTGTCGTAACGATAGTGTCAGTAGCAGCCAGCAGCAGAGCCTAGTGTTGCCAATCAACAACAGTTAGCTGTAGCATTCAGCAGAAGCAACCTGGATAAACACCATGCGTAGGAAGATAGAACTGTGTCTGTCACATATGCTGATAAAAGAGACCTTTATTTTGGTTTTAATAATATAATAAGAGCCATGTCTGTCACATTTGTGTTAAATTGAGTGGCACCTCATGTTGATTTTAAAATATATGATGAGATCCATGTCTGTCATATTCATGCTAAGTAAAGAGGCCTCTATTTTCAAATATACAACTGAATGAGACGAATGCACGGAGATTATCATGAGGAAAATATGCATGTAAATAAATGGAATTATAGATATATTGATTAAAGGTAATCATTCAAAGTAACATGATGTCATTAAAGATCATGGACAATTCCAACCATAAAATGAAGCTTACTTGAAATTGTATCTTTAAAAGAAAAGATTAGATTTCTTTTTTGTAAGGAATTACTTCAAAAAGTTAACTAAATATTAGGTTGAAAAGTTTTATTTATAGAGTCGGTCTATTTTTAAGAAACCTTAACCCTGAACGCAAATTGTTAATTTATGATAGAAAGAGTTTTTAAGAGTTTTGAAGGGTGCTGGACCCCGAATCCACAGTATGCTCAGCTCAAAAATGGCCGCAGAATTTAGAAATTCAAGATGTCAACCACCACAGAGCTAAAAGGTATTTATGCACATATTTTTATGTGAACAAGGTAGAAACTTGAATGTAATGTGTTTTTCTAGGTTCTCATTCATATGGAATCCATTACCATATTCTGTTTTCAGAAATTGCATGAATTTTATATATATTGTGAAAATTGCTCTCTTTAGTAATGAATAATTCATCAGCCAAATAAAATCTCCTTTGTTGAATTGATATTTATTCCAAGAAAGAACCATTTCACAATCATTGGCTGAAGCTGAGTTCATATCATTGGATGACATTCACTCCATGTACATAAATACATTTTAGTTCTGTGGCTGCAGCCATCTTGGATTTCTCAATTTTGATACATTATCGGTTATTTCTGTACTGGGCATACTGCAGATTCATTCAGCGCCTTTCAATTTCCCCTAAAAACACTATCCATCATAAATTAATATGATTAGATTTCAGCACTTTACATATACTCACTGGGTATCAAACAAAATGGAGGGACAAAATTGTCTCTGTTTATAGAAAAGTGAAGATAAAATGTGGTATTAAAAATAAGCCATAAACCAGAAGTGGGATGAAATTTAAGCCATAATGTTTCAAAGACTTGAGGCATGAAAAAAACATATGAAAGAAACAAGTAACCAAATTGTTGTTAGAGGAAGGGTAATAATTTATTTAAACTTTTTTCAACTTCATTCTTCAATATCAACTTGATGGATAAATCATTTAACTTCTGCATCTCAAAAAACGTGACTGAATGAAAACTTCTGGGAAAAAAATGGGCCAAAACAATGTTCATAAAAGCTTGAGTGCTGCCAGGTCAATCTCCACTCCTACTTCTTTTCTGACTGAAGATGATTACAGAAAGTTTTGTATTTTATAGATTATAAATATAAATTATGAAAATATATTCTTTTAGTATATATATTCATTTAGTATGAGATAGGCCCTTGCATATCTGTAAGATAGATTTTTTAGATATGTAAAATTTGTCAATTTTGCTCAGTCAGTATGAGACCAGTCATTGTATGAAGATGTTGATTTTTCTTCTCCTAGATTTGATGAGGATTGTTCTTGTTACTGTTGAAAAACAAAGTCAACTCCAGACTTGGACTGGAATTTGACACTACATATACATTCAACCCATTTTCATTTTTGCCAAGAATGTACTCAAGCAGACAACTAGAATAAAACATTTCTCCAAATCAAGATTTTTTTTTATAAATTTAAGCAAAGGAGAAATAAAAACAATTTACAGGAAAATATTTTCAGAAACTCAGCCAAATTTTTCACCAAGACCGTCACCATAGGTTTCTTCAGTTTTCAAGTGGGTATGGCTGACTGGCTATGTTTGTGTTGCATGTACAGGCTGCAATAATGGAGCTTGAGGGATGAAAATTCAAACATTTATTCATTATCATGTCTAGAAAAATTCTGAGGGGTTCCCTTAAAAAAAAGGTTTTTGGTTAGAGGTTCAATTTGCCATGTAAGTTTATACTAAATCAGTTCCTCAGTTTGTGTTTGACGGCATTCATCCATGTTTTTTGAAAATTCAGATTTTTAAAGACTTTTTTTCATTCAGTTTTTAGTTACAGTTTGACACCAGTGTGTACTCTTTGAGTGCTTCTCTTTTTAATGTGTGAGAGTGAAAGTCTTCTCTAGATAGATTTCGGCCATCTTTTGTGTTTGGTAAACACAATACCCACATTTCCACCAAGAAATTCCATAAGGTTCATTCCTTTTGTAGTGTCTTTCCCTCTATTTAATTCAGAATGCTGATGGGATTTTTTCATTTCTGTTAAAAAATATTCTTAAAAAATTGAAAGAAAATTCATTTTGCCTGTTGTGGGAAACCTACTTCTCAATTTTATGTTTTTTTGTACATTTAATATGTACTAATAGAGACATTACCATATACCTTGTTCCCAAACCCATCCTTCCTGTATACCTAATTTTCCAAAACAAATTTCTATCTCAGATCATAAAATCCCTAAAGCAAATCTGATTGGGTAACTATAACTGTTTTTGTCAGCCACAACAAAGGATAGACTTGTGAAGAACAAAAAACAAACTTTCTATTCCAATGAAAAACGACAAAGAACCATTGACAATTTCATACATCATTGATGACAGATTGTTTTTTAAAGATAATCAAAAGTAATTGCAAATGAGGCTCACTTCCTGTTTATTAAAACACATAAATCTATCAAATACAGACAGTAACAACAGAAAGTTAATTTGTTGAATTTGACAAAGATTTTGTCTTATGATCAAAGCTTGGAAAATTGCTTTTTGATTGAACGATGATTTGATACATTCTATGGAAGGACATGGAGAAGACATATGTATTTCTCTTTTCTATTTTTGGAAATGTTTTTAGTTGCATCTAGATGTCAGAAATTACTAGCACCTATAGCATTGATTATCATCCTTGACTGACATACTAAAATGTAAGTTACATCCCTTGTTCAATGTTGATGATTTAGATGGTTTTTTCCACATCTAAATTTAGATGTTTTTAGTTGCGTCTAGATGTCAGAAATTGCTAGCATCTATAGCATTGATTACTGTTACTGATTAACACACTAAAATGATAATTATGTCCCTTGCTCAATGTTGCTGTTTTAGATTCTAAATCCAGATGTTTTTTCAATTGCATCTAGTAGTCAAAAACTGCTGTTTACATGATTTTGAGTTAAATAAGTAATATTTTTATTCAATTCATAATGAAATTTAATGAAATAAGTATAATTTTTTATAAACTTATCAATATTTCAATAAAATAGATTAGAGTCGAATTTACTCTACTAATGATATATAACATATTTCTCAGATTTCAAACATATATCTGGAGAATCTAGGTTTTTCTATGCTTTTTGAGATTCCTATTCAATTTTATATGCATGTCTGAAAATAAAGATGACTACAATGCCTTAACACATCTATGGTCTGACTTAACAATTGCAATTTCTCATGGAGCATTGGGCTGCATTGTGGTCTCCGTAGCATGTAGATTTACAGGTTGGAGCTGTTAGTCCTACACACAAGATGGACTACCTCACAAGACAAAAGTGTTTCAACTGCCTTACTATTTATCCATAGCTGGAGAGAGAAGTGGATTCATGACTACCTCAAGGACATTAGCTAGAAGTTTAATGTGAGCAGCAGTTGCCAAAACTCAAGCTAGGTTCATTGGTTCTTTTTTCCATGTTGTCAACCACTATGTCATTTCGCAGCTCATTCACTTTCTGATACTGACAATTCATAGGGTGATTAGAAAAATATGAATTTTCTTTCATGGATAGACACAGCCCAAGAGCATCATGGGATATGTCGAATACAGCATTTCTGACTGAGAATTTCGCCTGGAAAGAATGTGAGGTTGATCAAATAGCAACGGCAATATTTCCATTTTGATTTCTCAGCATGAGTGCTAATAATTAAGCCAGTAGTTCTTATACAAGAGAACGATCCACCCAAATGAATAAATGAAGCTATTTGGAGGGTGGATTAAACTGCACAGGTAGATGATAGTTGAATGAAACATGAAGGATCAAAAATCTGATTTACTCACGTATTTATATTTTTTCTATTCTTCGAAAAAGTAATAAGATATACAATGAGCAAGCACTATTTCTAAAATCTCAAGTTCTAAAATTGTTCTTTACTAAATTTATGTAAACTAGAAAATTTCCAAAAGATATTTGTGCTGATATTTTTGTGATTAATAGTTATTGATCGATATTTTTTCGAAACATTGAATAAAAAAAAACACTTAAGAAATGAATTGATTAAGATTGGATAACACTGAAATAGTTGAAAAAACACTGCTCTATAATATGTTCATGATACAAAATCAATGAAAATTATAAATGAATAATGAATAAATGAAAATAATCAAAAACATAATGAAATTTAGTCATGGCTGAATGAAATTTAGTAATAAAGACTTGAGGGTGAATCACACTGAAATAGTTGAAGAAACACTGCTCTATATGTTCATGATACAAAAAAAAAATCAATGAAAATTATAAATGACAAATAAAGGGAAATAATCTGAAACATAAGGAAATTCAGTTATTGATTAATATCTAGATGTAGTAATTTCATAGAATAAAAACATAATGTCTTCTGTATTATTCTATATTTTTCTTTGTTTTCTTTTCCATCAATTAGAAACTGTCAGCCAAAACTGTCAACATGGGTTTCCTCATTTTTCAGCTTGTCTGGCAGGCTGTTTTGCCGGCTATGTATCAGGTGTACAGGCTAGCCCAATGGAGGTAAATGGTTAAAATTTCCAACACTCACTTTTTATCATGTCTTGAGAAACAGTTTGATTTTGTTTTTTTGAAATCCCCTTTGATATGTTTATTGTAGAGAGTTCAATTTGCAGTGTGAGTTTATGCCAAATTGATCCCTTAGATTGTATCCAGCAGCGTTCACGTTTGTTTTTTGGAAATTCAGAATTTTTCAGCGATCATTGCCCGACAAAATGTGCAAGGAGTAACATATCCATTGATCACCGTTTTTCCAACTTGTTTATTGACCAGCCCCAACATAGTATACTCCCAAAAGTTTTGATCTTTATGCTGTGGTTATGAGTTAAGTTTCAAATAACTTCCTATCGATACGTATATCACATAGATACCTTACTCAGTTGGCTAACTATTGAATGGCGACACCTGGGCAGGGACAATAAAGCATTGCGACAATTTGGTGTTAGGCAATTGAGCGAGAGACAATTGAGCAGAGGTCATTTTCAATCACACAGTGATAAAATCAAAAATCAAAAATGTATTATTATCATGATTTTTTTTCAGTTGATTTATGATTTATGCTACATACTTCTGTTGCTCAGTTTCAAAGGTCACTCAGTAAGTGGTGTCGCTGTTAAGTAATAAGGGATACCATTTTGTGATTTGACACATCCCAAAATTTAAGCTGTAATCAACACAGACCTGAAAAATCCAATGTATGAATGTAATTCTATCCTACTTTTTCTATAGATTTTTTTCTTCACATTACATTCTAGTCTTATTGCTGGCATGAAAGTGTTTCTAATCAGCTGACTTAGAAAAAAAACAGATAACTTAAAAAATATAAAGATGTAATAAGTGATTAAAATTAAAATGAAACTAATTGTATCAGTTTTTATGTATATCTTGATATTAATGCTGCATTTGAATTTTAAATTGTCTCCTGCTCAGTTGATCAAGCTCAATTGTCCTCATACTCAATTGTCTGTGCTCAGTAGTGACTGCTCAATAGTTTCACAACCCCACCTCAATTAATTATACTTTATTGAAATGATTTCTCCAATTAATGGAGATAATTGGGTAAATTTGCTTGAACACTCAGTAAGAGTTGAATGCAGAATAGTATTACATTAATAGAGCAAGTGCAGAATCATTGAATCAGAAACGATATTTTGTGAGCATTTAGAGCAGGGCCCTTGGAAATGCGAGGTTCATAGCATATGCCGTTTTTGCTACATAGTTAATCTGGCACTGTATGAATACAAGTTTCTGGAACTCATTCTGTAGATCTATATAATACTGAAAGTCTTTTCTATTTATCTATCATAGCCGAAACAGTCCATTGTTTCAATATAAATAGGGATCTCCATCTGCACTTCTATTGTCATAAACCAATTTGTCAAGGGAAATAAGAATTGAATGCTAATTATAGAGTTGTCTCTGTTACTTATGCATTTGCAAATTCAATATTCATTCTGGTGACATTAGATTGCACTGATTTTCTCTCTATTTAAGGATCTGGCTGAATATCACTCATATAACCGATATATATATATGTATATATATTGATGTATTGATGTATTGATATACAGTGATAATGATACTTTAGCAAAGAAACCATGCTTTGCCCCAAATTCATCATCTAATGCTGTCCCCCTAGCAGTAGTTGTATAAATTTATTTACAGTGGAGGTACAAAGTGATTTCCAGCCCAGAGAATTGGAACTTTACTCCTTTTTCTGAAGCATCAATTTCGCTTGGCCAGGTATCACATTTGACCAACCCAGCATTTTTGTTATCCAAACCCATGAATCAATCATATGTTTTTTGTTTTTATTTCCCCCAAATCTCTTTGAATAAGCAGATATTGTCTATCTAATCTATAAAACAAAACCTCTGAACCTTTATAAATCTGGATCTTACAACCAACCCTCCCCCCCTTCCAATCTTGCTCTGTTACCGATCCATGCATCTAACAAGATTGGAATCGTTATTTCCAAAAGGAACCTCACCTATCTCAATTTATAGGCCGTGAGCATGTTTCAATAAACCTACTATCAGTGTCAACCAAGCTTATTGATTTATCAAGACATGCAAGATACAAGAAGAACATCCAATAAGGTTAAAGGCAGAAATATGTAGACTCGCAGATTAAAAGCATTTAAAAGAATCAAATAAATTGGAAATTATTGCATTTGCAACTCTGGTACATTGGGGTTGAAATAAAATCTCACCTTGAAGGAACGAGAGACGAAATCGATACTTAAACATGACACATTTGTTCAACTGGCAGAATTGAACAAACCCAGTTTTGAGGAAAATGTCACAACTGTCAGCTTCATGCGTGGTGCAAATTCAAAAGTGTATATTTCTGCAAAATGATAATACATAGAAATATATATATTGCACTACTGTTAGGCAGTTCACATATATAGGATGAAGATTTTCATCTACCTTTTCATTCGGCAAATTGGATTCTAAATAGTGAAACAAGAACTGCTTCGAAAAGATATTCATCTCTTATAGTATCAAGTAACACCAGTAGACAATGGAAGCTGCTGACAGGGAGAGATGAGGCAATGCCATAAAACTGGTGCTCCCTCTGGATGCCTGACCTTCTCCTGGAGCTGTAAAAACATACCTGTTCCATATGTACGTTGCTAGCCATCAACAGGCCTACAACTATCATAGAATCTCTTCAAAAATCTTTTTTGTGCAACCAAGCCTTGATGATGACATACATAAAAAAAAAACCTAACTAATAAGCAACATTCATATACCAATACTGGCAACTATAGAGTTTACAAAAATGATAATTATTTGAAAACAGGTCTGGTTATTCATTCAGTTGAAACCATCATGTAACTAAAGTTATGTTAGGGATGATCCATTGAAAAATTGGAAAAGGGGGCATTGATGAATAGTTTACTTCCTTTGCCTTTTATTGGATAGTGATCACTAAAAAGTCTGAAAATTTTTAAAAGTCGTGAATGCTGCTAGACACTAAGGGACCAATTTAGCATAAACTTATGCTGTAAATTAAAATACCTCCTCCCTCAACCAAGAGAAAACTTATTTTGCAGGAATATTCAAAGAACAAAAAAAAATTTTAAACATTCAGCTCCTTTTCTCCATTGGAGTAGCCTCTACACACGACACATGTCCAGCCAGGTAGAATGACTTGAAAAATGAACAAACAAATCTTGAGAGTTTCCAATTGTCAAATACTTGTAAAAAGTCTGGAGTTGACTTTGTTTCTCTACTGTAACACAAACAACAAGAACAATCTTCACCAAAATCAGGGATGGTAATCAATATGTATAATCTTCATTCTCCTACTGTGATTTGAACTCATGACCAACCACACTCCCTCACAATCGATTGATATCGTATCTTTGACAATATTAAGTGAGAATATTTGTATTAAATATCATAGAAATATCCAGACAATATTTGCTTTGGGTTTTTCTTATCATCATTTCCTCTTCTCTCAATGTTTTGGGAAATATTTATAAAAACTGAATCATTTACCCCAGGAGACCAGAATAACATCTTTAGAAAAAGATGGGTTCCAAGTCCTCAGGGTTTGGTGAAAACAATTTCCCGAATTAAGATGAATGCAGCAAAATTATGTATTGTTGTATTCCACCCCTAACACCCTTGACATCCACCCCATCACGAATAAACACCTGAGTAGTGGCGTATTACTTATAAACTGACTTCTGTCTGCTCTGTTGATGTTCTAGGTATAATTCAGCGTCTCCAGCTTGTTTCCATCTATTGTTTGACAAGGATCTTTATTTGAATTATGACAGCTCTCACAGTCATGGTAAACATATCATTTGCCATTTCACACTAATACAATCAAATTCTCGGCAAAGACATTGAAGTTTCTCCCAAGAGTCTTTGATAATTCCTTCCCTGTCATTAATAACTATTTCTATGTAAACTGGATTGAAAGTAGAGTGCTTGCTTCTAGTTTGTTAGGTTGTGGGTTCAATCCATGGACAGGGGACTGAAAACCCTGCATAGGTTGAACATTCCTTATCTAAAATACTTTGGACCAGAAGTGTTTTGGATTTCAGATTTTGGGTGATTTTGGATTATTTTAATACATCATAAGGAGAAATGACACTTTTACTTCTGTCCAGTTTCACCAATAGCTCTATTTTCTGCAGTATAAATAAACATAAACACTTTATAGGATTGTTAGTTATTGGAGTCTTATATTGTGGAAGAGTAATGATAGTAGTTGTGGTTCAGTGTAGCGAGGAGATTTTAGTGGTCTCTGGGGACAAAAGAATCTACCCTATGTGTTTGATTTTACCGCTACATACTGACATCATGAGAGGAGTTGTGAAGAAAGACTGAAATAGCAATCTTATTCAGATATAAAAATCCAGTCACCATGTTGTTTGCTTTGCTAGATGTAAGAATTTTAAGCTCAATGTTTTTATATATACATGGAGATTGAACAGAGAGAGTTCATAATTGAAATAAAGGCAAATGCAAATGTTTAGACAAACAAATAATCAGGTACATTTAATGAGTTGACAAATGAGTCATGTATAAGCAAAGCATCACATGCAAAGCCGAAAGGAAAACATAAAAATATTAAAAAGATCAATCATTATAGATTAGGCCTGTTTATAATAGATTACTACATAGCTATTTTCAGAAGTTATATGTTTGATATACAAGAGAGAAGTCCTTATAAGTTCAACTTGCAGGAACAGTAAAAAAGATGGAAAGATATTTGCTCAAAAAGAGAGGAAGGATCTTTGTTAATCTGATTATTATGGCTTCAGTATGCGGAGCTAACTGAAAGAGGTTGTATCCCTGAGTGCTAGACACTTAGAAGATCAGAATCATTTTTGGAAACCGGATATTCTGTGTTTTGCCTTACATCCAAACTTGTGTGGCAAATATGTGACGTACCTGAATTTATGATTGCTGAAAGAGGGCCAGTCCCAATGCGGGAAAACATGCATATAAAAGATATTTACTTGCCAATACTAAATAAGTAAAACTATAAAACAATGTTTGATTTTATCAGATGTAAAATAAGTTCAGTATTAATTATTAACACAAATATTAATAAAAAATATAATACTTTTCAATGTTTAATGTCATAATGTTGTGTCAAATACGCAAAAGAAATTTTTCCCAAAATGCCTTTGTGAGCCAAGATGTTTTCAAAATGGTCTAAACCCATCTAAATATTCCTTAAAACCACTGAAATCAGTGCTACTTTTGATTTGATTAGGTAATTTGTTAAGAAAAATTAAACCTTTTCATTAGAAAAGAAATCCAAGTCCTTAATGAATTCAGTTCTTGAAAGCTGCTTGTCTAAAAGATTTTAAGTACTAGGAGAAATATTATAAAATGTTCTCCATATTTAGAACTTTCATTTAATATTTTCAACGTTTCCATTGAATCATCTTGTATTCTTCTTTCAAGCAAAATGGTCAAACCTAAAGATTCTAATCTTTCCCTGTAACTGAGATTCTCTCATCTAGTCTTTGTGTGAGAGAATAAGCAAGAAATACAGTGATTAATTCGGGTAGGTCTGGCGATGACAATAATTGGTTTTGATTGGGACTTGTTTCCTCTTTCACAGATTATGATGAAAATATAGTTTCATACTTATGGATAAATTTCCCCAAACCATAATTTTATAACTTACATGCACTTTGTTTCTCTTTATATCCTTATACTTGATTCACCTTATTTTCACTACCCCACGGTAGCTCTGTCAATGAGGGGGAGACAGCAAAAGTTTTGAGACCACGACGGGTACTGATGACTCTATGGGAGCTCTGCACAGATGAAATATATGCTCTAAAAGTGAGCAGTCGCCCCCATCCCCCAAAAAGGTTTGGGAAACAAAATCTTTAGTCTATCCTGCAGTGAAAGCTGCACTATATAAACTATACGTTTTTAGAATACATTTTTGTAGTCTGACTTTCTCTTAGGAAGTGTGCAATGGAATAAATTCAGAGCTCACTGTTTGGTCGTACAAAATGCATGCAAAAGTCATGAACCTTGAAGATTCCAACCAGCAAACATACATCATCCGTGTTTCGTTTCACTCTGTTGCTGTCTTGTGTATTGAAAAGGAGGCCTCAGATGGCCCTGAGGCTGTCTCGTGTCTTGATAACAAGGATCTCTCATCAGTTGACATAAGGAAACAAAACGTGAGATATTTATTTTGTATGCAGTATGCTCTGTCTTTTGCGTTATAGCAGCTTTGGTTTTCAGACTCTGTGTGTGTGTGTGTGTGTGTGTGTTTTATTGATGTGTCTGTTTTCACATTGCCTAGCCCTTCTCATTTCGCAGCTGCACCTGCACCCCAGTAGTGACAATGACAACGCAACACTTTTCATTTAATCACTTTGCAACAAAGGTGTGTAGCACTTTTCAGGTAATTCAATTTTTCTTCTTCTATTTACCACAATTTGGGAGAGGAAAAAAACTTTGAAATGAATATTTTGCAATTTGACAAACAACAGAATAGAAAAACTATGAATAATTATCATTCATAAGATAAATGTCTACTTCCTTTCGGCCTTTTTTAATGAATGAAAGTGTCAGAACTTTAATTAAGGAAATCTTTCATCTTGCCTACCATTGAGCCCACAATCATTTGACATAAGATAAAAGTGTCAATATCAAGAGAAGTAACTACTGATCAAAGTTACTTCTCAACCATCTGTCATGATAATTTTAACAAACTTTTGTTTCCTCCATAAGAAAGTTCCAGTGTTGATGAGTGTTAATATTTATTATCATAATGAACAATGTGAGTTTTTCTGTTTCGCTGTTCAGATGTTCATTTTGTACACGATTGGCTGACTATTGAGCATGCAACTCCTGAGCGGCGACAACTGAGTGGAGACAATTGGACATGGGGACTATTGAGTGAGGTACAATTGAGTATGGGGACAATTGATCATAATACAATTGAGCAGCGGACATGAAATAGTATGAAGTAGGAAAAATGTAAAAAATAGTGTTTTATCTAATTACGTTCTTATTTTTGGTTCATTTGCTTGCTGTGTAGGAACTGGTATCACAAAGGGCACTCAAGTTCAGCTTGCTAGGTTATCTGAGAATCATTGAGCCAATTCTAAGGCTAGTTTTGTCCCCGGGGGTTTGTCCTAAAATTTGCTTTTACTATCATGTATATCAGTTGAGGCACTACATCCTACTGTGCCCCCACTTCCGCAAATTGTTAAAGGAAAAGTTGAAGATTCCAACACGACAGGTAATTGATCTAAAAAATTTTCAGTGAATGCATTATCAAAAAACCATTTTTCACATTTTTCATTTTCAAAATTATCATTGAGTGATTGAAAACATAAATGACAAGAGTTGCAATATAGATCCATCAATAGTCCCCCACTCAATTTTCCTCTGCTCGATTGTCCCAAAGCTCATTCATCTCACACCCAATTATTTCATGCTCAATTGTCCCTGCTCAGTTGTCACTGATCAATAGTCGCACACTCAATAGTTACCCAAAGTGTGCTCCGCTTAATGTGTTCTAGCAAGCCATGGCTTCCACCGTATGGGAGTGTTTTGTTTGCGTACTTTTCATTGCAAAGCCAGAGTATAGAATTGACATGAAGTGTTCCCAAAATGAAAGATTGAACGTGCTCTTTTGGTATGTTTAGAGGCTGCAGTTTTGTATGGAACATTTTCCTACGTTCTTTATTAGTGGTGGAGCTGAAACATGGAAACTAACCAAGAGACAGACCCGTAAGCTGAGAACCATGCAACGTGCACATGAAAGAATAATGCTGGGCCTCACATGGAGAGACCACAAAACAGCACAGTACATCCAGGAAAAGACAAGAGTTAGATACATCATAGAATCCATAAAAAATCTCAAATGGCGGTGGGCTGGCCATGTTGCAAGAATGGCAGACAATCGATGGACATCATGACTCACAACATGGATTCCCCGAGACCACATGCGCAACTGAGGCCAGCAAAATGTTAGATGGAGAGACAAGCTAGACAAGTTCAGGAAGTACTGGCTCCGTGACACCCATGATAGAGAAGTGTGGCAAATCCTGGGGAAGGTCTATGTCCAACGACGGACGCTAAAAGACTGATGATGATGATGATGATGTTCCCAAAATGTTTTAAAAAAAGCAGAAGTGTGATAGTCATCATTTTATGCAGTAATGAAATGCCACTATCATGAACCATGTGAAGTTTAGTTCACTTCTCTTTTAATATCATCATCAGTAGAAGCAGCCTTTTAGCGTCCGTCGTTCGATATAAACCTTACCCAAGAGTCATCAGACCTCTCTATCACAACTCTGTGCTAGTACTTTACAATCTTGTCTACTCCATCATTCCATCTTATTTTCTGTCAGCAACATTTTTTTATATGATCTCTGTGAATCCTAGTTGCGAGTCTTGACGTCCATCAGTAGTCTAATATTCTTGCAACATGATAATTTAATCAAGGAGAGAAAAAACAAATCTTGAAATGAATATTCTCTTATTTGACAAACAACCGAATGGAAGCTCAATGAATTATTATCTATTCATAAGATAAGTAATATCTTCTTTTCTTGGGCTTTTCTTAACGAATAAAAGTTTCAAAATATTAATTAAGGAATTGTCTTATCTCACCTAACATTGGGCAAAAAGCTTAACTCTTATATTCATCCAAGAAAATTAAGCTTTAATATCAAAGAGAATAACTTTTGATCAAATTACCTCCTTTCAGCTTTTGGTGAATTTTTTTTATTTATTCTTTATTCAAATTAATAAAATAGATTCAATAATATCTGTTTCCTCCTCCAAAGAGCCTAGCTATGAATTTGGAATGATATCAAGCAGTTTATGAATTCAAATGTTAAAGACTCTCTATTACTTATATAATGAACAATGAGACCTTTTCTGTCTCCCTATCCCTAACAATGGACTCTTCCACTTGAAGGTATCAATTTTGTTGATAAAAATATATTCTACCCAGCTCTTTAAACTATGGACTCTTTGACTGAAAAAAGTTCAGTAGATCCTTTTCTATAAAAAACTCCTCATAGAAATTCAAATATATTCTTGAATTCTTCCATAGGTATCAACTTATAATATTCATTATAAACCAATTATGTGTGTTACAAGATAGTTTAGAATCGCTAAAGTATACTTTGAAACCAGAAGAATAGAGGGACTAAAATCTGGCAAAAAGATGGAAATCATAATCAGCCGTTATGAGTCCAATGCATGATGAAGGCCTTTCCTATCTTCTCCTATAACGACTGTGATTGTGTTTACTTCTGCCATTTCATACTGGCAAACCTATCTTATCTATACATCTTGTATCTAGTCTTTTCCAGCTGCATTTAAAGTCCTTTTGGCACCAATCGGTTAACCTTTTCCTCCATCTGCTGTCTTTTCTTCTTGCTAAGTGTCCAGACCATCTCCATTTTGTTACTTAATTATTGGTATAATATCTTTCACCTTGGTCACTCTCTGATTCATGTTGATCTTTTTTCTCTTTCTTTATCCCTACCATTGACCTTAACATCACTCTCCGTGTGATACTTACTTAAATTCCAGTTTGTTTTGTTTAGTTTCTATGTTTCACATCTATATCGTTAAAAAAGAGAGGACCTCTTCTCAAAATATTATCAGTCAATCTTGGAGCCAACCCATTGAATCTTGGGGCCCCCAACCACCCTTGGCGAATTTTTTAATATATGTTTCAATCAATCTAACAAAATGAATTCAACAATATCCGTTTCCTCCATCAAAGAGCTCTGCTATGAATTTAGAATCGTATCAAATGGTTTATGAATTCAAGTCTTAAAGATTGTATTCTAATGTCAACTTATATAATGATAGGTGAGACCTTTTCTGTTTTCCTGTCCTTCACAACTGACTCTTCCACTTACAGGTATCAATTTTTCTGATAAGAATATCTCCTACCCAGCTTTTGAAGGTACGGACTCTTCCACTGAAACAAGTTGAGTAGTTCCTTTCCCATCATATCATTTCATAGAAATTAAAATCCATGATGTTTTTCATGGGGATCAACTAAATACATTTGTTACAAGGTAGATCGATGGTAGGGCTGCAACAAAGTGTTCTTACGATACATGAGCTATCATGGAAAAACTCATGATGCAATATGTATCACAAAACAAAATGAGCTCAGGTAAAAAAAAAAAACTTCCCAAAGAAAAATGTTTGCTACTTTATGTAAAATTGTAAATTTCTTTTTAAACAATCAGTACTTAAGATATCCTTTATGAAGAGTTCAGAAAATAATTGTTATTTCTTGCTCTTAAAAGATAATTTTTGGTGTTCTGAAAAATCCTTCAATAAATTCTGTGTACCAAGTATCAGCAAAGTGGGAAATGACGATGTACTGATGCGTCAGTGAGCCATTGCAGCTCTAGTTGATAGATAAAGTTTAGGATTACTAAAATATACTTTGAAAACCGGGAGAATCCGATGATCTTCCAATACTTGCATCTTACATGAATCAATTTTGTCCAAAGGTTTTCTTCCCATTCTTATCCCCATCTTGGTTGTTCTTCTTTTGAGCACAACATTTCAGCCTCTCTACCCTACAGCCTTCTTCGGTTGGGTGTCGTAAATGGAAGGGGGTAGTTGGATTGTTGGGACAAGGGCTCCTCCTTTTGTGCATGGGGGCAAAATGTCTTCATTCAACTGACCATTCCTGGGTGGGAGGCTTTCCTTTGTCAAACTGTGAGTGATAGCTAATTCCAGCATTCTATACCCGACCCCCATTTACGACAAACACCTGAAGAAGGTCGTTGGGTACAACAGTCGAAATGTTGTGTTCAAAAGAAAAACAATCAAGATGATGATAACTGTCAGAAAAAAACTATGCACACCGATGATCCCTCATTTAAAAAATTCAGACAGAATGATTTGATTTTATAACTGATAAAATGACAATGATATTTACAGAGCCGAATCTAATTGAAATATCTAGAAATGAAAGTAATTCTAAAACATGTATTAGGTTATTGATATTTAATCAACAAACAAGAAAGTGTTGTTGATTCTTTTCAAAGAAAATCTCAAGTTTATACAAAACACCAATAAAGTATAAACACAAAAATATTAATAAAATCATGCTTGTTAATCAGATATTGATTAGTTACAAACAATTCTGAAAAACATGCTTACAGCTACTTAATATTTGATTGAATAAACAAGAAAACATGGATGATTTGTAAATATTTCCATGTTTATTCCTATCATCCTCAGGGCTAACCATAAGGTCCCTGCTGACCTGGACAAGCTGAACATTGGCAACCTTCAAAGTATAATATTATCTTATTTATTTGCTTTGCTGTGAGAAAATAGATACGTAGGAATAAAAAGTTTATTACAATAATCAGGTAAAAGAAAATAGTTCTGACAAAGCATCAGAGTTTTAGATTATCATTAACTGTTCAAGCCAGAATCGATCAAGAGAGGCTGGGTTCCATATTTTGGAGTATAACCAAGAGCACTAAACTGAGAAAAATCTATTTCAGGTTCATTCCACAATCAAATCTTTCTTATCAAGGAGAAGTCTTAAAGTTGTCATAAATGACAGTCTTCAGAAGTTCATGAAATTAATGCAGAAATGCCCAAGGATCCATCCTTAGAGCCTACACTTTTTCCTTTGTTTATAAATGATCTACCCGACCATATGATCAGATCTTTTATAGCACAGTTCATGGTCTTATTTCTAAAAACACAAGTCATACACGGCTAGCATCAGTATGCAACAATTAAATGGCTCATTAAATTCAATCCTTCCAAAACCAATCTTGTATCTTTTCACTATCACCGTGTGAAACCCGACTTTCTTCATTCCTTGATGGACAGCATTATTTTGTAGAAGTCATCCGGCCAGGATGAACCTATGGATCTCAAATTCATGCCTGATTTAAAACGGGACTCTTACATCACTTCTGTTGTCAAGGACATAGCTAAAATGACAGGATCTTTTGACGGATCAAAAAGGTTCCTAACCCCCAAAACACTCTCCTGTCTCTATAAGAGCCAAATCCATCTAAAGATATAGTGAGGAGTATTTTTCCAAACTCCAGACACTGTCTCATCATTGTAATATTGCAAGTTTGGCACTTTTCTAATGTTACTTCCAGTGAATATGGTTAGACGAACTAGTCCTTCTTGTCCAAGAAGTTTCATTCAAAACTCGGTCGGCAATGAAAGCGTATCCATCCTTTTAGATATGTCAAAGACTCCATGCAGATCACTTCTTCTCCAGAACAAGCAATGTTGAATGAACTCCCTTCTGAATGTTTTCACAATGAGTACAAGCTTGACATTTTAAATCTAGAGTGAAAAAGTGACTTACCCGATGTTGGCGTTTTTAGTCTCCATTTTAAACATGTTGTTTCGATGCTCCCAACCTTTACAATTTTATGTTTATCAATGGAGCTAATAGGCAAAAAACCATCAAGTTGGTCACCAAGGCAACAGAATACAGCTTCTTATTTTTGTCAATTGTCATTAGCCTTCTCAGAATCTAGGCTATTCGAAGTTTTGTAGTGCTTGTTTCCGAGATGGATTATTGCAAGTATTCTACGAATCATTCCGGTAGATCGACCCCATTATTGGTTTGGCATCATTTCTGGATCAGCTTAACAACCCTGGCTCTGAGCCACACCCAAACTGTGCAGAAATCTGTCATGTCGTCAGTCCAGCGTGATTAGTACCAATGATCTGACACTTGACATTCACGGGAAGACGTCTTTCTTGGTGTCCTTTATGGCACCCTGTAAGTTTTGAAGTAATTGCATTTTGGGTGACAATCTGACAAAAATAGTTTTTATTCATCAAAACTCAACTTTTGGCCATGAGTAAAAAAGATTTCTAAAAACAATTATCTTTGTTAGTTTTATCGCTGCATTAGATATCACCTGAAAAAATTAACAGATATATTTGAATTTCTATGCGATGATTTTTCAGAAAAGACACTGTGTGTGTATGTGTGTATGTGTGTGTGTGCATGCGTGCGTGTGCTTGAGGCTGTAATGGCATCAATGAATGAATGTAATGAATATGGCACATGGACAGAATATACTTGCACATTTTTATCTTTATTTGAGTCTGTATTGTTTTCTTCTTTTACCTTCGGGTTTCCTCTCTTTGCTCGTGCAATACACTTAACTACCACACTTATCTAACAGGTAGAGCTTTCAACTCTGCTGGGCCAGCCCATATTGCCGTTGCCATCCAGGAAAAGGAACCTAAAAGTGTATAGGTTTCAACTGATAGATTAGATTTATATAATTAGTAGATGCTACCATTGCACACATGTATGTCATACCTATAATTATGAGTGTGGGTATATTTATATATTATTATTGAATTGAAAAGTTAGTTATCTCACTTTTGGTTGGATAACCAAAAAACAAGATATTTCTAGAGAAATAGTTTGAACACAGACTAAAGTGCAATTTATCATAAAAACTTATTTGCCAGACCTTTCTAACATGAGTATTGCTGCGCCATTACTCCTTCAACTTGTCTCATTCGTCAAGTCATCTAATAATTTGCCGGGCGTGGTTTTGCATTTGATCTCTGAGGATCCACAAAGTGAGTCATGATCTCAAGCTGCTGTCTGACATTTTCACATCTTGACTGGCCCATTGCCATTTAAGTTATCTAATAGATTCAATGATATCTCTGACTCCTGGTCTTCCTCCAATATACTGTACTGTCTTTTGATCTTTCCATGTTATGTCAAGCATAAGTCTCTCTTGTGCACATTGCATGGTTCTCAGTTTGAGAGTCAATCTTTTGGTTAGGTTCTATTTTTCAGCTTCATAGAAGACTATCAGGATGATACATTGGTTGTATACCTTTCTTTTTAGAACTAGTGGGATTTTACTTGCTCTACCAAAAGTTTGCCATCCTAGAGTGATTCTTTGCTTAATTTCTTCTTTTGAGTATTTCATGGAGATTCATTGTCCTGGGTAGATGAAGTGATCTTCTCCAGTTCTGCATCTTCAATTTTGATTGTTGTGTCTTTGTCTTCTACATGTTTGTTTTTCATGACATGTAGTGACCAATTTTCTTGCTTTCTCCATTCAGTTCATCTAACACTATTTGGAAGTCATGAATGTGCTCTGCAAAAAGGACAATGTCATCAGTAGTTGCTCTGATATTCACTGTCTATTCTGATTCCTTTCTTTCCCCATTCTAGGTTTTGTGAGATCATCTCAAAAAATGTTTGGGTGAGTTGGTATCACTTTCAATCTGAAAAAGCTTTTTCAATCTGAAAAGGCTCACAGACTGTTTGTAGCCTGATGATGGAACTGCTGTGTCAGTAGATATGTTGCAATACTCTAACATATACCGGTCCTACGCTTATTGAATGTTAACATCAAAAACCTCGGGGATTTCCACTGAGTCAGTGATCTCTTTGAAGTCATCAAAGACTACAATAAGTGGCATCTCATATTCTGCTGCTTTCTCTTCTGGTTGATTTACTGAATGGAGATGGCCAATGGTTGGGTAGCTACTGAAGCCAGCTTATTCCTGCAGTTGGTTTTCATCTAGTGCTTCGGTGATTCAGTTGGTGACTACTCAGGTAAAAAGTTTGTAAATTCAGTTGAGACGGCTCATTGGCATGTTAAGATTTTTCAGGTTCTATTTTTCATAAAACAGCATTATGATTGCAGTATTCCAGTCTTCAAGGACTCTGCTTTGTTTGGGGCATAACTTGAATAGAATGGCTAATTTCTGAGTGATGACTTTACCAGTTTTTTTAACAGGTTGACAATAAGGTTATCTGATCCTTGTGCTTTCTCTTGTACCACTTGCTTCACTTCCTGCAGAGTAACTCCTGGGAAATGTTCATACTGATTACTTGTGACTTATGTATCTGTTTGGTTTTTCTTTTGAGTAAGGTGTCAATGCTCAAATTCTCATCCCTTGCAGCTCCAGTGAAACAGGTTGTACACATGACACATACATACATAGCAAGCCAGGTAAAATCACTTAAAAACTGAAGAAAATTATCCTAATAGTTTTGATTGAGTTTTTAATTAGAATTGTAAATCATTCACTTTCTGGCGTATTCTTTGTTACGCAATAAAAAAATGACATTTCACGTGTAACAATCTAAAATTATTCAGACTCACTTTTGGCAAATTGCCTGCAAACCTGAAACTAATTTTTTTTTCTCTCTCTTCCGTCAAAATTAATTAAAGTTCACAGATGGTAAATATCGAACGAGGTGTCACAACCGAGACGGAGACGTGTACACATGAATAATGAATCTAGTCAGCGTTAATGGACGCGTATCATCTTTCATATGGAAGTTTCACTCCAGGTCATAATTCATGTACTAGAAACCGTAAACCAAAACTTTCACCAAAACTGTCAACAGAGGTTTCTTTAGTTTGTTAGTTGGAAAATTTCAACAATTACTCCATGTTATCTTTTTTTTTTCAACTTTTTTTGTTTTTTGACCCACCCACCCTCCAAATAGATTTTTAGTTGGCGGTCCAATTTGCCTATAAGTTTATGTTAAATTGGTTTCTTTTTAGTGCTCGCTTATTTTTTGAAAATTAAAACTTTTTGCAATCTGACAAAAGGCGAGAAAAGTAACTTATACATTGATTGACCCTTTTTCTCAATTTTTTTGATTGATTGCCTCAAACACTGCATGCTGCCAAAAGATGTTGATCATGTTATGGTTTCTATTGAGTAACTAACCAGACCTGTAAAATTACTAGTTGTTTGTTTGTAACTCATCAAGTTCGGCTTTTCCTGATTTCTTTTCTTCCCCGCCTCGGAGTTATGCAAATTTAATTATTCGCTCTCGGCTAGAAATGGATCTTCACTGTCACCAACATCATCATTATTAATGAAGAAGAAAAAATGGTCTGGTTAGTCATTCAATGGAAACTATCATGTTACCAACGTCTTTTAGCAACATAGCGTTTTAGGGATGACCAATCAAAAAATTGGAAAAAGGGAAAATCAATCAATGAGTCATTTCTTTCAACTCTTGTTGGACAGTGATCGCTAAGGGAAAGTTAGAATATTTTTCCAAAAACAAGCATTAATACTGGTGGACACAAATTAGTGATCAATTCTGTATAAGCTTACATTGCAAATCAGATCGCCCACAGAAAACTAAGGAGTGAATGTTCAAATCTGCAGCCCTCTACCTACATTGGCGTAGTGTGAATAGATGATACATACAAACATAGACAGCCAGTAGACCAAACCACCTTGAAAACTAAAGAAAGCTATAATAGCAGTTTTGATTAAGGGTTCCTATAAAAGTACCAAAATATAGTACCTAATACTCCAACAAATAGTAGGCTTTCTCCAACTAAATAGGTGGGAAAGGATGGTCACATACTAATTCGCTTGTGTGTGTGTGTGTGTGTGTATATATATATATATATATATATATATCATTCAATTTGGATATCATTCTTGGAGAGATAGTTTAGGTCCAATTGGGCAAATGAGGTGATTTCTTTTAGTGTATTGAAAAATTGTGTGTCTGGGTCATGGAAGAATCTAGCAAAGAGTAGGATAATCAACATGTAACCAACCTCTTCCCCATATCCCTCGCTAGTCATTGTGCCACATTTTGTAAAAGTTTTTCATGAAATCAATTAAAATTAAATCAACTCTCGCATCATTGAATTGACATTTCATTTCTTGGTTTATGAACATTGGGAGGAAAGTTGTGAATACAAGAATATACAAACAGACTGAGTTTTCATCTGGATTTCCCATACTGCGACAGGAAACCAACAAGGTTTGGTAGTATTGTGAGGTACAATTGGGGTGCCCTGGTTTAGTGAAAATGATGGTTTGGTTCTGAAACCATGTTTGAGTTCAGGGTTGTCATTTGATGAAAACCATGCTGTCACCTTAAACGTACTAATACCTTCACCAACTCTATACCGAAAAAGATTTTCAATATCTACAATAGTTCTAACTGCTAAAGTAACAATTTATCTATGTCCTTGAGTGTACAGAATGTAAAGTACAAATCAGAATGGCTGTTCAACTCCAGCTCTAACATCTACAGACACAGAATAAAAACATCAAACTACAACAATTTATTCCCAATAGAACAACACTTCCGACAACCTGATCACAATTTTATCATTGATGCAAAGTTTGTTATTACTGAAAAGATAATAAGGAATACATTAATCAAAGTCACAAAGATTCTTAAATTCCATGAAGACATTTGGATGAGATGCCTTAAAACACTCTCAACTCTCAAATTAAGTAATGCAAATCAATTTTAAAAAAAATAAATATTGTAGTAAACAACCCTTATAACACTGAACTCTTACACAAATATTCTAGAACTACCCTAACAACAACATCTTAACAACACCAACTATCCACACACGCACACACACACACTCACACACACACACACACACACACACACACACACACACACACATACATACACACTCACATACACACACATCAATACTTATATAAATCATCAAAAGGCAAAAAATCGTACTATGTCAACTCGACCCACTTACTTTAATTTTCATCAAGGAAAGGACCATCACCAAATATACATCCAAGTGATTAAAAATCCAACAGATATTACCTGTGCCCTTAAGGTCTCATGAAAACTTTCAAAGGTTTTCTTAAGCATTTTAGACTTTTCTTACTCTTAACCTATAAACACCCTTAAGAACCGCTGACTTAACCCTTGATGTTGTAAATTTTGAAAATTTTGTCACTAGAAACCATCGACCAGGTCAGAATTGTGAACCATCTTCTATTTCTCATCAGTAGATATAGTCAGTGTTGCCAAGTATGATTTGATATTTATAGTTGAAACTGTCTTTGAAAATGGCTGAAATGGGTGAAATTATTTCATTTCCAGCAAACTTTATGATTAGAAATGATATAATACTCATTTAATGCCCACTTGTTTAATGTTATATATAGCTTAAAGAAAAAAGATTGAATTATGCTCTGAAGTGTGAAGGAAAAATGAATTTTTGTTTATGTGATTGAAATTATTGTTGGGGAGTGACACTCGATAGTGATGGATGCTGGGAAGAGATGATAAATAGAAAAGAAATGGTGAATCCCATGTGATTCGGCCGTGGCCTTGTAGAGCATATCCTCAATTCTAATTCTCGTGCTGAGGGCTTAGCAGAGAAGAATTGAGTATCTTTGATATGACTAGGCAGTGGATTGAACTGCAGTCTACTGAACAGGAGGCAACACTTTGCCACTGGGCAACGGTGATCAACACAAAGTAATCATAATAATTCATCATTAGTAAAAAGTCAATCAAAGAGGTGGATTCGTCACATGCATTTAGCTATTTTTACTTTTGAAAAGAATATTTTAATTGATTTGATTGAAATTATTTCATTCAACTGATTTGATGGGAAATGTTTTATTGAATATTGATCTTGATTTGAAAGTCCACAAAATCTGTCCATGATTAATGTCTTCCTGGGCCAAAAAGAAATATTAATGATAAAGTTGTTCGTTTTCTTTCAGTTCTTTATGACAAGCAAATGGAAGGATTTTTTCATTGATATTCTTCAGCTTAAAACAGCTATGTTTGAAGAAAGAAGGAATGAGAAAGTGAGATATACTAGAGAAGATAGAGAAAGAGAGAAAGAAAGAGAGAAAAACTGAAGATAAGATAAAGAGAGAAAATTTTTAAAAAGGAATAATGGAGAAAGAGAAAGAAGCAGAAACAAAAAAAGAAAAAAAGAAAGAAACAGTAGGAGAAAAAATGAAGGAAAAAAGAAAAAAAACGAAAGAAACAAACAAAGAAACAAGAAAGAACAAAAGAAACGAATAGTTAAAGATACAAAGAAAGAAAGAAATGGTGAAAGACGTTCAGAGAAAAACAAACAAACAGACGAACAAAGAATCAAACAAAAAACGCAATGAAGAACGAAATGAAGTAAAAAACGAAACAAACAAATTGTGGATGATTGGGCAAACTGTAATGAATGGAATCGCAGAAAAAGCCGACCATTTCTACCTCGAGTAGAAGAGGAAAAAGTAATTTTATGAGTGAACTATTTCAAGAACTGAAATTTTTACAAAATACAATCGAATCTCGGAAGCAGAAAGAAAATGGCTCCCGTAAAAAATGAAAGAAAAACAGTTAGTCTGATAATTTTATTCATTGGTTAATTTGATACTGGAAACTAAAAACAGGTCTGGTTAGTTACTCAGTCTCTGACTCCATTAGTGTAACCTAGACATCCGACGCATACATAGTCAAACAGACATCATCACATAAACACTGATGAAGTCTGTGTTGACTAAGCCGACCAGTTTTGGTTGATAGTTTTCAATTGAAAGAAGCCGAAAAGAGACGAATGATACTTTTTCTTCAGAGTTCAGTATCGTAGAGTGAGGGTGGCTTAACAGTTACCAGCAGAGAAAATGAAATCGGTATCATCATTATCATCATCGGAGCTTTTGTTTAGTTCGTCTGGCCATTTTATATTTTGCTGGACACAGTTCCGCATATGATTTTCGGGGATTCATGCTGCGAGTTGTGATATCCAGCAGTTGTCTGACATTCTTCCAAAATAACCAAGCCATAGCCATGCAAGATATCTGATGGATTCTTTGAAATCTCTAATTCCTGTTTGTTTTTTCATATAATATGGGGTCTTGTGATCTCTCAGTTTGAGTGTCGATCTTTTCTTTAGGTTTCACTTTTCAGCTCCGAGACCATCTGCTTTCACTTTGCACCAATGATCTAGGAAAAGGCATGTACCCACCTCCATCAGGATTTTGGTCTTCAAGAATTAGACTCCTTTTCAATAAAACTTTTAAAATGTTTTAATCTAAACTCAGGTTGCCCAACGACCTGATCAAATTATAGCTGATTGAATCAGTGGCGTTCCAAGGGTTGTTGTCATCCCGCTTCTAGAATTTGACTTCTTCCCAGGAAATCCAGAATTTTGCTGATCTTTTTGTTCTACAGGTAGATGTACCTTGAAATTACACGAAATAACGTTTTTACATAAAATATGAGGGTCGTCTTTTCATATGTGCTCCATCCTAGGAAAATTTCTTCCCAGGAGGTTTGAATGTTGTAAAACAACGAATCATATTTTTAGTAAAAGTTGAACTGTTTCTTTTTTATTCAATACGTTATTATGAAAACACAGTTGTATTCATCCCTAAATTTCAAAACTATTACTCCTAGAGTCAATTTTTTCTTTTTGCTTTTCATTGCACCACATAAATTGTCTCATTAACACAAAATATGTTGAAAATCAAAAGTTTTTTTTTTAATTAGTACAGTATACAAGGTATTGAAAGTTATAATCTTATATAGATAAGTTTTCTGCCAGCCCCGAAAGATATAAAGACATTACCTTTTCTGGAACCTGTTTACCATTGAATTACTATCAATTATTGGGCTCAGTTCGGATTTTCTATTCAAAGTAGAGATATTCACCTCTTATTATATACTTAACTTGCGAGTTTAAATCCATGTCCACAATTATCAGGAACGGTTATGTGAAAAATTGAATTCATATCGCCCGCCAAAAACCACCATTTCCCGCCTCAGTTGCAACAATATATGAAAGGATGCGATCGTTACCAGTTTTCCAGAGAGACATAAACATTATGAATAAGGAACAAAGGATTGGGATAAAACGTTATTTTTGAAAAATTATAGAGCAATAAATGTCTTTGTATCTTAGATGTCCTGTTTTTTAGGTACATATCCGATGAAGCCTCGCTATAGAGTACCTCGCTACAGCGAGTTTCGGCTTTTAACACCTAGACCATAACAAACTTTCTGCTTATTTATTGAATGAAGTTTGATAAATACGGTGAATGCGTGATAGTTTTATGATCCAGTCTTCTGCTGTTTTTCAATTAAAATTAATGTGTAGAATCTGCTCTCACGCCAATGAAACAGGATGAACTTCCCCTTTGCAATTTTAAACGTTATTATGGTTGTATTTGAACTGTTTTCTTCATGAATTTTAATTCAATTTGAATATTTCCAATCGACAAAAATGAAAGCGGTTATGAATGATACTTATTATCGTCATATGAAAAAAGTCCTGTAATTTGATTTCTCTGACTCATTTCTACTAACTATAGCTCTTACTTACTCTTTTTTGGCTCATTTCAACCCATCAAATACTATTAGATTTTGTATTGAAATGAATCATTGTTTATTTTGCATTTTTGTGATTAAATCATGAACTAAAAGCTGCAAAAGGCTTGGCCACGACATTTGAATTGTGCCAAGAACTTTCTTATCATTTACCAGACGATGTAAGGTAAAGTAAAAAAAACAGTAAGAGGTGCAAACGAACTGTCGTCGGATGTACTGAACGATGTCCATTTTACTGGATCTACGACGCAGTTTTAAAAGTGGAAGGGCACAAAGTTAGAGCTTGCTGGAGGTCCCCCACCCCACCCGGCTGGCGCTGTAGCAAGACATTTCTACTGACTTCTCTAAATTACGGGAAAATGAATCCAAGGAACATTATTTAGTTATGTTTGGCATAAAAAATCCTGGTATTTCGGACGTGACAAATTACATCATGTTCATGACACTCTCCGATTTATGACTGCATTTTTTTCATCATAAATAGCTCAAAACTGAAAAGGAACTACGGTATAAACCTCAGTCATCAGACTTGAAAGTTTGTTAAATTTACCAATCGTAGGAGAACCTGTCCTCGTGACGTATAACGAAATCATTCCTAACATTTAAAAGGTCAAGATCGTCCGTTAATTCCTCATAGCTGTTCAATATAGACAAAGAATTGAAATCTTCTGTGACATACTCGATCGTAATCATGTTTTAATCTGACGTCCCAGTGAGAATGATCGCTTTAGTGACGTAGTCGTGGCAGAATTGACAAGTAACAGTTTACACATCAGAATGGTTATTTGGGAGAAATAACATTCCTTCTTTTTGTAGATCTTTCAATTGGTCATAGATGTTATTGAAACAAACTGTCTTGGCGACTTGAAATATTGTTTTCTGTTCCCATGACATGGATATCGATATCGCTTCCATAGATCTCTTTAAGGTGATTCGCGGTGGTTAGTTGAATCCTCACTTGCTATGAAAGGCATTGAGAACGAACCATTATGTCCATAGCTTCAAAGTAAATCATTTTGCTGTGATCTTCAACACTCGCAGAATGACAAGCAGAAGCGGGTTATGTTTCTCGCAAATAAACAGAAGAAATACAGTAATGGTCAACCAATTCTCTTGGATGAATAGTCGAATTTTGGGAAGCAACACCTGATTTTTTTCCCTCTGCATATTGCTTGCATCGTAATATATTTAAGATAATTGCATTCGAATTGGCATATCTTTTATTGCAGAGACTATTGTGTCACTTTTTAGATCTGTCAGTTCGTGAAAACCAAGAACATCTTCTTGGACACAAACAGGGAAAACCAGGGGAAAGTATTGCTACAAAATGTGGCACTGAAAATAATTGTTAGAAATGTTTAGCTGGGCCCAAACTATGTTCGAGAATGCTTGGTGGACACGCTAGATGGACAGTCGAAGCGAATAATGAAATCATTTAAGAAATCCAAAGATGGACGTCTGTGAATACTTCCGAAATTTCTCAATGAATTTCAACGATATTGTGAGAAAAGAGTGATTAAATTTTGGGATGGATCCTGGAATACTTTTTAATCGAGAGACATTTTTGTGCTTGTTTCTTTTTTGTTCTGCACATTTCTTTATCTGCTCCTGTCTGTCCCCAAAATACCTCCAAAAGTTCTCTATGTTTTCCGATGAAATTTTATGGAACTGTAATGCATAGAGTAAGGAAAAAGTAACTGAATTTTCTATCTCACACATTTCTGTAATCGCTCCTGTCTGCTTACCGGATATCTCCAAAAGTTCTCAATGAATTTCAATGAAATTTCATGAAAAAGTGAGCGACGTTGTGAGCAAGTTATCAATTTTTTTTTTTGATCGAGAGATTTTTTTACATTTTTTCCTATAAATTTCTGTTTCTGCTCCAGTCTATTCACACGATTTCTCAAATAGTTCTGAATTATTTTCAATTAAATCCCGTGGATGGGTAAAGCACGTATTATATAAGATACTATCGGATTTGGGAACAGATCCAGGAAATCAGATTTCCCGTCCAACATTCTATATTCGCTTTGATCTTTTTATACAATATTTCCGAAAGCAAAATGAATTTCAATGAGATTTTGTGGAAGGGTGAACTGCATCGTAAAGAAGAAGAGATCAAATATTGGGATTGATCCAAGAGTTTACTTCCGATTGAGGGATATTTTTGTATTTTTGTTTTTTGTTTTTTCTTAGTTCTTTATTCACCTCCCATCCGTCCTGGCAGAACGCCTCTGGGTTGAACCGTAAGTTTTCGCCAGATGTCGCTGATTTGAATTTTTAATCGCAGAGACGTTTTATACTTATATAGCAACGACTCGATTCTCAATGGCAGCAGAAAAATCTTGCGTCACGTGACCATTATATATAGATAGGAAATAAATGAAAAGATAGTAATGTTTTAATCGAAATTTCATTTCATTTCGTTTGTTCAAAACAAGGATAACTACATCATTGTTTTGGGGTTGTTTTTTTTTTAATTGGTTAAGAAAGTTGAATATTTGAAAATAGATAGAGACACTTTTTATAGATAATTTTCGATACTTTCAATCCATGATATCTCATTTACTCCCATTTATAACAAACTTTTTTTTATTAAACGGAACCTTTTTATCTCCCCGTACCCATTCATCAAACAATATCTTAGATATACTAATTGCACAATAATTTTATAACAAAAACTACAAATCAAACGATAACTTATTCTAATACATAACTATTTATCAGCAATTTTCAAATTCAATGTTTACTTTTGTAGGAACGAACATTATGGATGCAATTTCACCAGAAAATTGACACCTGAGAAATCTTGAAATTCTGTCAAAAATCAGTATTACTTATACATTGTTGTTTTCATTGAGTTTTACACATTTAACAGATAAATCCCTTGAGATATGAATTATTTTTATCTTTTTTTTAAGCCCTTGCTTGAACTGGGAGTCTTACTTTGGGAATTAAAAAACTATATGTTTCTTCTCGGCATTTATTGTTTCGTTTTAATCGATTTTTAGCTTTATTTGATTAAATTATAATTCAAGCCTGATAAAAAATTCACTCAATATTTAAAGATTTTTCAATATTTTTATCCATTACTCCCAGTTCGATCAATTGCAGAGCACTTTTCTAAAAAAAAGGGTAAACATAATTGATACCCCAAGGGATTTATCGGTTTAAGGCGTAAAAATCAATGAAAACAGAAATGAATGAATAGACTGAATAATCAAAATAATAAAAGTTGGGTTAGAAATCATGAGAAAAAATTCTTCTTTTCCGATATTGTGACTGCGATTCATGTATCTATTTATTTTTTTTCGGTTTTGTCCCTTAATAGAAAAATTTATGAAAATCATATAAGATGTTGATTTTTGACAGATTTTCAAATCTCTCAAGTGTTGATTTTCCGGTAAAAATTGCATATATCATAGCTATTTTATCGTGACTTTCATTATTATTTTGTGCAAACTCTTATGGTTGAGAGACGAGGAATTTAGAAAGACAAAGGATTTGGTCCGCTCGTGGTTTGAAGTGTAGTGCACGTGCAGCCCTACAAATGTAGAAAGAGAAAAGGTGTTGTACGAAGAGAATGGGCGCCAAGTATGAAGTTGGATGCGGGGGTGAAACAAAGTGAAAAGAACACATACAAGTATTTTGGTTAGACAAAAGACATGCATTTAATACAAGGACATCAGTGACAAATAACGAATGAAAATGAAGTACATAAAATGATAGCGTAAATCTGAAAGATCGCGTAAAGAGATGAGAAGAGATAGTGAAAGGTGGGAGCTTTCTTATCGTTGATAGTACTGACGTTGGTGTCGAAGCAGAGTTCTCTGAACTGCTTGGATTTCCGTATGGCTTGGATCGTACCGAGGTAATACGTGGAAATTGGGTTCAGTGTGTGAGCCATACTGCTAAGTGTGCGTGAACTTGGGGACTATTCTCTGACACTGATGGACTCTCGATGGACAGATCATGAAAGACAGAGAACATGGAGTTTTATCAATGCGTGTTTCCCGAAGTGAAGAGAATTTAGGAAAAATTATCGCGACGATCGGATAGTAAAAAGCCTTACCATTTCATTCACAAGAGTAAGAGGTGTATACGCGTTTGGAGCATCTGGTGAAGACAAAGTGGCGTAGCTGCATAGCTGTGCGTATGTGTGATGCCTCGACCAGTGAAGTGAAATGGGCAAAGTTAGTACAGAGATAGGTCACAGTGGGAAAATGGTCAAGATTGGATCGGCTGGGGGGGGGGTCAGCGAAATGATAACTGGGAAAAGGTAAGAGAGAGAGAGAGAGTGGCCGGTATCAAGTACCGGGGCAGTCGGCAACAAGTGCCGGGGCCAAAAGCGTAACCAGCTAGGAATACTGGTGCTGATAAGCATTGTGCGTTCAAGGTTTTTACTGGGGTCGTCAGAGGAAGTGACGTTTTCGATATCTGGCTAAAAGAAGAGTTTCGTGTTTGATTCCTAACTTAAAAAATAGGGGGTGCTACAATCAAAAAGACATCGATGCATCATACATTAGGAAATGAGGCAAACATTACCTAAAAACATCCGAATTCTCCTGAAAATAATCTAAAAATCTGCTTTACTGATTAAAAAATAATCTTGTTTTACAAGTACGAAAAAAATTTGAAAAATAAGTGGAGAATAATGATTTTTTTCAAGTAGATTTGTAATTGATCCTGACGATTCCGTGAATAAATTAAAATGAGAGTAAAAATGTCTTTGTAAAATGAGATGTTGAAAAGTCATGATATTATATGGAGAGGGTTGGCATTGCCGAATCAAACAACATGTTTGTTGTACATTAAATTTATTTTACTGATGTTCATGTGGAAGCCAACTCTTTTGCTTGCTTCATTTAATTCATCTAACATTGTTTTGAGATCATGGAGGCTTTTGGCAAAAAGAACGATGTCATCAGCAAATATCCTGATTCCTTTGTGTTCCCATAATTATGTTTCTATGTTTTTATGTTATTAGTTTCAGAAAATCATCTCAAGGCAAGCTGTGAACTTGACATCTACGAGGTCTACACCTTGTTGTACTATTGCGTAAATAACTTCGGAAATTTTCACTGAATCGAAGCCCTTGTTGAAGTCAACTAATGCTACAGCTAGCGGTATCCTATATTACGCTGCTTTTTCTTCTAGTTGGGTTATCGAATGGAGATGGTCGATGGTTGAGTAGCTTTTTCTGAAGCCAGCTTGTTCCTGTGGTTGGTTTTCATCAAGTGTTCTGGTCATTCAGTTGGTGATCACTTTGATGAGTTGTAGTTGTTGAGGTCTTCCGGGTTTCTTTTTTGTATAGCAACATTATGATTGCAGTGTTCAAGTCTTCTGGAACTCTAGGATGGCTAGTTTCATAGTGATGACTTCCTACGGAGTAACTTCTGGCAGATGGTTAGATTGATTACCCTTGGCTCGTGTTTCCTGTTCATTTTCCTGTGTTCTTTGTTTAATGGAATGGAGGTTTTTGTAAAATTCCTGGGCACCTTCGACAATTCGACTCGTTGCCAGTTTTCGATTTTCTTCGAATACACTAGTTATTAGCTTTCCTCTTGTACTGAGAGATTTTACAAGAATGCTCTCAATGACTACTATCGCGAATCTTCTTTCGTCTGCTCTTCGTTTCTTTTGGATAGTTTTGCTCAGCCCTGTTGCCTCTATTTTTTGTATTATTGTTGGTGATGGCTTGAGCTTCCTGCGTTTCTTCATGGAATTTTTAGTTTCTTCTGAGAGTTTGCTTACGGACTTTGAGCTTTTTGGCTTAAACATACTGGCGACTTCAAATAGAGAAGTTGTCATATTGTTGCTGAGCCCGTTGATGTTCAGTGAGGAGTTTGTATCTGTTTTTCATCTCCAGTTTCAATGATCGGGTGAGTTCTTTTTGAACGATGAGTGGTTGCATATCAAGATATATAATTTTCAACAAGACATTTAAGAGGCAAGTAGCTTTTTTTTATTACTGGAAATTAAAAAAATAAAATTAGAAGAAAAAATACTTGTAAATGAGGATCGATTCGCTTAACTTTGGCATTAATCTGAAAAAATCTGAAATAAGTGTAGTTTGTAAGACAAACATTTTTGTTGAATATTGATTCCGACCAACTGGAAAAGTAATAACCCCAATTAAAGGTGGCAGCTGGTTGAAATCGTTAACTTCAAACAGACAGTAGTATATAATAGTTGATGGCAGTACAGTACTATTGCAGTAGGGCTCGTGCAGAATCCCTGAATCGAAATTGATAGATTTGCAAGCATTTAGCGCAGGGCCCTTGGAAATGCAGGGCTCATAGCATACACTACTTTTGAAACGTAGTTAATCTGACATTGAGGATTAGAGATGTTTCTCCACCATCCAATAAAGAAACTCAGTAATGAATGAATAAATACTGGAAATGTTATAAAATTTCATTAATCTGTTGAATTTGTGTAGAATTTTAAATTATGAATGTTTTATTTGGCACTGAGAATTTTCCCATTGATTTCCAATTAAAAAAAAAAATAGAAGCAAAAAAATAATTCTGTTTCTATATAATAGTTGTTTTTTCTTATCAGATCTTTTTCTAATAGTTTTTCACTGACCAATCGGTTTTTATACACGAAAAACAAGCTCCATTGTCCCATTAGTGATCACAGAAAATTTGATAGCCATAGTTCTGGTCGTTCATGAATTTCGTTAACACAGACGGACGGATAGATATTTGGTTAATTATATCGTAAGGTATAAATTATCTGAAAATTGATTACATCATTATATGAGATTGAATCATTTTTTGTCAATGGGTGTCAATTTTACGACAAGTCCGTGATATTGATAGTGTGAAAGAATTGAAAAGAATTCGATACAAAGTGGTTATAAAGTCTTGAAACCGGGGTTGAACCAGGACCTGTCAAATCCGGCTGCGTAACTTTCACTTTCTCTTTGAGCCAACACCCCCAACATTGCCAGTCAGTGATTGGTCGTTGTCTCTTCCTTCTACAAGCCACACACAGACACACTCACAGCAAAGCGACGAATAATAACAATGATAGTGGAAACTTATGTTGGTTCCTACTCTTAGTGTTTACTGACCTGAATCTTTTGATTTGGACCGGAGTTGCTATTTTGACCATTTTATGGCCAAACAGGACAAATCTGTCCTTTTTTTTCTGATATTTAAATATTTGGCCATTCAGCAATGGTATTTTTGATAATGATATTTTGATTGGCCAGAAAGGTCTCCAACTATCTGGCAAACCATACCCGTCACAAACAGAAACGTTAAACAGAGAGGGAGAGAGAGAGAGAGAGAGAGAGAGAGAGAGAGAGAGAGAGAGAGAGACACACACACACACGCGCGCAGAGGACAGTGATTCCTCAGTACCATTTCTTTAATGCATTTCCTTTTCTTTAAAAGAGAACAGGTTCTCTCCTCCCCGTCATCAGTTTTGATATTAGCATTGAAACAAAACAACTGTTTTCTCTCGTCTTAATGACGTCTTCTGTACTTAATCGAGTTTAGTTTATTTACAATTAATCTCTCCAGTATGTGCGTAAATGTAGACAACATGAAACAAGAAAACGTGATTGTTTAGTCAGATATCTTACGTCGACAGAAACGAAAGATTATTGTTATTAATTCTTGTTATAGTAGTACTACTGTCACGATCAGTTCATACACCATACTGGGAATACTATCCTGGGTATACGGAAAGTACTCTACGTAAATGTAACTACTTACTACAGTTTAATGTTAAGTACTTACTTATTTTTTGGCTCAGCTAAATGTCTGGTTTCTGTCAGTTCAGGTAAAATATTTACGCACACTAATTCTTGTCTTGGGGAGCAAGAGCAAGTACACTACATTGCAAACCATGCTGTGTGCGTACATAACAATAACAACACCACTGCACATCAATCAACTGATATATTTTCCAGTTTGATATTTACCACCTGGAAAATACCTGTGTTTTTTAAGGAAAAAACGGAACCCAAGGAAATATCATACATCATTTTATTGAAAGTCCCCGACCTCACAAAGAAACGAAAACTGAGGAAATATTTTATTCAGGAAAAATTCACAAAGTGAATCCTTGAAAAGAAAACTTCGACCTGAATCCAATTTTATGGAAAGAAATTAATCATACAAAAAAATTAACATCGAATTTAAAGGTAAAACTTTAAGAAAAAGAAAGAGGGGTAAATGTCGATTATTCACTTTTCAGTGAGATTCACAAGTGAAAGTAAAACGTTTCGTTGTAACTATTGGTGGGTGGAGAAGCATGCCTCGTGTTATTGTTGTTGTTGTCTTCACTTGTGTTCAGTAAGGAAAAAAAGTTGTATACCGATGCGTTTCTAGTATGTTAGTCATTTAGTAGAGCGTGCAAAGCTGAGACAGGACCCCCACCCACCTAAAAAAGTCCACCAAAAGACAACAAAGGGGTTTTGTCGTGACTGTAGAGGTAAGAAAGGACCGATCATTTTTTGTCTCTACACTACTGTCACTTTTAGTTCTTTCAAAATCACAATTCAGAAAAAGAAAGTAAAATTTTTTCAGCGCGTGTCATTTTACTTTCACTTTCGCTTAACCCTTTTCCCCCGCTCCCGTCTCAGTTGGATGCTGTACAGTGTATCAATTACAAATCACTCATGATTTTGCTATCAATTCATCCATCAATCATTTGTCATTTTTCTTCCATTCTATGGGCGGATCCCTGATTCAGGCTTGTTTTTCATTCGTTAGACAATATAGATATGATACAATTTTGTTTTCAAGTTTAATAATGTGCCCAGACCCCGTCGCTCTTGGGATCAATCTTTCAAAATCTCAATTTTCAAAAAAATGTTTTATTTTATTTTATTCTACCGGGTAAAATATCACTTTACCTCAGGCCACTCTATTGCATGCGTGAATGAGTCCGATCACTCATCCATCTATCTATCTATCTATCTATCTATCTATCTATCATTTGTCAACTTTTTCCTCCCTTTTTTTCTCTCATTCCTCCATAAAAATGCTTGGGTTTTTTTGGTTTTTTTGGCTTTTGGAAGGGTTAAGATTCGGTAAATATCAATCAGCTGATTTTTTTATTTCTTTTTCTGTTCCTTTTTCTGCTTGTTTTCGTTGTGTTGTTGTTGTTGTTGTTGTTGTTGTTATCATTATTATTATTATTATTATTATCATTATCATTATTATTATCATTATTATCATTTGATCATAATACTGCAAAACATATTGACAAAAAGTAATAATCGTTTATCGAGTTGTGAAATGAAAGTAATCACCCATCTCTCGTGAAGGGAAAATATTTATGGTTTTAAAAAGGGGGGGGGCTGTTAGTGACGTCACTGATTTACTTCTTGTCGCATGTGTTTTTATAGGAAAGTTTAAATTTCTATGAATCTCTGTGTCTCAAAAAATGTCTTTGTTCTTAAATAAAGTATTGGCTGGGACAATAAAATTAAGAGGGTCAATAATTACATAATAGGAAGTGAGTTATGCAAAAGAATTGTGTAGAAGTATCAGACTTCAACAATAAAAATCAAATTGGTTAATTATTTGCTTGAAAATAATTAGAAGATTTAATTTTATTCTGGAAGCTCGAAAGACTGAATTTTGACCGAAACTTTTGCTTTAAGAATTTCCTTTGAAGTCAGATACAACTACAATTCCTTTTACTCAACTTATTTACTTTATTAAAATGCTATTAATTCCATGCGAAAATTATTCCATTAGTAAAAACGGAATAAATTGATGGAATATTACTTATCTGACAAAGAATATGACTCATTTATTAAGATATTTAATCATCTTTGCTTCAAAGTGGGATTTGTTTAATTCCTTTGTATACTTTCTATACCAAGACAAGGTTTTCATTTCATTATTACCTTAATTTTTCTGACAAAGGGGTACAAAATGGAAAAAATGAAATCACAAAAAACTTTATCAATTCAAATTATAATGAATAAAATCTAGAATATTACTTATTTGGTTGAACAACTTTTCTTCCTCCAGTGACATACGGTACAAATCAAAATAAAATAAAATCGCTATAAAACCTGTATCCAATCAAATTTACGAAAAAGGATATTACATTAAATTATTTCAATAAGTGAAAGTTCGGTCAAGATATTCGTACTAAAAGAGTTGCCATTCTCAACAGGTGCCTTTTAACCGAACCACATGGTAATTTACCGTAGTCTGACTGCAACTGCTTGCATTTTGACTGATGACTTTTGGTCACCCTTTGCCTGAGGGCCTGAAATATTCTGAAGACGGTCATGCAACGCAAACTCAGCACAAAATTCATTCATTCTCTCTCTCTCTCTCTCTCTCTCTCTCTCTCTCTCTCTCTCTCTCTCTCTCTCTCTCTCTCTCTCTCTCTCTTTCTGGTTTTACGTTCTAAAATCTCTCTTCCTTACATCTGTTTTTCTTTTCTCTTGGATCAAAATAATCTTTGCAACTTTTCTTGCCGGTCGTTGTTCCTCGACCTCTTATTGTTTTTGTTTTTTTTCTTTTCTTTTCTTCATTTTTTTCTGTTTCTTCTTTTCCAACTCTTCCTTCATCTAAATATCCTCAGTCGATTGATTACCTTTAGTTCCATCCCGTTATTCCCAGAGAAAACAACCTATGAGTCTGTGTTATATATATATATATATATATATATATATATATATATATATATATATATATATATATACATATATATATCCCATTTCATATGACCTCAAAACTTTCTTTTCTGGTATTGGTAAAATTTCCGAAGATTTTTGCTGGGTGGGGGTTCAAATCTTTACTCCTCTTTCTACTTTTCTACCAACAGTAAAAATGAAATGCATTAGATAAAAACATTTCTATAAACGAAACTTTTTTAATTGAAAAATGACATAACTTTGAAAAATTGTTTACTGTCTCATGATTCTACACAGAATAACTTCCAAACAGTTTTAATAAATTCTTACTCTGGAGATCAACAACAGAAAAAAGCCTTATAAGAAACACAATCATCAAAAGTTATTCATTCATGTTACATATTCTTATAGAAAAGTAAGGGAGAAATTCAATTAAACATAGAGAATGTAAAGGTAGTGAATAGATTTTTTTATCTAATAGCAGCAACGCTCATAAAGAAAGCCCTAGATTGGATCGGCTGAAACGTCTCGAAAGCAACGTAACCAACAAGACAGAGTTTAATCATCCAGAAAACTCTTTGAATGTTAATGACACTTTGAAAATTAAAGACAAAAGATCAAAATTGTTCAACGAAAAAAAACACAACGTGGGTTGAACAAACCCACGTTGTGTTTTCTATGAAACAGCAATCGGCCCTAGTTTCTTCGAAATTTTTAAACGGAAAATTTCTACTCTAGTTTTTAAAAAAATTAGGTAATTGGGTAATCATTTAATTTTGTTTATAAGTTGATGGATATCGATTGTGTTTCCAACTCGTTTTTTTAATGTGACTTGCTTTTTGATAGTATTTGGAGATTTATCGATAGTCTGATTGGTAACGGGTTCCTCCTTGATGACAGAATAATCTTTTGGTAAAATCTTTTTGAAATTAGAACTCAAAGATTATGATCTCATGAAGTTAGAATCTGTCCTGCCGCGGGCACTCCGAAACTTGGAGGCTGTAACAGACTTGGCAGTTTCAAGAATATTTGGTTTGTAAAATGTAGAACCGGATAATTAGTAATCATCTCTTCGAGTTTTATAACTGCTTTGATTTGAAGTTTATCAAATGATCAGACGATGTCATTCTGAAGGAGTAAACGTAGAGGTGTTGTTATCCCTGAATAGTTTGGAAAAAAATTACAGAGATAATTTGCCATGTCCATAAATCTTTAGAAAAATTGTGTTTGAATTTGAATAGTGATATTTTGATGATAGCTTCAATCCGTCGCTGGTGATGAGACGACCAAGATATGTGAATTGAGATTAGACAAGAAGTCATTTGGATTTGTTTGATTTAAAACCGTGCTTACACAATTGGTCAAAAATGAGTTTCAATCTCTCTGGATGCTATTCTAGAGTATTGGATCTCACCATAATGTCTTGGGGTTTTTGTCTCTTTGATTCCGTCAATTATTTGCACTACCTTGGTTTGAAACGCTTCGCAGGGTGTATTGAAAGTTAGTATGCTAGAACTTTCTTCATCTTTTTTTTGCATCTACTTCAGGAGAGTATTTTGGACGGTACATTCCAGTGAATATTTTTCTTCTCTCGTGTGTTGTTTATAATGCTCCTGTTTTATTGACTTGTTTGAATTACATGTGTCTAGACATAGTCTTTCCTGTTCGATTTTTCAGCGATAAGAAGGGACTTGATCCATCTAATGGATTTCCTAACAAAAACATTTTTTCTCATTTTCTATGCATTTTTTCAAATTCTTAATTTTGCTTTTCATGGTTTAAGGAACTTTTGGGGGGTAGTTCAATCAGTGTATACAGTGTTGTGATGAGTAGAGAGGGGTAATTGCTAATTTCACTAACAATATCAATATATTCTTGTAAAGGATTTGATAAATTTGAGTGATCGATTTTTTTCAATTCAGTTTTTTTTCATGGATTTGCGTCAAGTACTAGTTGAGATTCTGTATCTCCAACGATGAAGAGAGCAAGACTTTGAAAACTTTTATGAGTTAGAGTGGCCGTACACTTTCCTTGTACGGGTATTTTAATGTTATTGTAGGTTGTCAACTTCTCTGAAGTATTCTTTATGTTTGGGTCGGAGAGACAAATTATAATTGTGTCTTTTGAGTAACATGTTTATTTCTGTACTTGAATCTCTGAATTTTTTCACGCTCAGTTCAGATGCTTGAAGTGACCATCATTTTCCTATCGTAAGTTATTTTATTCACATAACTAAAACTAAGTGAGTTGACACAGGGTTCAATTTTGTCCTTCCTATCCAGATAATACACTGCGTTAGATTCAAGTCAATGTTTTCACTATAAAATTGGCATTAACCAACTGATATCGGTAAGATATTAAGGATACATTCATATTTATATAATGGATATATCACATGAATCTAAACTTATTATATATATATATATATATATATATATATATATATATATATATATATATATATATATATATATATATATATATATATATATATATATAATCGTATAATTATTGATATTTCTTTTTCTTTCCAATTTCAGATAAATGAAGATCGCAATGAATCGTGAGGAAGATGTATCCCCCCCACCCAAAAAAATGAAATATTGTGAAGTTGTTGAGAGATGGTAACACAACTTTGGGAATTACCAAAAGGTTGAAAGAAGATCTCAGAACAATCAAAAACGAAATTGAACACATTGACAAGATGAAAACAAGAAAAAGAAACTGGGTTTAAGAAAGTCAGCAAAAGATATTTGAGAAAGATTAAAAGTCAATAAAATGGATTAAACTGCCAGAAGATATTTGAAGAATCTGTAGTTGTAAATGTAAATAAAAGGAAAAGATGCAGAATATTAAGAACAATGACTAAAGACATAAATACTTCTAATAAGTAAAGACCACAAAGAGAAACGTGTGAGTTAAGCAAAGAAATAAATAAAAACTGATTTCTCAAAAGTAATTATAGTAATGAACGTAAAGCTACATTTGATGGACTTGATAGTCAAGTTAAAAGTTGGATCCTTGGTGAAAATAGTCAACTAATAAAATTTAGAAAACAATAAGAGAGTAGAGTAATGGTTTGTGCTAGTATCATAGGCAGTAAAACTATAAGTTCCTTCATAGTGGATGTTGGTGTCAAGGTAAATGCATAGAATTATTGTAAGGTTTTATTTTTTTTTAATGATACAGGTCACAACTAAAAAGCTTCAAGCTAAAGATTATATTCATGCGTGACAATGCCCCTTCACAGTCTGCAAAGATGACACTAACCCACCTTCCCTAAAAAGGTTTCAAAGACTCCAAATTGATGGAATAGCCCCACCCTTCCCAGATATTCATCCAAAAGAAAACTTGTGATCCATCATTGAAAGATTATAAGCTGAAACTCACAATATATATATATACATATATATATGTATACATATATATATATATATATATATATATATATATATATATATATATATATATATATATATATATATACATATACATATATATATATACATAAACATATATATATATGTATATATATATATACATATATATATATATATATATATATATACATATATATATATATATATATATATACATATATATATATACATAAACATATATATATATATATATATAGAGAGAGAGAGAGAGAGATATACATATACATATACATATATATATATATATATATATATATATATATATATATATATATCCTGAAAATTTCATCAACATCATTTATTGTAAAAAAATTCAACTCGCTCAAGAAAATCTGACATAGTGTTTTACATTGAAGATAAAAATGTATTTCTGAGAAAAACGGCAATGTAAGTAAAGCAAAGCCATTCTCGACCAGAACCAATTCTATCAATTTCAATTTCTATTTACCTTTATAAAACAAATAATGCTACTCATTTCGGACATCAGTCTGTGGGTGCCATGCACATAAGCTACATACTTTATGACCATATGACCATACACTCCATATATTTGGGTATAAGCGCCCAGTGCATGGGTATTCTCAGTTAGTGATATATAATCAAATCATTTTTCATAACAAGAACAAGAACAAATTTTAAGAGTGGAGTTGGGGCATGAAATAAAGAAGATTAAGAATCACTGGTGTAGAATAAAATAAGGTAGGTATAAAACATGCACATATACATCAAATTAAATCCAAATTGTTCGAGATATTATAAGGACCTAAGAAATCCCTATTTAAAATGACTTCTTTTAAGAAAAATGTGACAATTGGCCAAGATAGCATGAATAGGATAAACAATTAGATAAAACTGCCAAAGGAATTGAACTTACAACCAATAAGGTAGCCGCTTTAACGCTCTCCCCATTGAGCTAAACAACCCGACAGAAAGGTAAAGGCCCAAATGACTACTTTACTGTCCATGTCTGAATTATTAATTCTCAACACAGATGATTATAGTTATCGAGAAATGGATACAGAATCTGACAGAATCGTTATGAATACGGTTTATTAACATAAGAACGGCAGATCATTTCAAATAGAGTTTCAAATTATATAACTCATAACTATTCTGCCAGATAATACATCCATTTTCTAATATATATATATATATATATAAATATATATATATATATATATAAATATATATATATATATATATAAATATATATATATAGAAAGAGAGAGAGAGAGAGATAAGATAGATAGATAGAGAGATAGATAGATAGATAGATAGATAGATAGATATAGATAAATGGATAGATAGAAAGATATAATTACCAGAATTATTTTTTCTCTCCAAGCACTTTTCCCCCCGAATACCTTCGAGAAAGATTTCAGTAAAAAGTGTCAACCTGTCTCAGAAGGACAAAAATAGACGATTCTTCTTGAAGGTTTAATTTTTTAAGAGCTGTTTTAAATATAGAACAGGTATAAGTCTACAGGGTTAGGATTGTCGTCATGATATCGATCTGATACACGTCAGGTCTCTTGGCTTTTAGCAGACACAGGATTTGGGCTATTATACGAGGGCCATAAAAAATGCCACGTTGCAGAAGCAAAAAAAAAAACATTTTATTTCAAGTTTTTCGTTTTGTTTTGTTTTTTCTTGTGTTAGAAACCGTCAACCAAAACTGTCAACCAAAACTGTCAACATAGTTATCTTCAATTTTCATGCTTGCCTGTCTGGCTATGTATGTATGCATGTATCATGCATACAGTCCACAACAATGGAGCTAGAAGGGTGAAAATTCAAAAATTTACTCCTCATTATGTCTACAAAAAATTTATTTTTGTTGTTTTTTAAATTCTTTCCTAAGTAGGGGTTTTAGCGAGGGGTGGTTCAATTTGCTATGTAAGTTTATTCTAAATTCATCACTAGTTTATGTCCAACAACATTCACAATTGTTTTTTGAAAATTCAGACTTTTTTTAGTGATCACTGCCCAACAAATTGCAAGAGAAATAATTTATTAATTGATCACCCGCTCTTCCAATTTTTTATTTGATCACTCTCAACACAGCATGTAGCCAAAAGATGTTGGTTGCATATAGCCAAAAGATGTTGGTTCCTATTGAATGACTTACCAGACCTGTTGTTTTTTTTATTTGTTGACCATTGTTGTGTTCAGGTAGAAAGAAAATTATGGTTCAATTAGTGGGGCTATTTTGGTAAATACATTAATTCCTGGCATTGGTCTGAGATTTTGAGGAGAAAATCTACGAAGAAAGAGAAGGATGGTGATGATATTCAGATGGAAACTTCATAGACTTGAATTGTAGAACTTTGAAATAGTTGAAGCTTTTTGGGAATTCTCCAACATCAACAGTAATTCAAATGAGTTCATATGTAAGCATCACCCTTTTCCATTTATACCCTCATCGGCGGTGGGGGATCTAATCTTTGTTCTGTTTACGATACCTGGTATTCCCCAATGGTCACCCATCTTGGTACTGCCCAAGCTCAACTTGTAAGAACCAGTGTATCTAACAGAATTTGACCGAAAACCCTAAATTATGGGGAAAGGTTTTGATGTTTTATCTATGCTCTGTCAATTATAAAGCTTTGGAAGAATGTTAAAAGCCGTTAGCCTCAAGACAAAGTTTCCTCAATCCTGGTTCTTGCACTTAGTGCTTAGCAGAGAGGAATTGAGTACCATTTTTAAAGTTTCCGATGTGCCTTGACACAAAATATTCACCTGAACATGTGGAAGGGCAACCAAGCTTTTCAACTCGAACTTGTGACTCTATCTGAAGAATTTTCTTTTAGGGGAACTCACTTTTTCGAGGGGTTTAGAGTCAAGACTTGATTTTGTCAGTCTTTTGATGGAACTTACTTTTTCAGGTGGTTTTAGTCGCGGCTCAATTTTAATCAGAGAGTATCCCCCTCTCATCCGAAGACCTTTATGAAATGAGAACAAAATTATAGAAAGGGAGGATCAATGGCAAACATAAAGTCAAAGGACTATACACAATCAGCAGACCAAGTATTGACATTGATAGCTTGTGAGAACCTTCGATCAGGAAAGAGTGTGTGATGAACTTTGAATATGCTAGGAATGACCCATGAGATACAATCATATACAAAGGTCAAAGGGAAGTCATGGTGTTGATTCCTAGGTCAGGAGGGGGCAATTCCCCCAAAAAACATAAATACAAAAAAAAAAACAGATGACATTATCCCAGTGAGCAAGAGTCAATGACATTCTCAAGCACAACAGGACTCAGAAGACAGCTGGAGGGTACTTAAAGAAAATAAACAAGATGAGGAAATTTTCCCTCAACCCTTCAACCTTCCCTTCCTTCCTTTCTCCCTCTCTTCCCTTTCCCTTCCTTTCTCTTTCCCTCCCACCTTCTCCTCCCTTCTCCCTCAATTCCTTCCCTCCTTTAATCCCTCCTTCAGTCTTTTACTCCCTTCCTCCCTTCCTTCCTTCCCCTGTCTTCCTTCCTATCCCCTCCCTTCCTTCTGGTTTCCTACTGTCCCTCCTCTTTCCTTTCCTCCCTCTCATCCCTTCCATCCTATCGCCTTCCCTTTCTTCCCTTCCTCCCTTCCTTCCTCTCATCCCTTCCATCCTACCTCCTTCCCTTTCTTCCCTTCCTCCCTTCCTTCCACCCAAACGAAGTATCTAATTTAGCTTAAACATACATAGCAAATTGAAACACTCATTGAAAACCTATTTTGAGAGCAAATGTTGAACAAACAAAAAGAAATTTCTTCTAGACATAAAAAAGAGTGAATGTTAAAATTCTCATCTCTCTAGCTCTTTTGGTTTGGACTGTGCATATACATAGCCAGCCAGACCTACTTGAAAACTAAAGAAACCTATGTTGGAAATCTTGATTGATTGTTTCTAAAGAGAGAAAGAAAGGAATCTGGTTTTGAATTCATTCCAGCTCCTGTTCTGCCTGCTTTGTGAAAATGCAAAGTTGTAAAAAAGTCATGTTTTCTGTGACCATTCTCTCTAGAATCAGATAATAATATCAGAACCTTGTCATAGACACATCTTGTTTTATTCCGCCTGATGTTACAGTGGATGCAAAAAGTATCCTACACATTTCAAAATCGTTATTTCAACATCTTTAAAACACCTTCAAAATTGGAATAAATTGAACCCCAGATTTCTGAGTTTAAGACATAACTTTCCATAATCTATCTTGACTCAATATTTTTTGATGTTTTTATTTCATAATCTTTAATCAAATTTATCAGTATTGGAAGTGAGGATGTTAAAATGAACTTTTTGAAATGTATTGAATACTTTTTGTTATTTTTGTAATTACTTCCAATTATTTTGGAATGAAGCTACTTTTTTCACTTTGATATATGTATATTTCTATATGTATGTGTGTATATTTGTGTTTTAAGTGTGATTTGTTCATGCTGTGTGTCAAGTGTTTTTTAAGAAATGGCTTGAAAATATCAATTTCTCACGAGAGTCATAATCTACAATTAAAAGCAGTTATCTGACCTAACAGAAGCCAGAGAGAGAAAGAGAATCAGAAGCCAATTTTAGGATGTTTGGTTTTGCAATCCCATTTGATTGGATCATCCTCCAGAAGGCATCTTTTTTCACATGGAAGACTTGTTTGTGATCCCATTCATAGAATTCCTGCTTGAGAGCTACAGGTGAAGAAATCCACTGACAACAACACAACATTGAAATGCACAAGCTGTAAAGGTTATATCATCTGGTTAGTTGTAGTTATAAACTCTTAATGTCATAAATCGCTTCGAATTGACAATGGAAATCTTTTGTGGAAGAAATAAAGTTTGTTATGATTATAATGGCAGAATGAAAACAATGAATTGAAAATTCTTGTAGGAATAAAATCACATAAAAAAATCAGCATTTATTCCCCTTGATATTACTATTTGATTAGATTTAAATCAGTTAAAGGTCACGTTTTTTAGCATGCTATTTCACTAAAGTGAGAAATTATTGATGAAAGTAAATTCATCAATATCATAGTTGACTGAGTAGAAGTCAGAGACAGAAATGGACAATCAGTGACTTTCTACTTACTCATGTATTTCCTCTCTAATATAGATCATGGACATCTATATATGAATACAGAGCTTTTCATTAACTTCTCACACCTTTCTTTCTCAATAGACACATCAATTCTAATGTCAAAAGTTACATTACAACCAAGTGATCCATCAAGGGTTATTGCGTGTGAGACACTTTCAGTATTTCAACATGAAAATTGTTCAAAGGAAATATCAAAGTCTACAGTTCTCAAAGCATTTTTTCAAAATCAATTGACTCAATTATCAAAGAATTGACTTGTATGATCTCCAGAATTTGAGTACAGACTTTCACAATGCCCATGGATGAATTCACACACTGATATGATCTCCAGGATAAAAATATAGACTTGTACAATTTCCAGAGTTTAAGTACAGAGTTGTACAATTACAAGATTTGATATTCAGACTAGTGCAATTTCCCTACTTAGAGTACAGAATTTTATTTCCAGATTTAAAGTACAGACTTCAACATTTTCCTAGTTTTGAAGTACAGACTGATTTCTGATTTCCAAAGTTGAATTATAGAGTTGTTCAATTTAGAGAGTTAAAATGCAGACTTGTTAAATTTTCAGATTTAAAGCTGAAAATTGCGCTATCTCCTAATTTAAAATTCAGCCTTTTACAATTCCAGAAGTTGAAGTACAGATTTGTTCTATTTCTAGATTTAAAATAAGGGCTTGTATAATTTCCAGTTTCAAAGTACAGAAGTGAGCAACTTCCAGTGTTACAACACAAACTCAAGAAATAATACAAACCTGTTAAAGAATAGGCTTGTATGATTCCAAGAGTTGAAGAATACATTTGAATGATTTCCAGATTTAGAGTGCAGACCTGTACAATTTCCAGAGTTGAAGTACATATTGGTATAATCTCAAGATTTAAAATATTGACTGGTGCAACTTACAGAGCACTGAACAAATTTGACTTGAAATGTAGGCTTGCTCAAAAGCTGCTGAAAGTAAACATGATCAAATGAGATAGGCTTTTGCAAAAATAAAGCATGAATTTAAGAGGAAAGATTATTGAGCACTTAGTCAATGACCAGAAATCTGCCACAGGGTTTTGCATTTCTAGAGAAGTTTGATATAAATTGTGTTATTAGATACAAAATTCAACCAATTTTTAAAGATTAATTCTTAATCTCATGGACCACTTGATAATGCCTCTGATTGAAAGGGAAACTTTTCTGAGAAAATGTGATTAGAATGAAAAGAATTTTTCAAATTTACCTGAGCAAGAAAGATGAATTGATCAGTACTTATTCCTCTCCATATTAAAATTTAAATTTTTTATATAACCCATTGCTTAAGCCTCAATTTCTGATTTTCCTTATTGGACATGTGATATAAAAATAAGTGTATCTCTCTCCCATGACTTATACTTAGTTCTTTCATTAATTACTTGTTTATCTTCCATCATAATTGTTAAAGACTCATACATCATTATTTTTAATTATGTACAATTATGCAAACAATATAATTGCCAAATTTTTGAAAAAATTATTGATATTTTGAGCAATTTTTCAACTTTTATTTTTATGAAATTGTTTTGGGAATTTTCTGAAAATTAGACAACAGAATTAAAGCCAGAGTTAATGGTTGCAGAGTCACCATATTTACTCAAGTACAATATGATCTCAAATCAAATCTGATCTCAAATTAAATGTGACTCCGACATTTTATTGCTAAAAAGTCAGAAATATATTTCATCCCCTGATGTAATGCAACTCCTGAGAATAGCCATAGCTATAAATATCATTAAGAAACTGATGTGATATCACTGAAAATAATAAAACACGGAAAACACAAAAAAATTGAAAATATACTCTGTATGAATTTGTGACTATGTACACAAAAAATTATCATAATTCAGAAAACCTTTGATTCAACAAACTGATTGAGATTAGAGATGGTTGTTAAAGCCAAATGTTCATCATATCCAATGGTTGACCATTGTTAGATAAATAAGAAGTCAGTTTGGTGTTTTGTCACATTTAACAAACATCATTTTGGTAATCCAAGGGCAGTTTGGTTGTCACTTGTTTGATCTTCGACCTTTCCACACAGATGATTATTGTTATGTAGTTTTAGGTGCTTAATTGCCAGGGGGGAGGGTTGCAAGATAAGCAGGCGGTAGAAAATCTGTACCAATTCAAAAAGTGGGGATTCAGAATGTTGGGAAATCTGTCAAAATTCTATGAGCTGGAGATGGGGAATGAGCTCGGATGAGGTAAGAAACCATAGCCACCAAAACATTATGAAAAGATCTGACCATCATTAGAGCATGCTCTACAGTGAGGGTTGGGTCGGTACACGTGAAGTAAAAACGTACAGTATTAAAAGAAACAAGAAAATTGTATCATTTTTGGAGAAAAATTAAACTAAGTCTTTTGGTGGTATAAAATTTCAATGGAGGAATGGAGGGGGGTACACAATCCTTGCTAATTCATAACATCTGTTATATTTGTCTTTTGATAAAATAATGTTACATTTCTTTTATAATGGATTTTTTTGAAAATGGCAATTTCAGTTTCATTCTCAGTTTCTTTGTTGAAGGTTTTTTATTCAACAAGATTGTATACTTTGGTTAGGAAGCATTTTGAGTGCACTTGAAAGTTGAAAAGAAGCTAACATTGTTTTTTAGCCATCAGGATTGGGTTTTTTCATTTGGAAGCATATTGAGTTGACACCATGTTCAATTGAAAAAGAATTCATTTCTCACTTTTCCAGCCATCAAGATATGATCCATCTATTTGGAGGCATTTTGAATACCCACTGTATTTAACTGAAAAAGAAACAATCATTTTTTAATTTTTTAAACATCAAGATTAGATCCTTTGATTTGGAAAAATTTTGAATTCACACCATATTCGGTTGAAAAAACTAACATTCCTTAATCTATAAGCCATCGAGATTGGATCATCCGATTGGGGACGTTTAAAGTTCATACTATATTCAGTCGAAAATAACCTAACATTTCTTGGTTTTTGCCATCAAGATTGGATCTCTTGATTTAAAGGCATATCTAGTTCACAATGTATTCAATTGAAATAAACCAAACAATTTTTACTGTTTTAGCCTTTGAGATTGTATCCTTTGATTTGAGGTCATTTTGAGTTCACATTGTATCAAATTGAAGAAAACCCAACATTTCCTCCGTTTTTAGCCATCAGTATTGGATCCTTTGATTCGGAGGTATTTTGAGTACTTACTGTATTCAGAGGCTAACATTTTTTAATTTTCATAGTTATTTCAAAAACACTTTTCTATGAAGTGTTTTTGAAAAATATTCAAATATTCTCTATGAATATGATTTTTTACACTGGGTTCACTTTGTAATGTAATTTTTAGCTAAATTTGTCCGAGCGTTTGGCATAATTCACATGATAATTTATCTTGATAAAGATCATTTTTCAAGTGACGTCCTGTATGATTTTCAATTTTCCAGATCCACTGCTCGTGTGCTGACTGTTATCACCCATCAGGATCTATGAAACACTAGGTGGCAGTTTCACATACTATTGCTTTGGATATCTTTAAGGTTCTTGACAAGGTGTTGTACAAGGGATTGCTCTTCAAGCTCACCAGTTCTGGCATCTCTGTCATTCTTCCCAGGACTTTAACCACCAGGACATGACATCTGATCTTTCCTCTGATCTACCTTTGACAGTTAATTGGGGAAGAAAGTGGCTCGTGTCATTCAACAAAACTGAAACTAAGCTTCTGTATTTCTATCATCATCAGGACAGCCCTCAATTTCCCCCAATCCAGATAGACAGAACCACTCTCAAGGAGACCCCACGCTTTGATAAACCTCTTGGCATTAAGTTCATACCAGTGCAATTCCTATATCTCATTTGTTGCCTTTGATGTACAAAAATGGTAGGTTCATTATACCGCCCCAGGAAATATCTGATCCAACCTGCCGTCTTATATCTCTACCAGAGTCAGAGATGACCCATTTAGCTGTAAGACAGCGGTGACTATTTTGGATGGGTGTGGGTGGGGATGAGGTTGAAGAGACAGATTCAAGTTGAGAAATGTCTTCCATTATTTTCCACTTCAAGTGTTGATCACTCTTTTATTCTTGTGTTGACAGCACTTTCTCTCTTGAAAACCTACTTTTCTTTGCTATTGCAAAATCGTATGTGATACACTGGTTCTCTTACAATCACTGAAGTTGAGCAAAGTCAAACCTGGTCAGGACCTGAATAGGTGACCATCTGTGAATACCAGATGCATAACCAGATGGGGAGAATTCCCAGCTGCCATGCTTTTCTTTTGGAAACCTTCAGCATGGTCGAGAGAAGGTTAAACTTAGGCACAATACTTCCTCCATACTAAGCACCACTGCATCGCATCCCATGTCCTGATAATACTGAAAGAATATGCTAAAAGAGCCGTTTGTATTTCTTTAAATTAAGTGGCATCATACTGTATTTCCCATCATATATCTTATTCATCTTATCTGTATTTAGGATAAAAGAATATCAATTGCAATTCTTCATTTGTATATTGAATTTTTAAAAATATTTTTTGATTTTGTTTCATTTCATCTGTACTTGTGTTATAAGAATATAGTATTTTTAAAAGATCTATATTTCTTTCTTTCATCTTATTTGTATTAGTGTTGTAAAAATATCAATTCTGATTCTTCATTTGTATTCTTTTTTATTAAATCTTTATTGATTTTGTTTCATCTTATCTACATTTGTTTAGAATAATGTCCAATATACAGTGAAAAGTGGAAAAATAAGTTTACCAAGACAAACAGTGAAAAATGGAAAAATTGTTGAAGAAAAACCAATGGTTAGTATCCAATATTCAGTAAAAAAATGGAAGAAAAAGTTTTACAAAAACAATGGTTGCTAATGTCCAAGAGAAATATAAAAAAATTCACCAAAACAAATGTTGAATAATGTCCAATATTCAGTAAAATATGGAATCAGCAAAATATAGAAAAAGACTTTACACAAAAACGAATGGTTAATAATGTCCAATATTCAGTAAAAAATAAAGGAAACAATTTTGCCAAAACAAATGTTGAGTAATGTTCAATATTCAGAGGGAGAAAAAAAATCTTACAAAATAAATAATTAATAATGTCCAATATTCAGTAAAAAATAGAAAAAATGTTTAATATTGAGTACAGAAGAAAGAAATGTTCAACAAAAAAATGCCTAATAATGTCCAATATTCATGGAAATATAAAAGAAAATGTTTTGCAAAACTAAATGGCTAATAATGTCTAATATTCAGTAAAATATGGAAAAAACTTTTAACCAAAACAAATGTTTAATTTTGTCCAATATTCAGCAAAGACAAATGGTTAATTATGGGTAATATTGAGTAAAAAATGTTGTTTTTTTTTCACCAAAACAAATGGTTAATAATGTCCAATATTCAGTAAAAAATGAAAAAACAACTTTAACCAAACAAATTGGTTTTTAATCTCCATTATTGAGGCAAAAATAGGAAAGAAAAGTTCTACTAAAACAAATGGTTAATCTTGTCCAATATTTGAAAAAAATAGAAATAAGTTTCATAAAATCAAATGTCCAGTATTCAGTAATAAATAGAAAATAAAGATATCAAAAGTAATTTCTTGTGCTTTCAATCAATATCTTAACTCCAGAAATTTGTCAGTTTAGAGGAAAAAACTATTTTTTCACAAGGTTTTACAAGGGTTGGTTTTTTTATCAAATTATCAAAAACAATATTTATCGCCTGTTAGTGGAGCTCTCCAGCATTGAAATAAATTTTGTCCTGTCAGAGCTTCCTACATATTCACATTGCTTGGCCATCCAATGAGGAACCCTGAAGCATCATTGAATCTAGAATCTTTGTTCACCCTACTTCAGACAAGATGTGCCATTTCTTAAGCTATTGGTTCTCTGAACCCCATGCTTGTTTGGAGAATCAGAAAATCTGTCAAGCATTAAAAACTTCAGGACCCATAAACATTGTCTGACCCCATTTGGGGTACACTTTTACCATTACAATCAACTCAGAAAAATGATGTCACTATAAACACAAAAGAACATTTGAAGATTTAGCAACTTGCAGGTACACTTAGCCATGTTGCTAAAATGATTTTAAAATATTTGCTTACAAAAGACATTAACTAGACATATATTGTCCTTTGTTTGAATGAATAAAGGGTTCATTTTTCTTGGTCTTTATATTCATCATTACCTTTGTTATATCAGGCAGCATGTAGATTGAAATACCCAGATTATTATGTGCACTCAGTTTTGATTCAATGATATGATAAGTTATTTGTTTGTAGTCAGCTGTTAATAATATCTTCTCCTTAACCGATCTTGAATTATGGAGACCTTCCTACTTCTACAAAGTAAGGTTCCCATCTCCTCCACCGAAGCCATGTTAATGAAATATCTCTCACCCATCATATATAGTGGATACACCTCATTCCTCTCTAAAATGCTATGCCCATTACCTTTTTCATAAACCGAGAGGTCTTGCCATAGTCTAATTGATTGAAAGCATCTAAGATTGAAAGAAAATGAGTTTTTTTCTGGGAGAACTGTGATATATTCAGAAAAAAATCTTCCCCAAACATTTCAATAATATCCAATGTAACCTTAGGTGACTTTTTCATTTTGAACAAATCTGGGGTACTTATTCTATATATTGCAAAGATAACCAAGTTATAACTTTTGTTTCATATTTGGACTCATACCAAATAAGAAACCATCAACAGAACTGTCATGTATATATATATTATGTGTAAAAAGCATTAGTTACACTACTATCTCCATTGAGTGACTAACCAGACTTTTTTGAATAGTATTTGCTGTTATTTATGGAAATACTAGGAAAGAAGCAAATGCATTGTTGATGCTGTTGTTGTCATGAAGGATATTGAAATCTAATTTTTAGTGGAGATAAGTGAAGAGACTGACATGATATACAATCACATTTTGTTGACAGCTGAGGATTTCTGTTTAAATCAACGCATCTTAAAATTCTACGATTGTTTTTATGCTTTGTTTGTATTCATGTCTAGTGTGACAGTGTTGGAATAAAATGAAAATATATATAAATAACAAGAACCATAAGTTCAACAATGCATCCACCATTCCTGTATTATTTATATTGTACTGTTTTCTACAAAAAATGGCCATTTTTGACGTATTTGAAATACAAAAAAGTGAACCTCCTACATTCTATTGTGACATCATAGCAAATTTTGATCAGAAGGATGTTTTTTTGATGACGTCACACCGTGAGTTCAATAACGCATCTACTATCTGTGGTAGGAGGAGGAGGAGGAAAAAGTTGTCTTTCTTTGAGTCAATTGATTCTCATACTCGTAAAATATTGTGATATGGAAATAGTTTGCAAGTCTCATTTCCAATAAAAATTGTAAATGGCCATTGTTTCACATCCTGCCCTTGTGGGGAGATAGTTGAATAAGTACGTAGTTATGATTGTGGACACTGCAGTATCCTAATAGAGCAGATATGTAACTGATTGAATCAGGGAAAGAATCAGTAAAGGAATGATAAAATACATTTTTATTACATACATTTTACAACATACTTGGATATACATTGTTATGGTTTATAGTAAATAACAAGAACCATAAGTTCAACGATACATCCACTATCTGTGTTACTAGTAGCAGGAGGAAAAGGAAAAAGAGCATATAGTCTTTCTTTGAGTCGATTGATTCTCATACTCATATTGTTTATTTCATGATATGGAAATATTCTGTAAGCATGATTTTCCATAAAAATCATGAATGACCATTTTTATTGTTTTTGAAATACAAAATGTGAACTTCTGACATTCTAGAATGACAGCTGGGAGAAAAAAATGATCAGAAAGATGTTCTTTTAATGACGTCACACCTTTCAATGACATCATACCCCTACCTTTCCTCCCTCTTTCTGTTGATGAATGTAATCAGAACCGACCTACCAAAAGCTCCTTATTGTGTTGCTAAAAAAGCAGTTATAATAAGCATGACATGAGTTATCTGCACTTGTATATACTTTGAACCTGTCACCTAAATGAAGTGATGTTACAAAAATATTTGTGTGAAGTTGATCATAGCAACCATCACCATATCTATATATATATATATATATATATGTGTGTATCAGCATGTGGATGGGGGCAAGAGGATACATATTTAGAATATATAATAGCAACCACCCTGTTACCAGCAGAAAATAATACCATCTTTTTATAAGGGTGCATCAAATTGGGGTTACATTAATAAATTATATTGCACCATTATCCTTCATTGTCTATGAGATTCTAACTCTCAAGCCCCCTTAATCTGGGTGAGAATTTTATCATCTATCTAAAAAAATTTATTTTGCTTTGCCTATGCTGGGAGGGGAGGGTCCAGATTAACCGGACCCCTACCTGAAAGTGAAGGTTTTCTAAGCTAGCAACACAGTCTTCAAAACACCATTTGCTTTATTTTGTTTTGGGCTGTACTAAATAAACCTAGTGAAAGAAAAGAATATATACATATATATACATGCACATGTATTTTCTCTGAACCGTAAGGCTACAGTATTGGATAAAAAAATAGAATCAGCAGTTGTAGTAGTATTAGTAGTAGTAGTAGTAATTATAGTAGTGATGTTAGCACCAACAGTTGCCTGCTACGATTTACAAACAGTAGCAGTCATTTGTGTCTGTGTGTTCACAGTATTGGGTTCCTCGCTTTCTGGAAAGGACAAAGCCTCTCATTTTATCGTACATTCTGGATGGCAGGCTTAAATTATTTTATTAACATGCTAAGAAAATGAGAGAAATATCTTGATTTAGTAATAACTAATTGGGTACAGTATAAGTTTTTGGGGGGTCACCCTATCTTTATTCATATATGTATGTAAATGCAAAAAGATAAGGAGTCAACAATGAAACGAAGTGAAACACTTTTTGACCCTGAATTCCGAGAGATCAGCTATTTCTAATTTTGAAATTTCAAAATTTTTAAGGGGAAATAATCTGAGAGTCTAGATTCAATATTGTTCCAATGCCTGTATTGGGTAAGTCAGTGAGATATAGCCTCAATTACCTCTTCTCCTGCATAAGGCTGGGTCACATACACCTGACTTCCAGCCAAAAGACCCAGAAAGAAGGGATTATAAAGCACTTTAGATTGATTGTTGTTCAGGGAATTGAAATAAATTTTATAAATAGAAATGAATAAACTTTCAATTGAAATATTATCTTGAATATCTATCTATATTGAATATCTAAATTTGTTTTTAAATGGCAATTACTCACAAGCAGGTTCTCCAGGAATAGTTCCATCCTTTATGCATATGCATAAGTCAAAGTGTGTATATATATATATATGTGTGTGTGTGTGTGTGTGTGTGTGTGTGTGTGAGAGAGAGAGAGAGTGTATATACATCTCTTTCTCTAACTATATATATATATAGATAGATAGATAGATAGATAGATAGATAGATAGATAGATCTCAAATCACTGTAGCCCTACAAATAGCCCAACCAACCAGCCACACTTCATCCCTTATACATATAAGAGTGTTAAAGTGTATATACATATCTCTCTCTTTCACATTACAAATATACATATATATATATATATATGTATATATATATATATATATATATATATATATATATATATATATATATATATATATATATATATAAATATATATATATATATGTATTACATTTACACCGAAGTAGGAATATATATATATATATATGTGTGTGTGTGTGTGTGTGTGTGTGTGTGTGTCACTATAAACTAGTCCATAAATTCATTAAAATAGTGATTTCAATTAATGGATATGTACTTCTATGTATATGTGTGTGCATGTGTATGCATATATGTACATGTGTGTGTATATGATTTTTTACATGTACGCACTCACATGTATATATATATGTATGTATATATATATATATATATATATATATATATATTTTAAGTACATATACATACACATATTTACTTATTTTAGCTAGTATGTATTTATAAGAGACTATTTATAATGACACATCTGCCAAGAAACATTATTTAGAAATACATCTATGTATATACATATGCACATACACACATAAACACATATACACTAACATCCACTCATATATACATACACACATACATATACGCACACACACACACACATATATATATACATACACACATACATACACACACACACACACACATATATATATGTATGCATGTATTTATATATATATATATATATATATATATATATATATATATATATATATATATGTGTGTGTGTGTGTGTGTGTATGTATGTGTGTGTGTGTTTGTGTGTGTGTGAGTGTATACTTCACATTGAATCTCTCCATTAATATATTAAAAGCATATTTAGTATATCAAAAAGCAAATCCCAATTTTTTAGATTTTATTTCTTTGCAATAGTTATCCATACATTATCCACTTTGAAACATTCCTAGGATTACGTCTTCATCTATTTATTCATTTGCGTCTTTTGCAGAAGTTGAAATAATTTTCTTTCCGAAGAGACGTACAAAATATGAATCACATACATTTGTGCCATACAGTTTTCAAGATGGAATTAAAGTAGACACTTTTTATTCAAATGCAAGTTATGTAAGCCAGTAATTTTTGGCATTGTTCTTCAAAATAAAGAAGTAAAATTTTATCATTTTAATAGAATAAACCGAACGTATATCAGGCACCTAAAATGTTTTCGTTGATTATTTGAATTATTTTAAACAGATAATACGATTTTTTTTAAACCAAAATAGTCAAGAAAAGATATTCTCTCATAGAATGAATCCATTTTTTGGCAATAAGGCATACAAGAGTTTGTTTATTGAAGTCTCCATCTTTTGAAGCAATTCTTCAAGAGGGACAAGTTGAGATGTTTAAATAGAAAAAGTATTGTAGATTTGGGGTTACCAACCTTTTTTTAACCACAAAATGGTTTGATACTAACATTTTTCTTGTGGATTGGCTGATTGAACAAGGATTCTTGTTTCTAAGAAGCTTTTTTTAATATTAAGATGTGAGGAAAGGAAATTACATTTGTTGCTTATGACAGGTTTTTTGGAGGTTCAAATGAAACTCTTCTTTTTAATGCTTTTTTCACTCATTCATCTAACACTATCTAAATTTTTACAGTGTTTTAGAGGTTCTGTTGGGGTTAGATCAAGGTGAAACAGTGTTGTTAGGTTTACAGTTATTTTTCCCTCAGGAAACACTCAGTATTATTGTTAATAATATTAATAAATGAGAAAAACTTTTGCTTCTCCTCTTTACTTATGCTTTGAAAACTGAGATTGTTAGAAGTTTATATATATATATATATATATATATATATATATATATATATATATATATATATATATATATATATATATATCAGACTTGTCAGAGCATTCCAAAAACTCAACAAACTTGATATTTATTACACTCAAATTTTTAATTGGGCATGATATTTTGCATACAAAAGTTCTTCAAGGAAAACACTATGATTGCATTAATCAAAATATTCCTTATTTCATTTGAAAGGAAGATGGGAGAAAGTGTAGCTGTATTAAATTCTTTTCTTATTTAGTTGAATATTAAATTACCCTTTTTTCATCAATTTAAATGTTTTTTAAACTCTAGCCAGTAATTTTCATCAGATACTGTAACCGTGAGCCAAAGCATTGTTTATAAAGAACTAGCTGCACCCATAGAAATTCCATGGGTGTTGACAACTAAGATTATCCATTATCTCATGTGCCTCTTCTCTTCTCTAACCCAATTCCAGTATCATCTGATTTTCAATCTTTCTTGCTTTTATCTAAATCTTATGCAAACATGGATTAGTTTCATAAACAGAAATATTATTACTACCCAGTTCCCTCCTTGCCCTCTAATTAAACAACCATTTCCTCCTCTCTCTTCCTATCCTTTCAGCAAACTACCTAAATTCCTTTTAATCAGAAATATTTGAAACAAAATAAATGATATTTTCATCAAAATATTATCATCCGATTGAAAAATGATGAGGTCTTACTACATGTGAATGTCATATCATTAGATTGAATTTTATAAGGATTTACTAAATATGAACAGCTCTATGGTTATTACATTGAACTTGAAATTATGAGGATTTACTGCATGTTAATTATTTAATTAAAATAATAAGGTCTTATTGCATTAGTTATAAGATTGATCTCAAAATGATGTGGTATTACAGCATAGGAATATTCCAATGATTATAACGGATTGGAAATGTATGGGAATTGCTCAATGGTTGTAACATTGGACTGAAATTGATTACTTGGTTCGTGGGAATAGTATCATCATTATCATAATCATCATCAGTCTTCTAACATCCATCACTGGACATAAATCCTTTTCGAAATCTGCCAAAGTTCTTTATTTTTGTGGTACCAACTTTTTAGGGCAGACTAGGAAGAGTTTAGGTAAGCTGGTGTCACCTTGTCTTACTCTTTTTTTGAGATGGAAAGGTTCAGAGTCTTTATGTAGTCTGATAAAGGAACTGCTAATTTGGTAGATAAATTGCAGAACTGTAACATATAGATGTCAAGTATGATTGCCTCGATGACTTGGGGGATTTTAGCTTAGTCAAATGCCTACTTGAAGTCAACAAATGTTACAATGAGTGGCATCCTGTATTCTGTGGTTTTATCTTTTATACAATTCATCAAATGGAAATATAATATAGATTATATAATTCAAAAAATTAATCATTTTATCACTATAAATTAATCAAAATATTACTGATTTCATTTAAGATATTCTTTCTTTTATTAAGAAAGAAAAAAGGGAGAAGAGAAATTTAGGCTATTTACTGAAGGGTCAGGGAGAGACAAAGGGAGAAAGAGGACTTTGTTAGTTTAATAAGAAAGTAGGAAGAGAATGAAGGAAAGAAAGTTTAATGAGGGAATAGGAAGAGAGAGGAGAGTAAAAGAAGGTTCATAGAGGTCTTTAAGAGGGTAGCAAAAGAGAGGGCAGAAAAGAGAGGGTTGTTTACCGAGAGGTGAGAAAATTTTTGCATATGAATCCAATCCATGTTTGTATGACAATTAAATAGAATAATGGACTGGCAACAAAAATTGGAAGGGATAAGGGAAAGAGCAAAAAGATACAGGCAGCAAAAGGGTAAAAGATGTGCAGAGGCATGAGTTAAAATTTTCAAAAAACAAGTGTGAACACAAGGTGAGGGATCAATTTAGCATAAAGTTACATTGAAAATTGAGCTCTTCCAGCCCTCCACTAGAACCTTATTTTGCAGGGGAATTTTAAAAAAAAAAAGTTTCCCATACTGATTTAGGTGACTACGTGTGCAAAATTTCAAGTTTCAATTATGAATGGTTACAGCTGGACGAAGTCCAGGTATATAGAAACTAATGAATGTCAGAAAAGATGAATAACCTGAACCCAATGAACTAGTTTTGTGGGTAGGGGTGATTAATTAGCAAAATTTCCCTCCAGAATTCAATCATGTCTCCAGTCTCCAATTCCCGCATAGTTTTAGAATTTACAAAATATATTTTTGCAAAGAATAGAACAAAATCTTTGTTTATCTTTTCCAAATGCCTATCCAAATTCTGACTGGTTAACAATTTCCCAAACTTTCCCAAATTGACAGAAAAGTATTTGAATGTTATACTATATTTTTTTCCAACCAACATGCATGTCTGATGGCTTTAAAAACTTACTGATGACCAATCATATAAGCAAGAAACCTGGATGCTATTCAAGACGAGTGCTGATAAAAGACTTCTATGAAATAAAAAAAACACAGCCCCACCAACACATCATATCTTCTGTCGATAGAACATAGATACAAAAACCATTGGAAGAAAGATGTAACATCATTCCCAGTTATCAATGGTTCCAAAGTCTTATTTAATCCTTGTTTTCTTTAATAATTACTACTCCTTTTCTTAAATAATCATTCCTCCTTTTCTTTAACTACTCTTCCTTTTCTTTAATAATTACTCCTCCTTTCCTTTTAAAAATTTAATCTTCCTTTTCTTCAATAATTATTCCTCCTTTTTTACTCCTCCTTTTTTACTCCTCCTTTTTTACTCCTCCTTTTCTTTAATTCCTCTCAAAAGAGTAAATGATTCAATTAATCACATAAAGATTTCAACAATAAGATTAACCTTTATCAGTTTTTTTTTTCTTGGATGCCAATTTTCCGTCAACATTTTTGTTCACTGTATGATTATAACTCGTAAACAGTTCACATATCATACGAGATTTAAACATGTTTGATTAAGGACTATTAACAGCTTATTTGAAAATTTCTTCATTTAAACACCTTTCTATAAAAATATGAGTTTTTTTAAGAGTTTATTTATTTAAGATACGATAAATCTTAGATAGCAAAATATTTTCAAAACATAAACCCAGAAACCCAGACAGATGGTGAAACCCCAGATCTGGGGGAGAAACTCCAGCACAGTTGCCATTTTCTTCATTTATTGGCCATTTTATGGTCAAATTTGACAAATTAGCTTTTTTGAATTTGGCTTGGAACTTTTCGGTTTGGCTATAATTAAATTCTGGGCCAGAAATGTCTCCAACTATCTAGCAAATAATGAATAAATTTGGCATGCTTGAGGCAATGTTTGTACAAACAATTTGTTATACAAAAGATCTGAATTAATTTCAAGATTTCATGACATCGTGGGGTCACAATGAGTCACTACAGAACAGAAAACATGATAAATTGAAATTTACCCACAGATAATACATGTTTTAAGTTCCTCTTTTTGGAGGAGCCCTTAGAAAAACTGATATGAACTGTTTAATAGCCAATACAAAGAAGAAAAAGATGGATAAGTAAAAACATTATTTGTCCAAGTGTAAAGGAACAAGAATGAAGTAGTGCTCAGAGCTGTACTAATAGTCATACTGTCAGTGGTCAATAGAAAATTGATGGACAAATAACCATTCAAGGTATACTACCAAAATTTAAGAATGTATCATCATTGCTCCTCACTTATGCTTCCATCCAGAGTGTCACTAGGTTAGGTACATAAGGGGAAATTCTTTGTAAGATCCACTTCCTACTTCATTCTGCTGATAGCATCCATGATGGTCACTGATGCTAACCAGGCTCCTAGTTGCTTAACTTCATTGATTTCACAAGAATTGGTGTATCCAACGTGATTTAACTGTCATTCCTTAGCAGGCGGATTACAATCTTTGAAATCTTCAGTATAAAGTGGTGGTAGATTGAACCATGGACTACCATTGGAAAAAAAAAGCATAAAAGTGAGGACCTTACGCCGCTTGCAGAAACAAACACACTTTAGCTGCAATGAAACACCACTGAGTGAATCTGTGTACTGGGTGATCATCGCATAATCACTTATTGAGTGAGTCCTTTTTCACGTCTAATCCATGATTTTTCATAAAACATTACATTGCACAGGTGTGTAATTGCCTTGTAGAATGTAGATCTAGCTCACTGTAAGTTCTGTCTTTTCAGACTTCCAACTATGAACAAGATTAAGGAGAATGCAATTTACGCAGCTGATGTCAATCCTTTGAAGGGGACTTTAGAAACTCTTTGGAAAGTTGAACAGATGTTGAGATAAGTGTGTGACATCCAAAGAGGAGTACCTTGGAGGGAACTAAAGCCCATTACCCTAAGTAGGCTACTTCATTAGTATCGATAGCTGCTTACTTTTGAGACATTCCCGGCAGACTTAGTGTATTATCTTTGTAATGCAATTTCTCATCTCTGAATTCAGCTATCAAATTATGCATATACACATACATACATACTACATATACATAAATATATATATACATACATACATTAGATGTCTCTAAGAATGTATATTCTCTGTCTTAATATTGCTAGTCTTATGACCTAGAAGCTAATTCAACATAAGAAGATATATCAAACACGTTAATATGTGTATGTATGTATGTATGTATATGTACATATATATTTGTGCACACACAGCAACAGCACACAAACACAAACATACACACACATACACATACTCGCATATACATATACACACACACATATACATGCACACAGGTTTGCTTACACATGGTTCAGCTGGAAAAAAACATCTTCTTAGATACATGAATATTTTTTAGCAAAAGTGGCAGAATATGTATTTTAATGCTTCATAAGACATAAAAGCTCCATATTGACTAGTGATGAGGTTTTTACTGAATTTTTTTTTATTCTGCTCTTAAAAGGATTGGCTAATTTTTTGGTCTACAAGTTATTGGTGTAATAATGCTCTTTTTTACTTATGGCCCTGATTATGGTTGGTTACTAATGTACCAAAAATCAACATTGCCCAAGGGACTCATAAAAAAACGTGCTGATATGGTCCCTTTTGAATAAATGTTTTTTCCTTTTTCTCATTTAGATCAAGAGAAATGGTCTCTTTAGTTTCTAAATAGCTACAAGATTCTGATTCAATAATTGGTGTCCATTTGTGGTTGGTAAAAACTGATCATCGTGGCCCAGTGGGAGAGTGCTCCCTTCTAGTTCGGTATGGATTGGGTTCAATCCAAAGCCAAATTATACCAAAGATTTCAAAAATGGTACTCAATGCCTCCTTGCTAAGCATAAGGAGTAAGAAAAAGGAATGGGCTTTGTCAGGCTATCTTGCCCAAGACACTCATGTGAAAAACATTGGGTGCCCCTATGACATGATACAGTGAACCAAAAACCATGGACTGAGTTATGGGACTTCAGACTCTGTTAGGTGACAAAATCCCACCTGTCATAAATTACATTAAAGGTACATTTGAATACCTCTAAAATCTGCAATATTTTACCTCTGCAAACCAAGTTGGAAGAGGTACGTGTACTGATTCTTGTCCGTCTGTCTTCTGATATCTTCAATATCAATCCAATATCTCCAAAAGTCCTTTGATTGGTTAATTTGGGGGTGGATCCAGAATTCTTTTCTTGATTGAGAGATATTTCTCCATATGTTTTTATATATTTATATATCCGCTTATGTTTGATGATACAATTTCTTCTTTGGTTCTCAATAACATTTTGTGGAGGGGTGGGCCACAGGCAAGGAAGAGTTGATTAAATCTTGAGGTGGATCCAAGAATTTCTGTTCAGTTGAGAAATATTCTTTGATATATTAAGGGGTCAAGAAGACCAGGGCTAGTTGATACATTTTTCATTTAGACGGCTGTAACTCCTATGAAATGAAATGATTGAAATTGGAATATTACCAAAATTTACTATGGAAAAGTAACTTTCTTCTGATGGGTCATTTAAATCTGAAATATTAATTAGGTTTATCATATTATTAATCGAACATTTGGGAAAAAGTAAAACAACTTATGTGTTTTAGTTGGTACAATATGACGGGGCAAGTTAGTTAGCTTTCTTTCTTAGTAATTTTTATTAACTTTTGGCTCTTTATTGACAGTTCAGATTTTTATTGACTAAATTAGGAATAGAATTGGTTACATCTAGCCACAAAATGATTGTTTTGCCATCCTTGTGTTTAATACTTAGCCGCAATCGATTAACTCAACTTTCCACATAACTTCCCAAAAATGGTCCAACTCAAGAAAGCATCAGCAGAGAGAATGACTTTAAATATATAGAAAATAAAAACTATATGCATATTTATATATATAGCTCTACTCTAAATCAACTCAATACTTAATGTTGAATGTATCACGCACTTAATTAGATAAACCCATCATACATCAGATATTGTAATATATGATATTGTATTCCTGATTTGTAATATATATATATATATATATATATATATATATATATATATATATATAAAGATACATGCTCATATTTATATATGTGTGTGTATATGTGTACAAATACTGATGAGAAAATGACTATGTTTATAATATAAATGAGGTAGCATGTACACATAAACATGGCACCTACTAAAACACAATTCTCAGGGAGAGACAAGAATAGAGAGTTAGGTAGTTTGACTAGAAGGTAGGAAGGGAAAAAAATTAGGTAGTTTATCAGGATGATTGGAGGGGAGATGGTCCAATGGCTGCTTACAATATAAATGAGGTTGCTTGTCTGTATATGCTTGGCAGTTACTGAAGCATGATTATTAAGGATGGTGGAGAAGAGAAAGAGGATAGGAAGAGAGAGAGAGATTGTTGGTAGCTACTGATACTATAAATGTGACAGTTACAGCTCTTATTCTATATATGAGATTAGAATTCCCTTCGAAAAACACATTTGGTACTATAAGGCAATCATTTTTTTAGAAATGAGCAATAAAACTCAGTTTATAATCACACTTATTAGAGACTACAAGAATATTTTGGAAAAAAACTTCTTTGGCAATATGTACAACGAAGGTAACAATTTGCTTATAAAAACTACAGCCAGAAGAATTTGTGGCAAAAAGCCAATCAGCTTTGCCTGAGAAAAAAAACAGTGGAAAAAATCTATAAATCAAGTGAAAATGGAGGGAATTAATTTGATACTGGCTTCATTATTAAAGGAACTCACCATTTGACACCACCAATGTTTTCTCTTCTTCTTCACCAATCTTTGTCTTCATGGAAAAGTGTCCCATGTGACAAGAGGCTTGTTAGAATTTGGCTAGCAACATGAAACTAACTTTGCACTCAGCATCTCCAAGACAAAATCAGGAGAAAAGCCAAATATTTGATATCACTCATAAAGATTGAAAAAGAAAAAGTTTAAATAGATTTTAAAGCGTCAATTCTGGCAGTCCAACATAGGATGAATTAGTGAGTAGGATACAGACTGCATTTTAGTCACAGTGGCAAGTGACTTACAAACTGGCAAAGTATCCCCAAAATACAGATGAAATTATCCATGTATAGATTAGCACATCTACCCTGAATCACAGTATCTGTGTCCTCCACCTACAATCAGAATGTGGCTCATTGTCAATCTACCTATGATCAGAGCATGGTATCTGTTTGCAATACATACTTTGCTCGCTTTGCACTGGTGCAATGACGTGGTCAATAATGGTTTAATGAGGCTCGGTAAGGCTAAGCACCAGAGGCCTAGGATTTATCACGGGCCTCAAAAAATAACTTGGCCCAGTTTTGGAAGAGTATTATGTTCCAGGCAACACTTTCCCAGTGCAACAAGAGGGATCAGTAAGACTTGCCTTGACCGCTCCACAAAAGTAGATGTAGGGACTGGAGTGATTTTATAGCTTTTCCATGTACAGCATCCACACATCAGACCAACTTCGTGTCACATCTTGCTCCTGGGGAGGGGGGGTAAATATGGATCAAAGTGTAGTTTCTGCTTGCAGCACTACAATCTTTGGTAGATTTGCACTAGTGAAATACAATGGCCGATGATGGCCTACTGAGGCTTGGTACTGCTTAGCGCAAGAAGCCCAAGATTCATCCTACAGCCTCAAAAAATAACTCTATCCAGCCCTTGGGCAGCACCTTCCCATTGCACTGAAAGGCAAGGGTTGGACTTGCCCTGAAGTCTTCACAACATTAGCTGCAAGGACTGGAGAAATTTTTTGAGACCTCTCATTATCCAACCTTGTGTCACATCTTGCTTTCGTGGGGATGCGAGTACATACGGATCAGAGTGAAGTATCTGTGTGCTCATTGGAAAATATGCACACACACACAATCATGCACGTATTTATATATGAAAAACTATTGCTCTTATATATGAAGATGGCTGGATTGGCATTTCTCCTTAGAACCAGAGTACCTGTACACTGCACTTTCAATCCAAATGCTTGCCTGAGATCAGAAGGTACTATCTGCATGCTCACTGAAAAATATTAACCATAATAAATAGATAGAGAGAGAGATGGGGGTAATGCACTGTGTTTCTATATTCATGGAGTAAATTATCAGTAATTTTACCATGGTATCGATGCACTCTGCTTATAATCTGGATGAATACATATTGCCTTTTATGTACATAGATTATATTTACTTTCAATTCCAAGGATCAGCGTAATATCTATGTCTAGGATCAAAGTGTTATTGGAAAGAATTACACTTAAACACACATACACACGCATTTATAAATTTGGTCCTACTTACTGTCCAGTTCTGTGTAGGGCAGAGGTAAAATGCCAGCCTTTGAGTTTGGAGCGAAGGTTTTGATCCCACCTTGTTGTACTGAATGGGATGTTGTATAGTCTATAGCCATGCTGAAGAGTTGTAATACAATGAAACAGCTGTCTGTGGACGACATAATTATTCTATTTATTCATATGACACAATAATATATATATATATATATATATATATATATATATATATATATATATATATATATATATATACATATATATATATGTATATATATGAATATATATATGTATATATATATATATATATATATATATATATATATATGGATTTAGATTACCTTTTATATAAATAGCTTTCATACATGTTTCCAATTTTGTTTTGTATATTGTTTTTTGGGAGATTGCAATGAAGATCTTCAAATATTTTTGGAACCTTTTTATTCCCTTTTAAAATTCATTTCCAACCATGTTCCACTCTCAGGATTCATCACCAGAGTTATTGCCCTTGACTTCTCTTGGTCTTTTTAAATTGGTTGCTTTTTTTAAATTCATTTGCCTATTTTAGTAATCTTATCTATATACTATATTTTTTTCATCTATCTATCTATCAGAAACCATCAACCAAAACTGTCACCAAGATTGTAAACATAGGTTTTTTCAGTTTTGTGATTTGGTCTGGCTTTGTATGTGCGAATGAATGGATTGTGTATATAGACTGCACTTATTGAGCTAGAGTGCTGAAAATTGAAACATTCACTCATTATTATGTTCACAGAAAAATGTTTCTGCTTTTTTTTTGTTTAGAATACCCCACTACATAGGTCTTTAGTGGGGGATTCATTTTGTAAAGTAATTTTATGCTAATACGGTCCATAGTTGGTGCCCAGCTTTAATGATCTCAAAAAAGGCAAGGGAAGTCACTTATACATCAATCACCCGTTGTTCCAATTCTTTAATTGATCACCCCCAACATGACATGGTAATAAAGAATGTTGGTTACATGACGTTTTATTTATTTATTTGTCTTTTTTTCTATATATTTTGTTTATTTATTGTGATTACATATTTTATTTCCTTCCTTTTTTTAATTCCTGGTTTTAGATAAAAGCATCTGACTAGTGACGTCTGCTTTCCACTGAGAAAACTCAATGTGCTATGATTGTCATCAAAAAAAAGAAGAAAAAACTTTCCCAAGAAACCTGACGAATAAGCATTTCAACTTCTGCAGCTTTTCGCAGAGACACGTAGCAGCCAAGCAATTTTCAGTCCATCTCAAAATGGTTGTAATTGCCGAAATTATTTCAGGCTGACATCTTAGATTAGCATCTGGTATTTCAAAGAAACCAAAGTTCTACGTAGGATTGGAAAAAAATAAAATGAAATAAAATGAAATAAAATCAATGAAAAAGGAAAAAAGATTTGTAAAATCCAAACGTTGATCATTTTTCAATCAAAATCTTATTATTTTGTGATTGAGAGTTTAATAACCAGAATCATTTAATATATCGGTCGAAGTATTCAATCCATCTTTTTCATTTTCTTCTTTATCATTTATGGATCCCAATAAATGTCTTTGCAAATTGATTACCTCTGCCAACTAAGTTGGAGAGGTATATGTATTTGGTCATGTCTGTCTTTATTTCTGTTTTCTGTCTATAATTCTGATTGTCTGTCTGTCAACATATTATCTAAAAAAAGTTCTCATTGAATTTCACTGAAATTTTTTGCATGGGTGGGCAATGGGGTGTAAAAGGGAAATCAAATTTGAGGGTTGATCCAGCAATTTGTTTTTTGATTGAGAGATGTTTCATTATTCCACATGAAATTTTTAAAAAACAGGAAATAAAAGTGGTGAATTCAAATTTTAAGGGTAGTAATCCTATGTTTGCACATATTGTGAGGATTTTATTTTTATTCCGTTTTCAGTTTGTATACAGCATTAGCAGAGGTATGCACTCTCTAAGTGCTTTTTATCTTAATTCTTACTTGTTTTTTTTTAATGACCAAATGATAATGGAATTGCCTTTATAACACTTGTAGTTTTGGATTGATTTAAAACAGATCACAAAAGAACGGGAAAAAATGGATTATCAGTTGATGGATTGATCAATTATATTCGGTTGTTGGAGTTCAAACAGATCATTCTTCTTTGATCTTTGGAGAAAATATTAGAATTTAACTCTTACATTATGGACCACTTTCAGGAATTCAAATGAATCATTCATCTTCAATCTCTTGAGAAAATATTACACTTTGATTCTGACATTATGGACCACTTTCAGGAGTTAAAACAAATCATTTCTCTTTAATCTCCGGTGAAAATATGAGAGTTTAACTCTGACTTTATGGACCACTTTGATATTTAGGCACAATCATAGAGAGCTCAAAAATTGAGGGATAAAAACAAAATGAAATTACAGAAAATTGATTTTGGCCTAGAACTTATTATTAAAACACCCAGATGGCAGACTGATCAATTTCAAATGATTTCAGATAGACAGTAAAACCACAGAACAGCTGGTCAAAGAGCTTCTGTTGGCAGATGTTTCTGTGCCAATTGCTCCTACAAAGTATGCTCAGGAACATATAACATCTAATCCAACATCCAAACTGTCAAAATTGGTTTCTTTAGTTTTTAAGTTGATCTGGCTGGATGTATGTGTCCATATATATCTACTCTTTATTATATCAAGAAAGACCTTTTTTTGCTTTTTCAGAAATTTCCCACTCAAATAGATTTTTATTTGGGGTTGGAGTTAATCCCTAACATGTGATGTAGCCAAAAGATATTGGTCAGGTAGGATTCCTTTCAATTCATTAACCTGGTCTGTTTTCTTTTTAGTTGCTTTAAACTTGTGGAAACTATTCTGGTCTGAATTTTGTTTCACGGTAGATTATTTCATCATTATATCTGGTATGGTCAGACAATTTTCCTATGTCTGTATGCTTATTTATTTTTTTAAAAAAAGGCCAGAAGGTACTTGGCTGAAACGTTGTGTATAAATGAACAGAAAAGGAAAATATTCTGACTATATTACATTCAATGATTGTGAAAACTAGTTAAAATTGATGATAAAAATATTTTGTTACAATACTTAATCCAACTAGAAAGCACTCAGAGTGCATACTTCCAATGGCTTTGTCAGGGGAAGTAATTGTAAATGGATCTGCCACCAAATTAAGGTCTTCCATAGATGATTGTCCCTTCTTCCACAAAATATCATTGAAATTCATTGAGATTTTGGAGACATTTCCCATAGCCTATTGTACACTCTCTGCCCAGCCAGAGTAACCAGAAAACTGAAAGAAACCTGTTGACAGTTTTGGTTGATGGTTCCTGATTAAAGATTGCTTTATAGAAGATTTTTTTTGGAGAGATCATGGAATCTAGACTTCTGATTGGCCAATACTAAAATTACTCACAAAAACAATCAAATAGAAAAACAAACTATAAAAAAGACTAAAAATCACAACTCAACATTTTAAGAAATGAGTGTGTTTTATATCTGTTTTAAATCCATACACTGACTGGAATTGATCCGTGATTCAATAAACAATATCAATTTGTCAAGAAATATATTGATCTTTTTGTTCTTAAGTCTAGAAATGATCGAACATCAAATCTGTCTTGATAACCTCAAGATCTCTTATAAGTGTGATTCTCCAAGGCCCGTTAGCCACAAGTCAGTTTGTACAGCTTTCAGATCAACAGAAACAGACAAGCAGGTCGGTACATCAACGCACGGGGTACAGTGGGGTTCGGCCAAAAAGTTCCGATGCGGTCAAAGCCGAGAGGGCAGGATAGAATCAATTGAGAAAAAATTGTCTTTCCTTCTACAATGTTTGTACAAGCTATTTGCTGAGATAAAATCCTGAGGTTGAGTATCAAAAAGGAAACATTTGGAGGTCAACACAGTTCTGTCCCTCCTCTTCCTTCTTGACTTCCCTGTCATCACCCTCTTTAGTTCTTAAAGAGTTTCTAAGTGTAAATGGTAGCCATGTTGCATCTAAACAAGGATGAGATCAATAAAATATCAGTGATCAGCAGAGAAAGTGACTGCTGCAATGTTTTTTTTTAATCTACATTCATTGTTACAAATAATTTATCATAATGAAAATATTACAAAAACTGGTCTGTTTGATCATTCAATAGAAACCGTCAAGTGACCATCTTTTAACAACATACTATGCTAAAGATGATCAACAGAAAAATTACAAAAAGAGGTGATTAAGGAAAAGCTTACTTCTTTCACCTTTTTTGGGGTGTAATCACTGGAAAAGTCTGAATTTTTTTTTAAATCAACATGCAGCCAGCCAATTCAGCAGAAACTTACATTGCTAATTGAACGTCCACTAATAATGGACAGGAGCAATTTTTTTTCAACATATAAGAAGGAGTAAATGTTCAAAATTTCCTGGCCTTTAGTTCTATTGGTGAGACCTGTACATACATAGCCAGAGAGACCAATTTAAAAACTGATGAAACCTTTGTTAACTGTTATGGTTGAAAGTTTTTAATTCATACAAAATTCATTTGAAAAAAGAATAAAATCTTAACCTTTGGTTCTTTTGAATTTTTAAGGGACATACAAAATTGGAGCTGCAACAAAATTTATCACCAATATTTATTTCATCATGTACAATTGTGTACTTGTAAAATCTGATGTGGTTTTTGAAGCTTGGACCAACGGATAGAATAGTTTGTTCTGATTTTAGCAAATATGTAGATATCAACTTAAACTGAACCAGTTTGTTTTACATATACTTCATAGAAAAAATATATTATTCTTGTTTCTGTGTAAAAGATTTTGAAAGAGGATTTTTCATTGTATTACATTAATAGCAGTAGATTTCTCCTATTTCTCCATTTGCAAGTAAAAAAAGAAAGACTTTAGTGGTGATCCCAAAGTTAATATCTCAATATATTAGAATCTTCCGGGTAGGAATTCAACTCTTGATTTATATCAGAACAAATTCTATGACAAAGCATGTGATTATTGAAATGATTTTAGCATATGAATCGCTCATAAATATATTCTGGTTTTATGAGGAATGGCATTTTGTACCTGAAGGAAAGATAGCAATGGGGGCGGAGAAGGTTATCATCACAGTGACAAATGCATTGGCCCTCCCCTGTGGCTCTCTGAAATGAAAATGACAAATTTCCTTGCTTGTGTCAAGAAGATTTATGTTGAATACAACAAGTACCTGTGTCAGAATAATATATTTACAATCTTGTCATTGTACTTGATAGAGTTTTGAACACTATACAAGGTTATTTTATATATATGTATATATATCCTTATATTTATACATATATATATGTGTGTGTTTGTGTGTATGTGTGTGTGTGCGTGTATATCCCTATATTCTATATATGTGTATATCCCTATTCTTCATATATATGTACATATATCTATATTTATATATATATGAGTATATCCTTATATTACATATATGTGTATACCTCAATATACATCATCATTTTTCACTGAATGAGTAAACTAGTCAACATTATAATGGGCGATGTGTCGGTCCTCGTGTCACATTTTTGAAATAAAGAAAAAATCAAAAGGTTTTCATTTCCAAAACACAAGCGTGAATGCTGCTGGACACAAAGTAGGGTCCAAATCAGCATAAATTTACTTGTAAAATGAATCCCTCAGTAAAAAATCTCTTTTGGGAGGAGAAGGGATTAAAAACCAAAAAAAAACGTTTTTCAAAACATAATGAGTAAATGTTTCAATTTCTATCCCTCAAACTCCATTTTTGCAGCTTTTACATGCAGCACATCCATGGATAGCCAGTCAGCCAGATCCACTTAAAAACTGAAGAAACTCATCTTTTGGTTGACAATTTCTAATATTCTTGTTGTGTGAATGTAAAAATGCAACTGGCAAATACCACAAGTAGTGAGTACTTAGTATAAAACATAAGTTAGTACTCAGTACAAAATATAAGTAAGTACTTAGTATAGAATATACATTCTGTTGCTCTTAAATAATAAGACTTGGCTTATTTTAGACAACGTATCAATTAGAATTTTATGGTAAAATTCAATGAAACTTTTTTCTCATCGAGTCTTATTTCATAAATTATTCTGATGCTGATCATTTCAAAGAATTTGTTCAATTTCTAAAAACTTCTCACTGGTTTTTGACATGCATGTGCATCCATAGCTCTCATCATCTTCAACATCCTCTCAGCCATCATATTCATATGACATGCATTTCTGCCCATAAGCCTCGGGTAACATTTGAAAATATTCAGTAGCCATTTTAATTGATTTTACGTGAGTGGAATAAAACTTTCAAGGCTTTTTATGCATATACAATGAAGTCCTGGTGCCGTAATAGAGCCCCCTGGGAATTTTCAAGTTGTATAATGAAACCAATTGAATATGCTAGAGGGATCTTCAGTGAGTAGGAATATCTTAGGTGAATCAGTTGCAAAAACACTTCACTGTTATTTTTCATAATGGTGGAATTTACCATGGTGTCCTTGTCAGAATTTTTTTTTTTCATCAAAAATGGACATACTTTAGGAAAGGAAATTTCATGTTGAGTAAAGTTAACAGAAGATCCAGAGCAAGCCATTTGGACTTATTTAAAATGAAATACATTTAGAAGTAATGCTTTTAGGGCATTGTACTGCAATGTGTTGAAACATTATACATAGGACAACAATATTGAATCGCTTATTTATTCTGTAGCCCTGAAAAAAAGATCTATTATGAAATAATCAAGAAGAATAACTTTACAGAAGATCATGTATTAGATATGCACTAAGGTATTTCGTATTTCATATCTTAGAAAATGAAAAAAGGCAAGTACAAACGTCCCCCGATATAACACTATTCATTATAGCAGAGTTTGCAATATGAGACTTGTGGTTTGCATTAATCTTTTGAATTACAGCATGAACATTCATGTACACACACACACACATATGCATATACATGTTTGCATACACATGTATACACATACACATATTTACTTCTGAACAGAATTTAGATATGCATACACATGTATGCACCTACACATATCTACTTCTGAACAGAATTTAGATATGCATACACATGTATGCACCTACACATATCTACTTCTGAACAGAATTTAGATATCAATACAATGCAATAACCTTTCAAATTACTGCATAGATATACTGAAACAGTTTTTGATATTCTGTTAGTAAAACAACAGTTATTTACTGGTAATTTGATGTCATTCATCCTGGTGTAAGACTTAAGCTATGCACCTTTTTGTTTCATTTACCTCCACAATAATTTCATTCATGTTTGGATGAATGTCTCACCATTTTAAGAAACCCTTTGACTAAATAATCATCTGGGTGGTAATTAATTGTTACTTACTTGATAAAGTAAAATGAATCTCATCAAGAGAAAATATTCAAAGATGGAATGAGTTATCTGAAGAAGAAGTCGCAAAATCTTCAATGTTTTACTACACAAAATGAAATTTCAATTTATTTTTCTCTTTGCTTCTAAATTCCTTGGCAGCATTTGACTTCCTGTTGTCTTAATTTAGTAATCAATGTCTGACGTTTCTTAACAATTTGATCAAAGATAGATTTCATTAGTCAGGTGTACGTGTGTGTGGTGGTGTTATGTGTATGTATGATGGGTATGTGAGTGTGTGTTTGTGTGTGTGGCCGGTATATGTTTGGTGGGGTATGTATATGTGTGACTATGTGCATGCGTGTGTTTGTGATGGGGATAAATGAGTGTGTGTGTGTATGTGGTGGGTGTGTGTGTGTATGACCAGAATGTGTATGTGCATGTGAGTATGGTAGGAATGTGTGTTTGTATGTATATGATGTGTGTGTGTGTGCATATGTGTGATGGTGGATGTGTGTGCATGTGTCATGTGTATACGTGTGTGTATGGTGGGGATCTGTATGCAATAGGGATGTGTGTGTGTGTGTGTATGAATTGGTAAGTGAGGATGTTGAGAACTGGGAGATGCCCCGCTCATCATTTCATCCATAAAAAAAAGTCAGCCATAGATGTTCTTTTCTTGTGTGAAGAGCTAGTAAGTGTTGCCAACTTTATTTTTATGTTTATATTCAAAATTGTGTCAAAACATCTTAAAACCCCCCAGAAACATCTAAATTCTTCAGATACATACCTAAAATCTTAGGGAAATTTCCATTCATTTTATTCCTTCCAAACGTTCCTTCATTTTAACTATCAAAGTAACTTTGCTTCCTTTTGCTTTGTAACAATTTTCTTCTAATGTTGTTCAGATGACCCTGATTATTGATTTTTGAAGTGATGGGAAAGAAAAACGGACTTTGGCCAATGGTCAAAATGTCTGTGTTATTGTAATCATGTGAGAAATATGATCCCTTCCACCTCAAAGGGTCATTCAGTGCACAGTCTGCAAACATCACAAGGAAGATGAAATATTTGACAAGCTTGTTTACTGCAAGGTCAAACTTCACTCCTATTTCTATTCAAACAGAACATGATTATTGTAACATTTGTATGGTATATATAATGAATAAATAATTATAAGAAAATGTATATTTTTTCAATAAATGTCTTTATTCATTAAAATGAAATAAGCTCTTGTGTATTTGGTACATAAATTTTTATAGATGCGTAAGATTTGACTGTTTGGCTCAATTGATAATACTGCTGCATACCAATCGTGGGTTGGGACTTAAATCATGGTAGAGGAATTTTTATTTCATATAGGTTTTCAGGAGGTTTTCAATTTTTCTCTTGGGGGTCCAATCTACAATGTGAGTTTATCCTAATTTCATGCCTTAGTTTGTGCCCAGCAGTATTCATGCTTGCTCTTCGAAAATTTAAACTTTTCGTAGTGGGTATGACCTAACAAAAGGAAAGAGAAGTGCTTATTTAATTGATCACCTCTTTTTCCAATCTTTTTAATTGATCATCTTCAAAACAGCATGCTGCCAAAAGATGTCACTCATGAGATGGTTTCTATTGAGTGTCTAATCAGACCTGTTTCAATACTTTTTTGATTTTTATATTTTTTATTCTTTGGTCCAGATTTTATCAATTCTGAAACTGTATAAGGATGTGAAAATGATCTCTTTGAAGTGAATTTGATACATTCTGCATTCATGGTAGACATATATATATATATAGGTAGTATTGACTTTTGCTAACTTCGAACTATTCCAGATAATGAATTACATAATGTTTTTCTTCATGCATTATTCGTAGATATTTTGTGAATGAAAATCTTGTTTAAGTCAAATAAAATCATCAACCAATAGTTTCTAAACTGGGGCCCATGGCCCCTAGGAGGGGGGATCCAGAAAAGTATTACAAGAGAACCGTGAGTCAAGTTTAAAATTTCAAGAGCTTGCATTGTAAAATCTATATAATATATTTCCCTCCTTTCAAACTATATATCTATGTGAAGCAGTATTTTCTGCACAACATTAAAAACAAATCATTGTAATTGACTGAATGCTCAGAAAGAGATGAAAATCTATCTGTCGACCATTCAACCAAACTTCAAAGAGATTTGTTTAAATAAAAAATAAGATATCATTCATCTCATTGACTTTTCTTTCCTTTCCCTTCTATTTTGGAAAAAGAAACTTCCATATGCAGAGCTCATTGCACCAGTTTTTCTGGGATAATATTTCAAACACTATCAGTTCATTTAGCTCAAAATTTCCAAAACTGGATCTGTGGACCCCTTGATGTTCATGAAGGTATAACAGGGAGGCAACATTTCAAGAGACTGCCATGTATTTTTCTTTTTTCCAATGAAGTATTTATAAGAAGCAGGATTTTCTACACAATGATTAAAACTAATCATTTTAAGAGACTAAGGCAGATTTTAGAATCCAACCATCGACCATTGAACCAAACTTCAAAGAGATTTGTAAAAAAGAATGAAATATCATTCATCCCATTGACTTTTGTTTCCGCTTAAAAGTGGAGATATTTTTCAAATTAAATGGAGTTTCAGAAAACCCGTAATGGTTTATTTTTACAAACTAATCAATTTTTGGCTAGATCTCACAAAAATATGCATATGAAATTGAATGAATGGCTATGTCAGAGGTCTGCAAAGTTTTGTCTCTTGCAAAATGGATAATTCTATACATTAAAGGTTGCCAAAGATCAGCTTGCCCTGGGCACCAGGCTGCCTGAGGTTGGCCACTATGCCAGGGTGCCTAGGGCTGCGGCAGGTCATCTGGAAGCAGGGCCAACCAAGTAAAAAATGTCCTCTATCTTAGAAATGATTGTTCCTCAGAGGTCATGAATCAGTGGAAATATTTGGGGGGTTTTTTCCAGTCAATGTCATCATTTCAGTTCTTGGTTGCCATTTGTATTAATGTTTATTCGTTCGATAAAATGAATTCAGTTTCAACAATTCAGCTTTGTTGTCCTTCCTTGATATTTATTGTTTTATGCACTGACACGGACCATTCGTTGATTCTGCTTGTCTGGCTTTTCTAATCTGATAAACCCAGTCACTATCTGGGTGGAAAAAACATCCAAAGCAATTTGTTTCGAGTATTTCAAGACAATATTTCCATTAATTTTGACTAGTATTTTGAGCTTCATCTTAATTTTAGGCTATTTTTATCAAGTTTCATAGTTACAAATTGTGAGAAAATACCAAAAATTGAGATGGAGGTACAAACTAGTAAAAAATTAATGAAAATACAATTAGAAACCATCAACAAAAACTGTCATCTGCACTGTCAACATGAACGGTTGATTTGGCTAGTTATGTATGTATATATGAATGTATATATCGTACATACAGTTTACACAAATTGAGCTTCAGGGCTGAAAATCTAAACATTTACCCCTTATCAAATCTACAAAAAACTTTTTTTTAAAGATTTTCCCCCAATGAGATTCCAGTTGAAGGGTCAATTTGTGCTAAGTTTATGCTGAATTGATCCCTTAGTTTGTGTCCGGCAGCATTTGTGGTTGCTTTTTGAAAATGTGGACACTTTTGGTGATTACAGCACAACAAAGGATTGTTCATTGATCACTACATTTTCTAATTTTTTAATTGATCACCTGAACATGACATGCTGCCCTAAGGCTTTGGTCACATAGCAGTTTCTATTTAGTGACTAACCAGACACCTCTACAAATCTATCTATATAAATGTTAAGAAAAAGAAATAGATATATACATACATAAAATCAACAAAAATAATTACACAAATACTAATAACACTAACACCAATAACAGAAATGGACACACTCATATGAACAGACAAAGCATCCCTCCTCATTCCCATATATTGACCCATCCAAGGAATTCAGAAGACTCAACCAAACCCCCTGACCTGCAGGTAACCTTTCCATCATCTCAGATACACACTACAAAAAAATGAGGACCCCCCACCAACCACTAAACATGGAAGGAGGGCCAGAAAACAATACAATCCTTAAGAAGAATTTTAGAAGACTTAGTAAACAATAACCACACATCATCAGAATCAAGGAAGTAATTAATCTTAGTAAATTTAGATTCCCTAAGGACATCTTTAAACTCGTAAATAAGAGCCTAAATTTCTGACCCTACCCCCACACTTCAACAAGAACATCTTTAACAAGAACTTCAACGATTTATTTAGAGGAATTAAACTTAGAGCCCACTTTAGCAAATCACACCATGATAGTGATATCATAGATAGACTTAAAAACTCCAACAAATCTTTCACCCCAAAGAACATAGAAATTACTATTCAAACACTTGAACTTGCAGATAAAGATGACATTAAAACCTACACTAACAACTGCAATAACCAATCCTTACCACACGACAACCTCACCACTAAAGAACAAAAATCTCTTAACAAGCTTTAAAATAATACAGACTTAATAATCACTAGAGCAGATAAAGGGGGAGTTATTGTCATTTGGGGTTTAGATGAATACCTCTTCGAAGCAAACATACAACAAAATAACACAGATTTCACAAAAAACTCCTTAACGATCACTTCAATGAATACAAAAACATAATAACCCAATCCCTAACAGAGTTATATAAAAACATGATAGATAAAAGAACACAGAATATACTTAGACCCACTTCCACAAAATCTGCTGGGTTCTACCTACTTCCAAAAATCCACAAACCAAATAACCCAGTTAGACCAGTCATATCTTCCAGAAACTGCCACATGTACCAAACTATCTAGATACGTAGATCACCATGTCAAATCCTTAGCAACACAAGTTAAATCCTACATACAAAACACCAAGACCTTCTAAACAAAATCAAGTACCTCACAACAATCACAAACAAAGCATTTCTAGTCACTATAGATGTCAAATCTCTATACTCTAACACCAAATACGATGAAGGCATTCAAGCCCTTAAAAAAGCCATTAACAATAGAATGACTAAAGAACCCAGAACTGAAATAATTACCACTTTTATGCTACGCATTTTAACACTCAATAGCTTTAACTTCAATAATAGACACTTCCTCCAAGTGAAAGGCTGCGCTATGGGCACAATAGTGGTTCCCTGCTATGCTAACATCTTCATGGGCGAATTCAAAGAAACCCACATATACCTGGAAGTATACAATGCTTCCATTTTCTATGTTAGATATATAGATGACATTTTTTTCATATACTCAGGAGATAAAGCCAAACTAGAGAATTTCTTTGCACATGTAAACTCTACACACTATTCAATTAAATTTGATTTTGTGACATACACTGATGCCACAGCCTTCTTAGACACCCACATATACATAGATAGTAATAGAGACCTCCAAACCACCCTGTAGTCTACACCCACAGATACTCATGAAGAACTCCACTCTAAATCAGCCTACCCCAACACCCACCTACCATCTTCACAAGCATTTAGAATTTGAAGAATTTGTTCTACAGAAAGTGAACTCAACCATAACCTATTACAATATTTCACTAAACAGGGATACTCATTAGATGATATAAATGATCAAATAAAAAATGGCAACTACAATACTCAGAGATGAAACAGTTATGCTCTCTAACAATAATAGACCTGACTGCCTACCACTTATAACCACCTTTAACAACACACTCCCACCCTTAGCACATATCATCAATAAGAGATGAAGTATCTTCACACTTGAAACAGATCTCAAAGAAATATTTGTAGACCCTTGTGTCATCACCTACCACAGACCCCAAAGCATCAAAGATATGATTAGCAACAACAATATAATAAACAATAAAGTGTTGCATAACATCCCTAAATCCACTAAATTCTTTCCACCACCTCAAGTACACCAACACCTTCACTAGCTCTACCACTAACAAGAGTTTCTACATATACCATAGCACTGTCATAGCAAAAACATTATGTACCTCCTAGAATGTAATAGATGCATTTTACAATGCATAGGCAAGTCCAAGTGGCAATTCAACATTAGACTCAATAACTAGAGACACAGAATTAAATTACAAAACCATCCCTGTCCACTTGCCATAGAACTACACTTTCACAACTCTGGACACAATTTTGCCTCAGACACTAGATTCATAATCATTGAAAAAATAGAAAAAAATACTCCCATGGACATAAGTGAAATTCAAGAAAGGCATGAGGATATGTGGATCAATAAACTCAAAACTAGTGGATTTAACACCAAACTTAACAACCCTAACCACACAGATCACTAAATCATAATCCTCCCACGAATAACAACCTCACATCCACACTCTACACCCCTTCATGTATATCTAATATTGGGAACTTTGCAATCACACTGACCCATAACAACTAAAACCTTTGTATGGTATTCCACTTGTACAAATTTGAACCAACAAACTTTCAATGACCTGCAAGGATAATACATATGAAGTTCCTTAACCTCATCACCTCACCATCTATACAATCCCTAACCTATCCACACAATCCGACATTTAACCACTTCCCTTCTATCCTAACACCCTATGGCCTCTGCAAGACCTGCTAATCAGAGACAAGCACAGACTTCATCACTGACTGAACAAGTCCCACACATCAGGATGACCCTAAAAGATGGGATTCCAATTTTCACTCACAAAGCGAAGCATCTAGTGGTGGATTCATGTTCCACAGTGAACTTTTAACCACTAAATGGTACACACACACACACACTGTGCACACACTACTAAAGATGGGAATACCTTCCAAAATACGTTTAGCTCACCAATGAAAACTTTTATGGATTGATAATCTAAGTTTCCATATACTTTTACTCCTGAATCTGTCTCACTTCCTATTGTTAACATTATATATATATATATGCATACACATATATATACTACTGTTTCTTTTGAGTCACTCTCTGATATCTTGTGTCTGTTCTGTTGGATCCTAGAAGCAAAGTTAATGACACAGGCAGATAAGAAAGATTTTGTTAGCAAATGATTAAATGTGACAAGCAAACTTATGACAAGAAGAGCAGTTACCTTTGAAGGTAAGAGAAATCGGATGGAGACACAAAATAATGAGATTTAAATTGTTGTTTTACAGGTGCAAAAAGAAATCAAAAGGTGTAAGTCAAAGAATTTGTGCAAAACAAGAAATACAAACATCTTTTTTATTGATTTTTACTCAGAATTTAGTTTTAGTTCCTGGATTGTGACCCAAGACAAGTGGGAGAATTTGTGAAAAACAAGGAAAAAAAGTACAAATATCTTTGATAATGACTTTGCATGGAATTCACTTTAATGTTCCAGGATTGTGACTAACACTAATTGATAGTATAGTCATGCTTGGATAAATAAATCAAGACTTACAGTAAATTTACCCTTTGCTAGCTAGGTTACTTGATGTTGTTAATCTTAACTCATAAATTCACATACTGCTTGATACAACACATAACTAACAGTGGAGCTCTTTGGGGAAAGAAACAGATTTTGGTAAATTTATAAAACCGATAAAAAGTAAAGAAGTTTTTAAAATTCGCCCAAAGCTGGAAAAGAGGTAAATTTGATTGGTTGCTATTGCCCTTGATATTAACATTTCAATTTTCTTTTTATGAATTTAATAGTTGAAACAGTTTCTGTATCCATCTTCACTATTTGTTGGTTGATTTTATTCATTTTTAGGTTCACAAATGTTTTCATGGAAATGCTCTTCTTTTAGATTAGCAGGGAAACTCATATATATATATATATATATGAGAGACTGGGGCTTGTTGGATATTAGAGTAAGTCAGACCACAGGTTTTTATTTTAATTTTTTAGTCATTTTGGTCAAATGGCTCAATCAAATCTTGTTCCAGAAATCTGGCACTAACGTGTTGCAGACTGACGGAGCGAATGCTAAAATACTATTTTGCTCATTAAAAGTAAACTTGATGAAGATTTATTTGGATCAGGTTTCAGAACTAGTGAATGGTATCAGCAAGATATTCATAACTGTGACCAAATCTGTATATCAAGGGTATTGTTGGGAGCGACTTTTAAGCTCAATCCATTGACGGTAGTAATTGTTACCCCAAAATAAATAAGTCTGTGTTAACGAAAAATTGGTCCCTTTACCATGGGGTAAATTGGTTTAAATTTTTCCCAAGTCCAGCAGCGCCAAATATGTGCCTATCTTTTATTTCATTTGCTGATGTTCCCTTTTTTCATAAAATTATTTTCCAAGTCGTATAGCAGCAAATTAATGCCAAGGTATTTTCTTTTCTGGTTATGTTTCTTTTAACATGTCTCCAGTCACAAGGAATTTATTTCGATCTGTTATTCATAAGTCAAAGTCTGAAGGTATTTGGTGAAACCCTTTTATTCTAATTTTTTAGAAATTTATTACTATGTCTACTGAAGAAGTATCAAATAATATCATGCCCTGTACAAAGATACTGTTAAAGTCAAAGCTGGATGTTACTTATTTTTTGGATTTGGAGAAAAGGGAAATATAAAGCAATACAAAATTTGAACTGCTCAATGATTTTGTGAAATGTTATATGCAATTCAAGCCATGAATGGCGCAATACCCTCATATGATTCATTTTTAACATATTGACACTCAGTTTAAGCCATGAATGGTGCAATACCATCATGTGATTCATTTTTAACATATTGAAATCATGTGATACTTTCTGAGATATTGATACTCAGTTTAAGCCATGAATGGTTCCTCTGACACTGTATCAAAACATTCTCCACAATGCTATGAGTACAAAAACAAAATCAACTAGCCCTGTTCCCCTTGTATATATATATATATATATATATATATATATATATTAGTTTATACATATTTGGACAGCAATTCTTCTTTCAAACGGGTTTCATTAAACATTAAAAACAACTGGTAATTTTTGTCAATCTAACTTTTTTGATACTTTTTTCATTAACAAATAAGCTGTTTTATCACAAGATCAAAAGAATGAAGGAACTCTCCAAAGTTCATTACATACCACTTTGAGCTCTTCCAACTGTTGTCAGTCATTTTCAAAAGGGAGTCCAGCACTTATTGTAATAGTATCAGTGATGTTTTATATCATTAATGCCTCTAACCAAAGTTATAATACCAATATGTGATACTTCCTTAAGGAGAAATAAGTGATGCCAAATAATCGACACTAAGAGACTGATGATGATGATAATGAATCCAATGTATCTTGCCACTAAGGCGTTGATTTCTCATATGATATGTTATGTTATTCCAGTGACCCAGTAATAGAATACTTTATTTGAAAACAAGAAAAAGTATTAAGTTGAATTGACAAAAATTATCTGTCATACTTATTGAAAAAATGTATGTATATGTGTGTCTGTGTGTTTACGGATCTCAGGGGTTCTTTTTGATACAGGAATCTCCTTCCCCCTGATGTACCAGACATTAATGATATGATAAGTCATAGTCTAAATCCAGAAAAATACTTTTTCTATATTCTTCTATAAATTGAAGTACTTTTGGGTGATTGTCTTTTGTGGCTCAATCTCTGATGTTCTTGAAATGGTGGAAAAATTGACTTTTCTATAGAACTTCATAATTTTGAAATATTTCAATAAAAGTGATCTTTTTAAAAGATTGTTTCTTTCTCTATTGAACCTTGCAAAAAGCAGAAATCAATATTTAATCTAAGTCTGAACTCTTTTCTTTGTAAAAATTCATTACTATTATTCAATCAATTTAGATTTACAAATTTTGTCTATATATATATATATATATATATATATATATATATATATATATATATATATATATAGCAGTTATTTGGGCCTCTGACTTACCAGCTGGCTGATAACCTCAAATAGAGTTTCATGTTGAAGTAATCCTTTTATAACTTGTGATCCTTACGAATGAAACTTGTGCTTGCATAATGATCATTTTTCTACAACAGTATTTGTGTGGATGATTGAATCATTTAGATGTTTGAATTAATTCTATATAGGAGAGAAAAAATCAAATTTTCAATTTAAACTTTCCTGTTGAACAATTTCTACAAATTATGATAATTTAATGCAGGAAACTTCAAGAAACCTGTGGTGTCCCTCTCTCTTCTGATACCCTAATCACGTGCTTATTTCATTCAATGGTTAATCCAGGGCTGCTTGCATATATCTTCCTTTATTCCTTCGTTACATGTCTATGATCAATTGAAATCCATTTAATGCTTTATGGGTCTCTTTTAGAATAAATCTATGGTAATAATGGTTCCTTTGGGAGCCACCATTAAATGATTCTATTTCAGTAAATACATGTCTGTGGTCATTTTATGAATTTTCCTGCACATACACAAACACCCCATACCCACCAGCAACAAAAAAACCTTAGAACAATAAATGAGACGTAACTAATAAGCAATACTTCACACCTTGTTCTTCCCACCTCCCTATCCCTTGGAACATTTTATGCAGGGTCATTTTTCATCTCTTTTTTTTAGTCAGACAAAATTACCTCCCCTAAAACAATCTCATCTGGTTTTGCATTTATCGCACTTGATTGGTGGTTGGCCTGGTTATTGATGGATGGAATTGTTGGTCTGAGTGGAAACGAACCCAGGGGAATTGGTAGAATTTGATTACTGAATGTTGCAGTCACTTAACTTGTCCTTAAATATAAAAACAGGTCTGGTTGGTCACTCTATAGAAACCATCACATAACCAATGTCTTTTGGCAGCATGCCTTGTTAAGGTTAATCATTAAAATATCAGAATTTTCAAAAAGATATGTGTGAATGCTACTGGACACAAATTAAGGGAATAATTTAGCATAAACTCACATTGCAAACTGAATGCCTTAAAAAAAAAAAAACTATTTACAGGGGAGTGTGAGTGATACATACATTGCCAACCAGGCAGAACCACTCAAAAAGTGTACCAATTTTTATTGACAGTTTTGGTTGCCAGTTTCTAATGAAGGGGAAAAACCCCAGCATGAGAGAGGAAAAAGAGAGAAATTATATTATTTGATTTGGAGTTGATTTGTTGAATCCTCTAAGTGTATAAAAGGGACAGAACTGCATTTAGGGAAGTTAGTCAGACTGTAAATTGACATAGTTTCTGGAGAACTTTCCAGCACCCCGTTCCTATATATATACTGAAAAACCATTAACGACTCCCAACTTTTACCAGATCATCTTCTGATTTACAAGAATATTTACTGAAAACATGAAATTGTTGGTTAATTGTCCACGTAGTCAAATGAGGATATAAAGATAGATAATCTTAATTCCAAACAATCATTCTGACACTCCTATAACAATAATAAATGTGTTTATACATGACCTAATACGTTACAAATGACAGAAAAAATCTTTTTACATTTTCATGGGATTACATTACACATCTATTAGAACTCAAGAAGGAGTTAACTTACTCTATGCTTCCCTAGGATACTGAGTCAGTGTCCACTCTTGCGTTGAAGTCACCAAGAATGAAGATTGTTTATTTCTGGAGTGTTCAACCAGAAGCCACCTAGGCCAGAGTAGAATGGTGTCTGCTCATTAGGTTTGCATGAAGAGTCCAAATATAGAAGCTAAAGAGCATAATCTACTTCTGCTTTGTTCAGCATTGTGATCTTGTCAGAATGGACTATTGGTTGCTTGGTGAATTTAGCGGTAATGTTTTTTTTATTATGAAACCTATACCAGAAACACTTGGTTTTTAGTTTTCATGACCAGTAAAGAGAGTAGCCTGATCTTCATTCTTTAGTTTTCATTTGCTCTGGGGAGCAGACTTTTGTCCATATCCTACATGATTCTGATGTTCCAGCAGATGAGCTTAGATCATTTACCATTCAATTTCTGGGTGTTTTTGTCATGTTTATTGGCGCCGATGATTGCATAAGTATGGGGAAAGATGAGGGGAAAAATAAATCAATGATGAATAAGTGGGATCAAATGAATGCTTGACAAAATATTGGGTGCCAAATAAGTTTGCACAAATAACCGGGGACAGATAAGTGGAGGGTACATAAGTAGATAATGCATAAGTGGATGGCAAATAAGTGGGTGGGAAATGAATGGGGACAAATAAGCAGGGTCTCATAAATGGGGTACATGTAAGTGGGGAAACAAATGAGCTGGCAACAGATGAATGGGGACAAATAAATGGGTGACAAATCAATGGGTGACAAATAAATCTGTATCAAATAAGCTGAGGACAAATAAATGGGTGAAAAATGAATGTGACAGATAATTTGGTGTCAAATAAATTGGTGACAAATGAATAGATCACAAATAAGCATTTATTTATCACAAATAAGCAGGGAACAAACAAGTGGGTAATAAATGAATGGGTGATAAATTGGTGAGTGATAAATAGATTGTTAATGATTAAATAGGTGACAAATGAGTGAGTGACAAATAAATGGGAGACAAATGGATGGCTGTCAAATGAATGGGTCACAAATTGATGTGTGATAAATGAATGAGAGGGGGACGAATAAATAGGAGACAAATCAATAGGTGTCAAATAAATGGGTGACAAATAAGCATTCATGTGTCACAAATAAGCAGAAGATAAATGAATGGGTGAAAAATCAATGGGGATGAATGAATGGGTGACAAAATAATTTGATAAATGAATGGATGCCGAAAATGGGTGAGAAACAAATGGGAGATAAAAAAGCATGGGACAAATAAATTGGTGATAAATCGATGGCTGTCAGATAGATGGGTGACAAATAAATGTCATAAATCATTGGTTAATGAATGACAAATAAATGGGTGACAAATTAGCAAGTGACAAATGAATGGTGACAAATTTATGGGTGACAAATAGATGGGTGACAACTGGATAGGTGACAAATAAGTGGGTGACAAATAAATGGGAGACAAGTGGACGAGTGACAAATGAATATTTGATGAATTAATAGGGTGACGAATGAGTGGGGGCAAATAAATGGGAGCCAAATGAATGGATGACAAATAAATGGGTGACAAATAAACAAGTGACAAATAAATGGGTGACAATTAAATAGGGATAAATTTATGGGTGCCAAATAGATGGATGACAAATTAATTTGTGAGTAATAAGTTGGTGATAAATAAATATCACAAATTGATTGGTGACAAATAAATGAGTGGCAAATGGCTGGGTGACAAATCAATGGTTGATGAATAGTAGGGGAACAAACGAATTGTTGATAGATTAATGGGTGACAAATGAGTGGGGGAAAGATAAATGGGGACAAATGAATGAGTAACAAATAAATGATTGACAATTAAATGGGGACAAATTTATAGGTGACAAATAAATGTGTGCCAAATAGGTGGGTGACAAATGAATTTGTGACAGATGAGTTGGTGATAAATGAATGTAACAAATTAATGGGTAACAAATAAATGGGGACAAACAAATGGGTGACAGCTGAATTCATGATGAATGGTGATGAGTAAATTGGTGACAAATGAGTGAGTGACAAATAAGCAGGTGACAAATATATTAGTGATGAATAATTTTCACAAATGAGCGGGCAACAAATAAATGGATGACAAAAAAAAGGGACAAATTGATTGGTGATAAATAGATGTTACAGATAGGTGACAAACAAATGGGTGACAACTGAATGGTGATAAATAAATGGGTGACAAATGAATGGATGACAAATAAATGAGTGACAAATAAATGGGGATAAATGGGTGGGTAGCAAATAAATGGGGACAAATTAAAATCAAAATGATTAAGTGGTTAGCAAATGAGTGGATGACCAGTTGTTGAAGACAAATAAGTGCGGACAGATGAGTGTGGACAAATGATGTAACGTAATTTTTACAACAATACCTACAGTGAAAACTGAGAAACGGATAGTGTTGGTTACAATGCTATAGCTACATCCTATGAGTTTCTGACATGAGTGAAATATTGAGAGTATGATTTGTGTCAGTCAGTTGTTGTCGATGATCAAACTTTCACTTCACCAACCTCTGACAATTTTTTACATACTTTACGTTTGACCCAAATTTAAAATCTTACACCAGGTAATTACACTCAAGGGTGTTATCATACTGTATTGTACACAGACATTATATTATATGACATTTTTTTTTCTTAAACAATCGGGTAACTTACCCAGACTACCTCAAAAACGTATTTGACAATGAGGGATCAATAAGTATAAGAGACATGACCAATTTTTGTGTCACTTCTCTTTATGTATCTCTCAATATATATATACATATATATTAGCAGTCAACAGCAGGTCATCAAAGACCATGATTGTGGCAATCTTTACCATGTCTTACTGATAAACTTTCCTATCTTATCTCTCTTTCTTGTGTCTTTCTCCACTGCTTTCACTGTCCCATGACCACAAATTGTTTAGGCTTTTGCTCAATCTTTTATCCTTGAATTCTTCTTTAGAAAATGTGAGCAAAACATATTGTTTCTTTAACAGACAAATCTCTTCTGGTACAATGAGTCACCACAAATGACTGCTATCGAGACACTGGAAGAGTCGGTCGGTCTCGCATGGTTGGTCATGGCTTTGTGTGGCTTTGGAACCTAACCGGTAGATTAGCTTCAATACTTTAGGGCAAAACAAGCCAGACGTCTTGACCGCAACCAATATAAACTCGTATCTATTGGCCAGTGAGCAAAGTTGGTCCAGTGACAATACCTGGCTTAGTAGCTAACAAGATAGACAGATATATACCAGATACATTGAAGCTATGATATGTCATTAATTGCTTGATACCACTTCTAATTCACAGTGGAACTCTTCAGTGGAAGGGAATACTTTCTTAGAATTATCATGATAGATAGAATTTTTAAAAAAGAAAAGTATTCATCCAAATTTGGAAGGAGGTAACTGTAATCACTAATTATTTCCCTTGGAATTTAAATTTTCTTGTACGAAATTACGATTTAAATGCAGATGACAGCAGTATACCCTGAAATGAATTTAATGCACTTTTAGAAAATACGATTCCCTGTCTGGTCATAACAATCACCGTTGAACTGATTTTTATGATCCAAGATGTGAAATACGACTGAAAAACAAATCTTGAGAAATCTTTCATTTATTCGACCAGAAGTTACAACTTTATTCATTATTTTCGTTTCAATTCTGCCAAAGTCTTCAGCCGAGTTGGATGAACCGAATATTTCATATTTGAAATCATTCATGCGAAGAGAAGCGTTTCTGCTAGACAAAATCCAGGTGCTATATTTACCCAACAGGTTTTTAGAGTAGCTACATTTTGGTTTTGGGATCTTTTCTCCACTGAATATTTGGTCGGCGATTTCTCTTCATGTTGGCCTTTCTCTTCAGGCTGACTCGCTTGATAGAAAACGTTAATCTAAACTGTCAACATAGGTTTCTCCAGTTCTCAAGTTGATTTGGCTGTCTATGTGTATGGGGGGTACCAATAGAGCTAGAGGGTTGAAAATTAAAACATTTACTCATTATGCCAAGAAGAATGTTAATGCTTACTTTGTTGTGATCACTGCCAAACAAAAGGGGACAAAAGTTATTTATTCATGGATCACACCCTTTTCCTCATTTTTTCTATCATCCTACAACACAGAGTGACTAACCAAACCCGGTTTGCCTATTTACATATCTTTATTGCCCCTGACCTGCCTACCTGCCCCAATCAGAAACTTGTCTTCAGGCTGATTGAATTGCTTTGCTTGTTTCAGCTTTTTTTTCTCCTAAATCCTATTTTGATTGAAAATTCCTAAAACTTATCCCGAAGGGAATACTTACTATTTTTCACTGTGTACAGTATTTAATAAAATGAAAATAGTCACTGAGTAGAACTACCTCTTGGGTCCATTGCACCTTGGGCAAAATACTTTGTATTTCTTTGTTTCAGGTCAAAAGTACCAAATAAAAATAGTCACCAAGCAGAGCTAGCCTCCAGGTCCCTTGCAAGCTGAACTTTGGCGCCCTTTAAAGTATAGTATTATTTCCTTCAATAGTTTATATTTAGTGGTGAGAAAAAAATGAGATAAAAATAAAAAAGTTTATTACAATAATCAGATCAACATTTGATGAATATAGATTCATTATAACCTTTTTTTTCCTGGCTCTAGCTATTGTAAACTCTCTATCTCACCAAATTAGTTAAACCTGATTAAGCTTACTGTCAGTCACCAGAATTTTCTTTGCTAATAGTTTCTCTTGGATTTCCCTCAAAAGAAAGTATTCAACTATCAGAAATTCCTGAAGAATGAAACTTTGCAGGTATACGCTATATTAGTCCTCTCATTTCAGACTTTTTCAGTAATTGCTGCCAAAGAAAAGTCTAGCAGAGTAACTTATTTATTGATCACCTGTTTCTCTCACTTTCTTTAGTTCATTACCCACAACATGACATGCTGTCAAAAAACATAGGTCATGTGACGATTTCTATTGAGTGACTAAGCGGACCTATATCCCTCTTTGTAGCATTATCACAACACTTCAGCTGATATGTTCTTTGGGTTTTCTAAAGAATATGCTAAATCCAGTGGTCTTTAAATGCTGATTCATGTCTTTATTTATCTTTCATGATGTTCTTATTGTAGACACGGAAAAGACAATAAATGACGTCCCCAGTTTACAAGGTGAAACATCATTCACATTGTACACTCGAGCAGGGAAGTTGAAGAGCAGAAGTGGGAGAGAGGTAGTGATCTTTCCATAAAGATATCTGATCGCTTTCTTAAAAATTCCCATACATATACCAGTGACATTTTGTAAACAGCAGAAGGTGTCGGAAGTTGTGACAGAGGGCTTTTTGATTGACGTATTGAAATGACAAATCGTTTTGTCATTTACATCAGGGTCAACACATCATTATTATTATGATTATTCATGAAAAGATTTCTGTACTCATGCTACCAAAAAGGATATTATGTAAAGTATAGAGAAATGATTGTGAATAGCAAAATTGATAATAATAATGAATAGTTATAGAAATAGTCAATAGCCTATCAGTGTCCATTGTTGGGCAGACCTACCCAAAAATTTGCGAGACCGCTCTATCATGTGTGCCACTGAGCCAATACTTTCTGAACTAGTTTAGTTTGTCATGCCATCTTATTTTTTGCTGGCCATAGTTTCAGATAGAATCTTTGGTGATCCACATTTTGAGTCGAGATGTCCAGCAATCGTCAGGCATTCAGGTAACATGATTGATCCATTGCCATTTGAGATTTCTAATGGATTCCATGATATCTCTGATTCCCGGTTTTGATATACTGGTCAGTCTCGTGATCTCTTCATGTGATGTTGAGCATAATTCTCTCATGTGCATGTTGCATGGTTCTCAGTTTGAAGGCCAGTCTTTTGGTTAGGTTCTATGTTTCAGCTCCATGGGTGACTTTTGGGGGAATGCATTGGCTGTTGACCCTTTCTTTTAGGATTGATGGGATTTTCTTGTTCTTGAAGGTTGCTCCACCTGAAAAGTATGCCAATCTAGAGCGATTCTTTGCTTGATTTCTTCTTCTTTTGGGGATTTCATAGAGATTTGTTCACCTAAATAGATGTAACGATCATCTTTATTCAGCTCTGCCTTTTGTATTTTGATTGTTGTGTTTTTGTCTTCAAAGTATTTGTTGTATTTCGGAAGTAAATGTGAAGACTTTCTGGGATCACTTAGGGATTCACCATCAATCCTGATCCTTTTAATTTTCCCTGTCTAGGTTTTGGAAGATTATTTCAAAGCAGGTAAGAATTTGGATAAGCTGGTAACACCTTGTCTCACCCCTTTTCTGAGCTGAAAAAATAATTATTTCATTCTCTATAGCTTTGAGAAGAGTCATTAACAGCAATTTTTGTTTGGACAATCTAATCTCTTTTTGATGGTGTAATGTGTTATATCCGTTAAGGGAGAGAGTCTCTTTTATCGGTTTCTTTCGCTCCTCCCTCAATATTACATATAACACCTGAAGAAGGCCATAGAATGAATCCTCTGAAATGTTGCAACAATATCAAAGATGGATAGAATCGGTAAGATTATCTGAACAAAACTTTTTGGCTTGCATATCCTAATCATCATCATCATCATCATCATCATCATCATCATCATCATCATCATCATCATCATCAGCTGCTACTTAAAGGCCTTTTCCCATATCATGACATACATGATTGCGTTAATCTCTGCCATGTCTTATCGGCAAACTTTTCTATCTCGTACCTTCATCTTGCATCTAGTCTTTTCCCTCTGTATGTACTGTATCACAGATACCAATCAGTTAGCCTTTTGCTGCTGTCCCTTCTTCTCACTATGTGACCTATCCATCTCGATTCTTATTGCTTAATTACTTGTACGATATCCTTAAACCTCATCCTCTCTCTGATCCATGTTGATATTTTGCTATCGCCAAGGATTATATCTGACTCTGCTCTCTCCATAGCCCTTTGTGCTATTTTGAGTTTGTTTTTGAGCGGTTCAATAAGTTCCCGGGTTTTGCACTCATATGCCAGAGCTGGTATTAGGTTTTGATTGTATACTATACGCTTCAACTTTATTGGCAATTTATTGGAGATAAAAACACTAAGATCAAAATCGATGACACAGAACTCGAGAAAGTAGACCACTACATCTACCTAGGACAACGAATCTCCATGAGACCCTCAGAAGAAGAAATCAAGCAAAGAATCACACTAGGATGGCAAGCCTTTGGCAGAGCTAGCTCAACCTTCAAAACTGATAAGATCCCATTAATCCTAAAGAGAAGGGTGTATAACCAATGCATCCTCCCAATAGTCACTTATGGAGCTGAAACATGGAACTTAACCAAGAGACAGACCCGTAAACTGAAAACCATGCAACGTGCACACGAAAGGATAATGCTGGGCCTCATATGGAGAGACCACAAAACAGCACAGTACATCCGAGAAAAGACAAGAGTTAGAGTCATCATAAAATCTATAAAAAATCTCAAATGGCGGTGGGCTGGCCATGTTGCAAGAATGGCAGACAATTGATGGACATCACGACTCACAACATGGATTCCCTGAGACCACATGCGCAACCAAGGCCGGCAAAATGTTAGATGGAGAGACAAGCTAAACAAGTTCAGGAAGTACTGGCTCCGTGACGCCCATGATAGAGAAGTGTGGCAAATCCTGGGGAAGGTCTATGTCCAATGACGGACGCTAAAAGACTGATGATGATGATGATGATGATGATGATGATGTATCTATTCATACCAAATGCTTTCCAGCCATTGTTTTCTTCAACTTGGCAGTTATTTTTATCTATATCACAATGATCCAATTTTTGTTTGTAGGTTTGCTACAATAACACAGCATCGACAGCACATCATAGCACAATTTTAGTTAGTGCACTGCCATGAAAATGCTCCAACTCATGCACAATTTTTGATATATCCTGAAGAACTCTTCTCGAATTCCAGAGTTCCAGTCAAATCACAGATACAACATGATCAGATAAAAATTGATTCATTATCATTTCCGTCTATGGTTCCCTTCAAATGTGCCATGGCTCCTAAAGGGAGGCATATGGCCCATGTAGATATTTACTGGTCTATATCAACCAAAGACAATAACTGCCATCTTGTAGACAAAAGATAATGTTCGAATATGGTTGCCAGAAAGTAGACATTAACCAACTTCTAAAGCAGAGCCAAAGGAAATCAATCAGGTCTTTAGAGAGATGAAACATTTTTTTCTTTTCTGTAGATTGGGTCAGATTAAATCCGATTGATGTCCTAAGCACAACCCAACATCGGTACCCTCCCCTCGTCGTCTCTCCGATTGCTTGACTGACAGAATATTAACACTATGATTGAGACAGTGAATACTGTTGGTGAAATATGAGAGAAAAAAATATTCAAATCTCTTTCAGGACATTAATTTTACACGGATAAAACAATAAGTAACAGGTCTGTTAAGAATCCATCACATTTTTTGGCAGCTTGCTATGTTTGAAGTTATCAATTGGAAGGGATGATCAATGAATGAGTAAATTTCCTCGCCTTTTGTTGGGTGGTAATCACTAGAAGTCTGCATTTCAAAAAAAAAATAAGCATTAATGCTGCTGGACACAAACTACAGAATCATTTTAGCATAACTTTACATTGCAAACATTCCCCCACTAAACATCATTTTAGGAGGAATTTAGATTACTTCTCAAGATATGGTAGAATAGTTTATCATTTGCCAAATTTTGGGTTGGGGCATCATGAATCATAAAAAACCAGGGGTTGGCTGATCCATGGTTAGTCAACACGGAAACTTCATTTGTTATAGACCGTCTAAGGAAATTACTGGTTCATTTATTGAACCAGACATTGAAGGCACTGTCAGGATTGTAAGAGGTGATATAGTGATGTGTTTGCTAAAACCTATCACTACAGGTAGCACTAAGAGGGTAGCTTCTATGTAACAATCTAATGTCAACCATAATCAATATAATTACCGATGAATGTGTCTAGTCTAGGAAGAAGACTTTTTTTATTTTATATCATTACACGCAATGAACAATAAAATTCAGTTAGTTATTACCTTGAAAGGAAAATGGACATTTTGTTATATGTACATACGCTGAGAACCAAAGGATAGAATTAAGTTTAATACCTCAAGAGAAAACATGTTCTATGTATACAACTCAAAAGTGAGATTCAATAAAAGTTTGTTGAGCTTCAAAACATGTTTCTATTTACTTTACTGGGTATTTGAACATCTCATAAAATTTTGTTTCAAAGTCAAAATTGAATATGATGAGGAAATGCTGGCAATGTTGCCATTTGATATTTTTTTTAGCCAACTATTCAAATAGTTTGATTTCTTATTATCTTAGAGTGTTGAGCAAAAAGAAAAACTGTTCATGGTACTCCCACTCCCCACTATTGGTTTGAATGTTCAGCCCTATATCTCCATTGGTACAGTCTGTACATACATACATAGCCAACCAGCCAGCTGGACCAACTTGAAAAGTTAAGAAACCTTTGTTGATAGTATATTTGACAGGTTTGGTTTATTTTGGACAAGTCAGAAACCAAGAGAATTATGCTCTTCTTTTTTATAAGTATAGGTTACTCCACGAAAATATCTACATATTGTGAATTGTTAAGTGTATGAGAACAAAAGCTTATGTTGATAAGTTGAGTTTTTCCCAATTGATTTTTCCAAGAAAACTCCTGATACAAAGTTTGTCAAAAGTCATACATTACAGACAGCAGACTTTAGTCTCTAGATAATTTTCAAAATTAGCAGGACCTCTGGAAATTCAAATATTTATTCCTTGTCACTTGCAGCTAGGCCAGTAAGAGGATTGGCAAGGGGGTAGATCTTGGGTTATTTGGTATATAGTAGAGATCAGTCCCCTCCTTATGAGGATAAACAAAATCACCATAGGATGCTCTTGGATCTGTTTATGTCATCTGATATTCCCAAACATAACCTATCCACGTACTGACCAAGCTTGATGCTTCTTAACTTTGGGTATTGTATGATACAAAGTGATTTGGCCATTACACTACCTGTTGGAATAAAATGGGCAATCAATTTAGAAAACAAAATCTCAGATATTATGTAGCGTCCAATGTGCTGGTATTATGGCTTAGATGAATCGCAGTGAGTGAGTGTCCTTCTAATACCCTTGTAAACCATTCATCGTAAAGTCCAGCTGGTAGACTAACCATTTGTTCATTTTGATATATTTGATTAAAAACTACTGATTATCCTTGATTTTCATGAACTCAAAAACAGATCTTAATAGAAATTGTCATGTGACCAATATATTTTGACTACATGCTATGTTGGGGGTGATCAATTATGAAATTTGGAAAAGGGGTAATCCATGAATAATTACTTTCCTTATCTCTTGTTGGACAGTGATCACTAAAAAAGTCTGAATTTTCAAAAATAAGCATGAATGATGCCAGACAAAAACTAAGGGATCACTTTACTGATGATTTCTATTGAGCGACCAACCAGACCTGTTTTTGAATGTTTTAACTCCTGAGCCAGGATTTCTTTGCAAAAAGGATTGATGAAAATAATGTCCTTGTTATATTTTCTCTTTTACACTGAGCATGGCAAAGCCATCCCTGCTTGGGTATTTCATATATTGTTCACTAGTCTCTTCCATGCTCCTTGCCCTCTGCTTCGGTCTGTCTTGCTTTGCTGTTTTTCTAACCAATTATTCACACGTATGATGGTAGAATATTTTTTGCCTTGTTGTTTTACTTCTTGGGGTCTATTCTTCATAGAATTGATCTATTACTTCTACAGGGTGGTTTCGGGACTGATCGTTTGTCGAAGAGTCCACGTTGATGTTTTGTCCACATTTCTATGAATTAGAAGCCGATAATTTTTGGTCCAGTTTTTGTTTAGAAAGTATTGTTCCATTTGAATTAGTTCTGAATGAATAAATCAGGAAAGAAAGTCTCTGCCTGT
>OY735210.1:36446198-36616198 GCA_963457665.1 Thysanoteuthis rhombus | reverse complement strand
TCGGCAGCAGCTTTAGTGTAATTATACTCCTTCCTTCTCTCACTCCCCCTCTCTCTCACAATAAAGCGTTTTTTATGCTAGAGATTCCTTTTAGATTTTGGTTCCTATTCATCTCATCAAATTTATTGAAAAGTGGTAAATTGAATTATGACCCAAGCATAAACTGTAAGCTGTCAAAATACTGCTGTTTTCTCAAACAAATGAAAGATGTATGAGAAAATTGGAAACTACTGATTTATGAATACTCATATATGTAGATGAAACAGAATCTGACATGGAAGCCAAAAGCTATCTAATGAGTTTTGATGGGAGGGTTTGCAAGACTCCAATTTGCAACAAAGTGGCAACTAATTTGAATTTCAAATTGAAGATCAAGAAAAGATGAAGAAATTGGACATGACTACGAATATGTATAAAAATCTCACTCATTTCAAAGATCCATTAAAAAGTCTTTCAGATTGAATTATGACTGCAATATGTTGAAATATTTTCTCATTCAAATGAAGATGTTCGAGAAAATTTGAAACTCCTGATTTTATATAAGTAGAGTGAAACAAAATCTTACATGGGAGCCAGAAGCTATCAAATGACTTTTAATGGGATTTATGGGGGTTGAAGGCCTTGAATTTGCTGACAAAGTGATAAGTAACTTTAATTTGAATTGAAGATCAAGAAAAAGTCAAGAAATTGGACATGGCCAACGAATGTATACAAAAATCTCATCCATTTCAAAGATCCAATTGAAAAATCAGCAAATTTCATTGATTTCTTCAAATCATCTTGATACGTGACAACAGTAGAGCATTGACAGGAAGGACGCAGCTTGCCTTTCCCAGCACATCATGAACTTGATGGGAGAAGTACCAAAACAAATAAAAAGCAGTCAATTTTTGACAAAGGAAATTTATTCACTTTCCTATTTTTCCATATGTATTTTGAAAGTCTTACTGCCTTAGATGCATGACAAGTACCCCCTGGTACTTGGCACCCTGGGCAACTGCCCTTTTTTCCAGTGTCCCTGGTGGAACATATTCATTTAAACAACAAAGATGCTTGTCCAAATAATTTGTCAGACAGAATGAATCCTTGTGTATTTCTCCATTAGAACAAATGTTAAATCAATCACCACAGCATAAAAGAAAAGATTGGTTGGGGCTGGGGTTCTTTGAGGGATGGGAGGCGCTGCAGGGTTTCAAGATATGAAATGTGCATCACATCAGTAATATCAGTTCTGTCGTCTTTTCATGAATTTTAGATCAGCCTTGCAAATGGAAACTTGGAAATGATGCAGGCTTTGTGACCAATAAATCTTTTGAAAAAAGAATTGCCAGAATGAAAGAAAAATAAAGCCTGAAGATTCCTTCCAAAGAAAATCCTGCAAAGATCTTATCCGATGACAGTTTTAGACACGAGACAATATTCTGCATTGCAAAATATTACTTTGTCCGACACGAATTCGATTCTGCTTGCAATCAGAAACTGACACTGCATAAACACGTCTAATATAGAATCTAATACAATTCACGTACCTGCAGTTGATATAGTAAAAAAAAAAAAAAAGGGGGAACTCCTATGCCCTTCTATAGTTAGAAAATGATATTGTCAGATTTTTGTGCATTTTCTACAAGAATTAGATTATGTCAATCCACTCTATGAGAGTAGCAAGATTTATTTCGAAGATTAACTTCTGAATTACCTTCGTCTGCAGGGATCTCTTAGAAAGAGACATAGCCGAGGGATGGGGAGGACGAGAAAGCTCCGCCACAATATCAACTGACATTATACAATAACAAGGATCTTTATGTTCGTACATGCATTGAATAAATAATGATTCATTCTTTGGGGTTGTTTTTCACTAATTAAGTGATAATGAATGTCTATTAATCACAAACTTTCCTTTTTCATAAAATCTTACTAAATTTTGAGGGAGCTCCTCAAGAAGCCCCGCCCAATCACAAGCCCCCAAAGCTTTAGCTATGAGGTATGTCTCTGCATGCTACTGAAGGAGGCATCCAAATGCATCCAAATGGAACATCCTATGTATTATCCTGCTTGAATGTGTGTACGACTGTTATGCTTTTCTCCTTAAGATCAGAGTACAGTATCTGCCCAATACCAGGTTTTTCTGAGCGAGGAAAAGCATGGGATAGGAGGAGGGTTAGAAAGGGGTTGTCAAGTAGGAAAGATACAAATTTAAAAAGACAAAAATTTAAAAAAGGAAACCAGATGAATGTAAATAATGAATTTATATATATAGAGAGAGAGGGAAGGGATGGAAGTGAAACAAAGACAGAGAGAGACATTTACAGGTCTGGTTAATCTCAATAGAAACCTTCATGTGACCAACGTCTTTTGGCAGCATGCTGTGCTGGGATGATCAATTAAAAATACAAAAAAAAGGAATGATCAATGAATAAGTTCTTCAAATTCACTTAAAAATTCTGAATTTAAAAAATCAACCATGAATGCTAGACACAAACTAAAGGACAAGTTTGGCATAAGATTACATTGCAAATTGAACCCCGAACTAGGAACCTATCTAGGGTAAAAATCAAGTTTTCCTTAGACATAATAAGGAGTAAATGTTTAAATTTTCAGCTTTCTAACCCCATTGGTGCAGCCTTTACGCATGATACATACGTATATACATAGGGAGAGAGAGATAGCAAGCCAAACCAGCAAGCCAGCTAGACTGACTTGAATACTGAAGAAACTTATCTTGACAGATTTGGTGACAGCATTGTTTAACAGTATCTAATACATATATCGAGAGTTGGACGAGATGGAGTCAAAAGAAAGATGTAGATAGGGAGATGGATATCAAGACACAATGAGGTTGAGTCTATGAGGCAGGTATGAATAGAAAGGCATGAAAATTGTGATACATTGAAATTCTTTTTAAAGAGACAGAGCAAAAGAAAGGGTGCAGTTGAAAATATTTGTGCATCCTTATTCATTTCATGCATATGAGACAAATTCATGTTTATGTAAGATTTCGATAAGAATATATACAAGCAACAAAGATTGGAAAGGATAGGGGAGAGAATGAGAAGATACAAATGATGAGACAAGAGCAGAGGCATGAACAGAATATGGACAGGCAACAAAGATTTGAAAGATTTCGTTTAAGGTATCTTATCTAAATATTTCAGAATAATCAAGAATCTTAGTGACCTTGTTCAATTTAATCTTCTTTATTTTTCCAATAATAGTGAATTTTGCATCAGCGCAAAAATTGTGGTGATGCGGGCGGAAGTGTTGTTCTATTGTGAATAAGTTGTTGTAGTTGAATGATTTCATTCTGTGTTTGTAGTTGTTAAGTCTGCTGTCAAACCATCATTCTGATTAGCCTATATACTGTATTTCACGATGTGTGCACTCAACAAGATAGATGATATTATCACTTTCGCAGTTGAAACACTTGTAGATATCAAATGTCCTTTTCATCATGGAGTTGGTGAAGGTATCAGCATGATTAAGGTATTTGCAGCAGAGGCTATTTCCATGGTTGCATGTTTGAAAGAATTTGATTGTTTTAGGGGAACTGTTTCTATGGAATACTTTATTATCAATTATGGTGTTGCAGCTAATTAGATTTTTTATGTTCTTGGGTCTAGAGTAGGAAAGAAGGTCAGGGTCATAGAAGGTTTCTTTAAATTCTGGTTCCAGTCTCAAGATGTCCCACCAATTCTTGATAATTTGGGAAAGTGGGAGAAGTGGATCATGGAATGTAGTTATAAGGGGTACACTGTCTGATTTTTTTTGCGGGGGTCAATTTAAGGGTATTATCTCTGGTTATTGTGATGGCTTCATTGGTTGAATTTTTCATCAGGGTGTGTGGGTATCCCTGCATTTGAAATGTTATGTGAGGTTGTAATTATGTATCTTTAGTTCCTTATCTTCAGAGCAGATTCTTCTAATTCTAAGCGCTTGAGAGAAAGGTAAGTTTTCCAAAAGGTGTTTGGGGTGAGCCATTTTTAAGAGTCGGTACTGTGCCTATAGTATAGCCTTCAATTTTGAGGAAGTGTCTATCATTAAAGTCAAAGCTATCAAAGGTGAGTACATATGCATGAGGAGAGTGATGGTCTCTGTTTTTAGGTTCTTTCATGGTTCTACTTTGTAGGCTTTCTTTTAAGGCTGAAATTCCATCAGCATGTTGTATATTTGAGTAAAGGGATTTAACGTCCATAGTAACTAGAATAGCATTATCTGGTATAATTCTGATGTGCTACCTTGTCGTTGAATGTAGTGGTCGATATATTTGGATATATTTTGTTATATGGCAGTTAGTTGGGGAAATGACAGCTCTATCTGCGTTATTTATTTTGTATATTTTGGGGAATAGGTAAAATATAGATGGTTTTGTATTCGTAGGTCACAGATGTTTTTGCATTGTTTTGCGTTGAAATTGTTTTGGCACATTTTTTCTTGGAAAGTAGTTATGGTATTTTGATAGTCCTTATAGGGTCATTTAGGAATTCTTTGAAAAACTCGGAGAAGCAAATGCCCACCTAAAAAACATTCAGATATTCTTTACACCAAATAATTGATGCTCTACCTTTATCAGCTCCGGTGATTATTTGATCATTTGTTTCTGAAGGTTATTAAGAGATTCTCTTTGTAGGGTAGTTAAGTTATTGTATAGTTGGGTTGGTCAATTATGGTTGATAATGTAGTTATTGATGTCTTCTCTGACAGATAGTTCAAATGTTTGGATAATTATGTCTAGGTTTTTAGGGCTGAATGAGCTAATGGTGTCCTCAAGTGATTTGATTATATCTTTATGTTTCGATGTCCAAAAGTGGGCTGTGAGTTTGTTTCCTCAGAAGAAAGCTTCAAAATTATTTCCTAAGTTATTTTTTTCAAATTTTGGGCCAAAATTCTGAGTTTGAACATCTTTCTAATGATTTTATGATTACTTACGTTAATTACTCCTCTTTCTTGAGTCATGTTTAATTCTAATAGTCTGGCTAGTCTTATTAATCCTTAATTAATTCTAATTGTTTGTTGAAGCTGTTTTCTAAGTTTTCTAAAATTGTTATGGTGGATTCTAAAACGTTTTATAAACCACCAACCCATCCTCCTATGACTGGTGGTCTGGAGAGTTCCTTGTTTTCTGGTGGGCTGTTGGTTTTGTGCATATTGAGTGTGGTAGATGGTTATGGGTTAACATTTTTGTTGGGTTGATTCTTCATATTCTTTCCGGGATGTGTAGATTGAGTCTGTGTTGAAAGATGTATATCCTTGTTTGTCAGGTGTTTTCTTTCCTGGTTTTATATCCATGATAGATCTAAAGGTAGTTTGTGGTATGGTGGAGTTTATTCGGGTAAGTTGTTATGTTAAGTCTTGGTTTGGGGACATCAGCGTCTGAGCTGGCATTATTGTGTATGGTGGTTTCTATGTTATTGTAAATGCTCTTGTTGTTTGCTATGTGAGTAAGGTTCTATAATTATAGCTTTCGGGGTGGTGTGGTTTTTATTCTTTCTTGCTTTTTTTGGTAGGGGGTTGGGTAAGTGTTGTGGTGAGGTCATGTCTTAGTTTTCTAAGATTAGTAGTTTTGATACGGTGGAGTTTTTCAGTTTTTCCTTTGATATTCTTGTCTATGTTGTTTGGGATTTCTGTGTATTAATCTATATTGATGCATTCTTTTATTTTAAATTCTAAAGTTTTGATATCAGCTTTGGTTTCTGTGATTGTATTATCACAGAATTTGATAGTGTCTTTCGTGAGGTCTATCAAAAGTTGTTGTATCTTGTCGTACTATGTGATTGGGAATCCTTGATTTTCGCTTCCTATTGATGGTGTACTTTAATGTTTAAGCTTATAGGTATGAGTTTTTTCTCCATGCAGGTTTTCAAGAAATTCTGATGGGACTAAAATCATGCTTCTTTTCTTCTTTCTATATTTTTCCGAGTTTTCTGAATGAGTACATTCCATAAGGTTGTTTGGAGTTGTATCCTAGTCCGGTGTGTTTGTAGTGTTGGGAGCGGCTGATCTGTCTCCTTATCTGATTTTTTAGGTATAGGGATATGAAGTGAAGGTTTCAATTCTGCCACGTGGTACTGGATGGGTTAATGGAAAGTCTATAACCACATCTGAAGAGATGCAATACATCAAAACTGCTGTCTGTGGATGACACAATAATATATATATATATATATATATATATATATATATATATATATATATATAAATTTATATATATATATACATATATATATATATATATATATATATATATATATATATATATATATATACATACATATATATATACATATATATATACATATACATATACATATATATACATATAGATATATATATATATAGATATATATACATATATACGTATATATATATACATATATATACATATATATGTGTGCATATACAACATGAAAATAACACATTTATAACACATTTACAGTTTATTTTTTCTGATTTATTTTCACTCTTTTAATTCTTCAAATAATCTTTTCTGGTGCAATTTTTAAATTTAGTTTCTTGAAGAATTGGGATAAATTTTCTCTTGTAAAACATCAGAATTATTGAAATTCCTTCAAGATTTATTATTGATTTTTATTTTATTGATCCGTATGTCATTGGAATCTTCAAATCTCCAAAAGAAAATTCACAGTAAATGCTGAAGGAAGGCTGACAATTGCTTGGCATATCAATATACAAAGTCTTCATCATCTTCCAGAAAAGAAATTAGAAAAAAACATTTTGAAGAGATCTAGTGCTGTCAAGAGCTTTCCCGAAATTCTATTATCTTTTCATATGGAATGTCATTTTTTGAATTATAAGACAAAGAATGATATAAACAACAAAAAATAGTGAATGTTTAATCAAAATGTGACCCATTTGAAGCAATAACCCTTTCCTAACAATCAGCTTATTATAAATGCCATCTCTATGAAAATCTTCAGGTTTAGTGATCACAAATTGATGAATTATGGCTTCCTGATTATTGAATCTTTTATTATGGATAAGAAGTTCAAAATGCTTGAAAAGATGGTAATCTCTAGGAGAAATGTCCAATAAATATGGATGATTCTGTAAGACTTTATATCTCAATTCTTTTAGCTAAGACACATTTATTTGAATACATTCTATTTGTTACAAATGAAATGATAAGCTAAGAGATGGAATAAATAACAGAAAGCAGTAAATATTTAATCAAAAAATGAGCTATGCTTTTTCCAATTATCCTAAAATGATAATATGCTATCTTTATAAAATTCTTGAGCTTTAACTTCGATAACTTTGATATTGTGAAGGTGTGTTCTTAAAAGATATCTCCATAAATGTTATTTTTTCAATAAAATGAGAGATATAAACAAAAAAACAGTAAATATTTAATCAAAACATGACCCATATGAAGCAATAATCTTTTTTCAATTATCCTCAAATGATAATATTCCATCTCAATAAAACTCAATAAAACTCTCTTGGTTTAGAGGTAAAAAATTGAGAAACGCACAAAATATGGCCTCCTTATTATTGAACTTTTTATAATGGATATGAAGTTGAAAATGCTTGAAAAGATGATAATCTGTTGGAGAAATGATACAGGTTTCCTGTGCAATCTGAAAAGAGAGCATTCCTTTAGAATCCTCTCATGAACAGAAATGGTGTAAAGCAGAAAAGCAGTTGCCATCTTATTATGATTCGCCAAAAGACCGTCTGTCTGTCAGTCTTTCTGTCTGTCTGTGCTCGCCTACCACAAAAACTACATGATATTAATCCATTAAATTTTTTGTGGGTATGGATTTGATCCCGGGGAGAGTTTTTAACAAAGAAGTTTTTGAAACCCATCCCCAAAAATATGCTTTTAGGGAGTTTCAAGCCAGTGGGGGGTATATTTACACAATCATTCATTCATGGTAAAAATATATTTAAAAATGCAACATAGATTGCATTCTTTATTCTAAAAGAAGCAAAAACATATCATGATGCTCATTGGTTGTACATTTTTTTACTTGTGCATGTTTTGATGTAATGTGATTAAAGTACATTTTTTCAAAAAACAAAATTTGGGGATGAGAGGTTGTGTTGATCACATGGGGAGAACTTTTATTTTCAATTTTCAAAGGTCAGAATCGAGAGGAAATTTCTATTTTCTCTTCTCTCCAAGAGTCAAACTCTGAGATGAAGATCATTTTTCTTCTCTTTTTTTGATGAGGTATTTTTTCACTTTTATGGGTTAAAATCAAGGGGAATTTTTTCTCATCTGTAGGTATCAAAGTTCCCTGGAATTTCTTCTTTTTTTCCACTTTTAGGGGTTAAAATTGAGGGGAGCGTCTTTTTTCACTTCTAGGGATCCAAATTGAGGGGAATATTTTTTCTCAACTTTAAGGGCTCAGATTTAAGAGGGAGTTTTTTCTTTACTTTTAGTGGTTGAAAAATTGAAGGGAAGATATTTTTTCCTCTACTTTTAGGGCTCAAAATTGTGAAGGGATTTTTTCTTCTATTTTAGGGAGATTTCAAGTTTTTACTTTAAGGGGTTGAAATTGAGGGGTAATTTTTTTCACCATTTATCTATGTTTTTATTTCTTTTTTGGACAGTAATTAGATCTGTCCTTCAGGGCGGGTATTTAGTCTAGTTGATCCAAATTTGACAAAATTTTGAGCATTTCCAGATCAAAAAAGGATGATTATGGTATGTGAGGCTGGGTCATGGCGGTTTGGTATAATGGGAGGTATATGAGACTGGGATGAGTGGGAGAGAGAGAGAGAGAGAGAGAGAGAGAGAGAGCCAAAGATGTATATAGATTGGATTGCTGCAGAACAAACCAAAAAAAATGATAAAAATTGACAGTACAGGTACAAAAGAAGGAAATATACACACATGTATTAATATACACACTATAATGAATATGAAGCAAAAAGGGTGGTATTAAGATATGGTGAACGCTGTATGGAAGGAGAATCAATTGATATCTGTTTATACATATTGAGTGAAGTCTTTAGTGCTGAGGGTTGTAAATGGAGACTCCATATCTGCTAATTACAGTTCAAAGTAGGTTTAAAACATTTGATAAAGATGATTTCTTTTCTTTTTCTTTCTATGGGATTGTCTGGATGGCATAAATGATGTTTTTTTTCATTTTTTTTACATTGAGAGTTATGTTGGATTTCATTTTAAAAGTTTTTCCCCATTCAAAAGTATATCAATTTCCCTCTAATGAGAAAATTTAATAATTGTTTTCCTGCTTTAACTTTTTCAGTGAATTTGACTTTTGTCAAGAGTTGTTTCGAATCGGGAGGTTAGCATTACAGTTAATTAAATTTTCTAAATATGACATTCCTGTGAGGGTTTCATTTACACCAAATCCCATTGTAAAATTGATATATTTTTGTAGGTTATTTAAGGTTTGGTTCAACAGAAGAAGTTCTTCTTTTGGTTTGGTCCACATTAGGAAACAGTTGTCTAGTTAGCGTTTCCATGATTCTTTGGAGTTTTCCTAAAATTCTGTTTCCAAATTGTTCTGGTATTTGTATAATTTTCGTTTTAGATATCCAATAATTAATGTGGCATAGGTTGGGGCAACTTTGGTTCCCATTGTGGTTTCTCTTGTTTGTCAGTAGAAGTTGTTGTTAAATTATAAGGTATTGTTTTCCTGAATGATTTTCATAGAATCAGGTATAAAGTCCCTGTTGAATCTGTTGGTTATCATTGAGATATTTTTTCATCCAGAATTCAATTTCTTCTAATCCTATTCAGTGGCTTATATTTGAATATAGAGATTCAACTTGAAAAGAAACCAAAAGGGTATTATCATCTGTTTTTTTTGGGGGGGGGGTGCAAAATATATTCACATCTGAAATGATTGATTTTTCACAGGCTGCTTTATTTGTGGTGCTTTTGTGAACCTTTGGAAGGCCATAAAATTGGCTCTGTTTCACCTCAAATTCTTTGAAGTATATGTATTCTTTTCCACTAAGACATTTTTGGTATTTCTCTATTTATGTATTGTAAAGAATCTGGTCCTTTTTACTAGGATTGGTTTCAATCTTTTTTCAATAATTCTGGTCCAAGAAATTTTCTGCCATTGACTTGTAATGGGATTTGACCATTATAACAACAACGCCTCCTTTATCCACTTCTTTAATGATGATAGAGTCATTTATAGAGAGATTTTATTTCCTTTCTCTCATTAATGCTGACATTGTGTTTAATATGCAGAGCTGTACGGGTGTCTAGCGATAGATATTCCGCATTCTTTGCAACATTGTCCAAAGTAAGATTTCTTGTCTTCAAGGAAATAAAAAGAATTTTATTCTTGACTATGGCATTATATTCTTGATCTTTACCATTAAAAAATTCTGCAATTCTTATTTTTCTGATGAATTTGAGTAGATTTCAACTGTGTTTCTATTGGTTGGTATAAGAGCTAGTTTCAGTTGTTTTTCTGAGATATTCGACTGTAAAAAGATTTTTGGAGGATAGATTAGAGATTTTTATGTCAACCTTTTCCTTGGTTGGTTCAAGGTTATTTTCAGTGGTCGAATGATTCGACATAGACATATATCCTCACAACTAATTCAATTTGATTTGTTTTATACATACATATTTATATATATATATATATATATATATATATATATATATATATATATATATATATATATATATATATATATATATATATATATATATACATATATACATATATACATATATATATGTATACTCACTAAACCTGAGGTAATGCAGATTGCAACATTAAAACACTGTTATTTGTTTTTCTATACAAGGCAATTATAAAAAGGTGGCTATTGAAATAGGTATCAGAAAATATCAACTAAAAACAAACATGACACTAACTAAGAGATCAATTTAGCATAAACTCACATTTGAAACTGAACCCCCACTAAAAACCCATTTTGGAGGGAATTGAGAAGAAAAATGTTTTTTTCTAGACATGATAAGGAGTAAATGTTTACATTTTCAGCTGTCTAGCTTTAGTGGTGCAACTTGTATATACAATTTGATACATAGCCTGCTAGACAGCCAGTCATCTAGACTCATTTAAAAACTGAAAAAACCTGTCTTGACAGATTTGTTTGACATTTTCTTATAAGATCTTAGAAGAAGGAAGAGGGGATAAAACACCAATCAAAACTATTTGAATTGAGCAGCCAGCTTTGTTAGCAAGTCATTGGAGGTGCTCATACAACCAAAATTGGCTGAAAAGATTTTTAAAATCCATACAAATGTTTTTGATAAATCATCATTACAAAGTGTAAAACAAATCAAGAGTGTTTACCCCAATCAGATTCAATTTTCTTGTACAGCCAAAGAGATATCCATTTTGTTTATTGTTCTGAATATCCAGGGATTCTTTTTCCAATACATTTCTAAACATGTTTCTCGGGTTTATTCGCTTCCAGGGAACTTTCAATCAATTTTTTCTGCTGAAAGTACCTGGAACTTCACATTTTGAAGCCAATTGGAAACTTTTAATGAAAATAGGATTGGCTTATGCTACACCTTAGTTTTCCCGCCTGACTAGAGTCCCACTAATAGGCTTTGCATTCGATTATCGAGTCAGAAGAGTTTTAAGAAAAAAGCGCAGAAGCAAAGACATCCAATTTGGAGTACAGTTTCACATCTTTTACGTAACAAAAATTCTGTTCACTCTTTTCAGTTATTTGGAAACACAAACACATTGGTGATAAAAGAACACTTAATCATTTATATACTCACCTTCATCTTCAATAACTTTATTCAATCAAGCTATAAATTTTTTTACATCACAAAATTCTATCAGTTTTGACCTGAAATGAATAAAAATTTCATGACGTAACCAAAGTTTTCTCCCATATTTCAATTCATCGAGGACCAGAAATATCATCATGATCATCATCATCAGTCTTTTAACGTCCATCGTTGTACATAGACCTTCCCCAGGATTTGCCCCTTCTCTATCATGGGTGTCACAGAGCCAGTACTTCCTGAACTTGTCTAGCTCGTCTCTCCATCTAATATTCTGTCAGCCTCAGTTGTGCATGTGATCTCAGGGGATCCATGTTGTGAGTCGTGATGTCCATCGGTTGTCTACCATTCTTGCAACATGGCCAGCCCACCGCCATTTGAGATTTTTAATGGATTCTATGATGTCCCTGACTCTTGTCTTTTCTTGGATGTACTGTGCTGTCTTGTGGTCTCTCCATGTGAGGCCCATAATAATTCTTTCATGTGCACGTTGCATGGTTCTCAATTTACGGGTCTATCTCTTGGTTAGGTTCCATGTTTCAGCTCCATAAGTGACTATTGGGAGGATGCATTGGTTATACACCCATCTCTTTAGGATTAATGGGATCTTCTTATTTTTGAAGGTTGAGCTAGCTCTGCCAAAGGCTGGCTATCCTAGTGTGATTCTTCGCTTGATTTCCTCTTCTTTTGAGGGTCTCATGGAGATTCGTTGTCCTAGATAAGATATTTTCAATCATTTATCAACTCTCCTTTGCTTTTGATAACCTTATCCTTCTATCAAAAAGTTTTTCTATGTAAGATTTGTAAAATTCCTGCGATTTTGACACAAAATTAGAAACCAATTGATTTTCAACCTCTTTCTTAATGATATGACTCAAATTGCTTTATTAAGCTCTACTCATATAAAACACTGAAAAAATATCATGTTTTTCATCTACAGTCTTCTTTTTCAACTTAGCCAGCATCCCTTCTTTCTGGCTATTGCTACCAACATAAAGTAGAATTCATTTAGAGTTATTTTTGAGAAATAAGACTGAGACCTAAATGCTGGATTAAAGAAACCTTAAGGTGCAGAAGCTGTCTTAAAGTAAATTTGTTCAATTTTTAAAACTTTACTTGATCTGAGACCATTGTGAGCCAGTTTGAATTCTATTTTCTAGAAAGAATAATTACTTATTTAGTATGAGAGGACAAAGGTATGTTGAAATTTATTTATACCGATACAAAGCTGGCAAAATCGTGTGAATTATAAAGGTTTATTCTATAAGATTAGATTGTTATGTAAAAGAATTTGGGCTATATAATTCGGAAGTGTTTATCTATGAGATAATAAGAGGGTAATGATCACATTTCTTTCTCCAGAGAAAGTCATATTATCAATACTAACAGCAAGAACAAATCCAATTGTTAAAAAAACTTGAATTTTGATTTTGATGGTAATGACCCTTTTCAAAACAATAAAAAGTATTTTTCAATATTTCAATAAAAATCTAATTCTGAATTCCAAGACTGCCATTTTCTAAATTTATATAAACTAAAAAAATCTAATTTTTTTTGTTCATTTTTTGTCATATTTTTTGGATGTTACAGAACAAAAATAAAATAAACACATGAGAAATTAATTATTTTATACTTTCTGCTTATGATACATAATGAATTCTGCATAAAATTATATGCAAAGGAGAATAAGATTGAAAAATTCAAAAACATCAAGGAATTTAGTTATGGTTCAATGAGATTTTGTTATAAAGACCTGAGGGTGAATGACACTGAAATAGTCAAAGAAACACTGCTCTATAATATACTCATGATACAAAATCAATGAAAATTATAAACGATAAATAGATAAATGAAAATAATCAAAAACACCAGGAAATTTAGTCATGGCTGAATGAGATTTTGTAATGAAGACTTAAGGGTGAATGACACTGAAATAGTTGAAGAAATACTGGTCTCTTTTTTAAAGAGTTTATTTCCTATCAATATCTCTAAATGATCATCTACCCTTTTCTCTTCTATTCTCCGCCTGCTTTTGTTTCTCACACAACTAAACTTTTAATCTATCTTTCTTACTTCCCCTGGTAGAACCCTATACAGTCCCTGTTTTTATCAACCCCTTTTCACTTTCTCCCTCCTGATGTCTTTTTAATTGGTTAGTTGTGACTGGCAATCTATCGATGAGGGGAGGGGTCAAGTTACTAAGCTTTTTCTTGTCAATAAATCTACTTGAGTTGTTTCTATAGTTCTTTCAGCGGCTGAAAAGGGTTACTCTATAACATCTTATCTTAGACCAAATATTTTAGTGTACTTCATTTCACCCACACCAAAAGTATCTTCAACAAAAAAAACGTTATCTAAAGATGAAAAAAAATATTCAAAAATAAAAAGGAAATATTAGATTAAAGAGTCCCGTCAGCCTTTATATTGTAACACTTGCTTCAAAATTTTCAGTCTAGACAATAAAATCAATCAAGGTCATTCTGGTATGAAGTAATTTGCGCTGATATTTTAAATTTTTTCTAAAAATGTCATTTATTTTCATGCTGTCATGGTTTTTATGTCAGTGATTGTCGTTAACTGTCTGTTAAGATGTTTGTATGTGATTCTTTTTTTCTTTTTTTCCACTTTTTGTTCCATATGTTTTTTCATATGTCATAGATCAAATCAACTGTTCTATTCTCGGTAAAAATCTTACTTTATATTGGTATCCATTTTGTATTATGACTTGTGCTCTCCTTATTTCTCTCTTATGTCTTTCTTCCTTTTTCTCCTTTTTTTCCTTCTCTCTTTCTCTCAGTGTGTGTGTGGGCTCCTTGTTTCATAATGTAATGTTTTGAATTGATGATCATCTATTCATGAAAAACCAAGAACTATCATGATAACTAGTGCGTCCTCCTTCATCAACATCTATCATGAAGTCAATAAATCCCTTTGCCTCTGCAACCACAACCACCTTTTTGCTACCTGGAAATAACTGTCATTATTACTCTCCCTCACTCAATACAGGGACCACTAATCTTATATTATCCTCATAATAGCCTAATCTACAAAGATATCAAGCCCTCTACTTATATAAATTGCAACAATATACATAAAAATAGATATATATGCATCTAATTTTTTTTGTATTTGTTAACAATATAGAGTTCTCTATATTTTGATTAAAATCAATAAAAATAAAATCAGTAAAATGCGAGTTGAAATAGAACAAGATGATGAAAAAAAGGAAAACTTGGATAATCTGATGGGACCATGAGGAAAAAAAACATTTACATTAAAACATTTGATTGATCGCTTGAGAAGTTGAAAGGACAATGAAACACTTTATCAAAATGTTGAAAAATACAGTATAAAATTAAAAATATCTGTCTATCTATCCATCCAATTATCTATCAATCTATATACATATATGTATACATATATATATATATATATATATATACATATATATATATATATATATATATATATATATATATATATATATATATATGCAGCTATGTGTGTGCATAACAACATTTCTGAATGATATGAATATTTATACATCTGTTTGGGTCAAGAGATAAGTGATGAAAAAGTATGTCTCATCTTTCCGAAAGCCAAGACTTATGAATTTACATTTATGGCTATACTTCATTGTTGTTCAGTGATCTGAAAAGTTTCTCACACTGTAAGATAAAATAGTCACAAATTATTGGCACTCTACAGAAACGCAAAGTTCATTGCACTTCTTTCATCCGACTTTTTGGATTTGGGTTCAAAGAATCATGGTTTCTCTGCCATATTGATTGACTTTTTGGTCCTGCTGTTTTCAGAATTGAGACTTTGGCATCGGAAAACTTGAATTATTTCCTTAAACAACAGGATTTGCAGTCTTCTTCTCCTGATGAAATTTGTTCTACATTGAACTCAAAGGAAATAAGCATTTCAATGACTTGGGGTGTTTGTAGGTTTATGATAATAATATAATCAAACATTCACTATCATCATCATCAGTCTTTAAACGTCCATTGTTGGACATAGACCTTCCCCAGGATTTGCCACAATTCCCTATCATGGGCATCGCAGAGCAAGTATTTCCTGACTCTGTCAAGTTCATCTCTCCATCTTGTCTTCCGTTGGCCTCGGTTTCTTATGTGATCTCTGGGGATCTATGTTGTGAGACGTGATGTCCATCAGTTGTCTCTCATTCTTGCAACATGGCCTGCCCATTGCCATTTGAGTTTTTTAATAGTTTCTATGATGTCTCGGACTCCTGTTTTCTTCCTTATGTACTATGCTTTCTTGTAGTCTCTCCATATGAGGTTGAGCATGGTTCTTTCATGCGCACGTTGCATACTTCTCAGTTTGCAGGTCTGTCTCTTGGTTAGGTTCCATGTTTCAGCTCCATAAGTGACTATCGGGAGAATGCATTGGTTGTATACTCTTCTTTTTAGGATTATTGGGATCATCTGGTTCTTGAAAGTTAAACTTGTTCTGCCAAAGGCTTGCCATCCCAAAGTGATTCTTCACTTGATTTCCTCCTCTTTTGTGGGTCTCATAGAGATTCGTTGTCCTAGGTAGATGTAGTGGTCTATCTTGCCGAGTTTTGCATTTTCTATCTCAACAGTTATGTTCTTATTCTCAACCTGATTATTGCACATGATTTTCGTTTCACTGAAGTTCATGTGTTGGCCCACTTTTGCAAAAAAGACGATCTCGTCTGCAAATCTAAGGTTGCTCAAGTATTCGCCGTCTATTTTGATTCCTCTATTTTCCCAGTCCATGTTCCGGAAGATCATCTCAAGGCAGGCTCTAAAGAGTTTGGGTGAGCTGGTATCACCTTGTCTTACTCCTTTTTGGAGCTGAAACGGTTCAGAGTCCTTATGTAACCTGATGAATGCGTTGCTGTGGTCGTATATGTGTTGTAGTACTTTAACGTATACAGGGTCTCCACCTTGTAGGGTGATGGCCTTATGACCATGGGAATTTCTACAGAGTCGAATGCCTTCTTGAAGTCTATAAATGCTACCACAAGTAGCATTTTGTATTCTGCTGCTTTCTCTTTCAGCTGATTTATTGAATGAAGATGGTCCATGGTTGAGTAATTTCTTCTAAATCCAGCCTGTTCTCGTGGTTGATTCTCGTCTAGTGTTTTAGTAATCCGGTGATGATTTTTGTGAAAAATTTGTAAATGCAGTTGAGCAGGCTTATAGGCCTGTAGTTGTTGAGGTCTTTGGGGTTACTTTTTTTATATAGAAGCATTATAATGGCAGTGTTCCAAGTCTTTTGGGACACTACTCTGTTTCTGACATAAGTTGAATAGAATAGTTAGTTTTCTGTTGACTCTCTCACCAGCCTTTTTGAGTAGATTGATGATGATGTTATCTGGTCCAGTGGCTTTTCCTTTTTTTGTTTGTTTGATGGCTAGCTTTACTTACCATGGTGTAACTTCGGGGAAGTCTTTGAACTGATTGTCGGCATCTTGTGTATTCTGATTGTTGTTGTATTGTCCGTGTTTTGAAGAGTAGAGTTCCTGGTAAAATTCTTGTGCGCGTTCAACCATTCTGTCTCTATCTGTTGTTATGTCTCCGTTTGCTTCGAGAATGCTTCTTATCTGTTTCTTTCTGGTACTGAGAGCTTTGTTTATCGCTTTAAATCCTCAACGTTTTTCGAGGTTGGTCTCGATGATGGCTACCATATATACCTTCTTTTGTCTTCTCTTAGTTTCTTCTTTATTGTTTTGTTCAGTTCAATTCTTTCCATTTTCTCCCTTGTGATCGTTGGTGTTTTGAGGTTTCTGCACTTGTTAATCAGTTTCCTGGTTTCATCTGAGATTTTACTAATGGTCGATGTGTTTCTTGGTTTGAACATATTGGCTGCTTCTAATAGAGAGGTTGTTATTTTGTTGTGTAGTTTGTTGACGTTGGTGTCGTTTTCGTCGATTAGGATATCAAATCTGTTTTTTAGTTATAGCTTGAAGGCCGGGATCGGCTCATTAGGTATGTTTAGTGGCTGCGGTCTAGTGTGGAACATTTTCCTACATTCTTTGTTTGTGTTTATTTGCATCTTACATCTTACCATTCTATGGTCACTCCCTACATTCACTTGGTTTAGGATTTGGATGTCTTTGATGGTGTGGCTTTTGTCCATTAAAATGTAGTCTATTTCATTTTTGGTTTCATGGTTGGGGCTCTTCTAAGTCCATTTTCTATTTGGTTTCTTTTTGAAGATGTGTTCATAATTTTGGAGTCGTTTGCCATTGCAAAATTTACCAGATCTTCACCTCTCTCGTTTCGTCTTTTTTTCAGATCCTTCATCCATATCTTTTTCCTCTAACTTGCACCCTGTACAGTGCTACGTACACCCGGACCTCTCTGCTTACCCACCAGGAGTAAATAGTTGGTGTTGAGAGCCAGTGGAGCTCTAACGCCACTCTGATTGACATCAGCAGTGACCAATGCACCAGACCCCCAGTCAACATGTCATGGGTCAGCGTGGCAGGGCATGGCTCAATACTCCCAATGGTTCATACAATGAAAATTATAACAGCCGTTCCTGTTGGGTCCTTGGTACCAAAAGGCCCAGCCACATCACTTGCTTTAGATGGGAGTGTTGAACTCCAAATGCAACTACCCAAACACTACACCAGGAAAACGCTCGTTCGTACTGGGCCAACGGTCCGGAAAGGCCCTGCTGCATCTCTTGCCTTGGATGGGAGTGATGTGTCCCAACAGCAACCACCCAAACAATACCAAAAACAAAACCCAAATAGAATTCTCAAATCCAAACAAAACCCAAAAATCTTTAACAAGAGGACAATGCTATACATCAGCACCTACAACGTCAGGACACTCTCAACAGACTCTCACCTGACCCATCAAGAAAACGAAATCAAAGACATTAAATCGGACATCATAGGTTTTAGCAAAATGAGAAGACCAGGAGAAGAACTAATAGAATTGAAAAGCAAACATCTTCTTTACAATTACGGAAGAGAGAAGGTGAAACAAAGTGGAGTAGGCTTTCTCATCAATAAAGACCTCAAAGACAACGTGGTAGGCTTCAAAGCTATCTCAGACCGCATGGCTTGTGTCACCATACAACTGTCAAAGAGGTACAAGCTAAATGTCATCCAAGTCCATGCTCCCTCCTCGCAATCAACATTCACTAAATTATGTCCCTAAAAAAAGTTTTTTTCAACTGCCCCCCATTAAGTTTTTTTTCTCTGGTGGGGGCTGTGATTTGCTATGTAACTTTATGCTAAATTGAATGCCTGTGTATGGGTCCAGCAGCATTCACACATTTTTTAAAATTTAGACTTTTTTAATAATCACTGCCCAACTAAAGCTGAGAAAAGTAACTTATTCATTGATCACCCCTTTTTCCAATTTATATATATATATATATATATATATCATGCAAGTCTGTTGCTACATTTCCAGATGGCGGGCAAAAGTATGTATTCAGATATATCTTAAAAGCAACCCGGCTGTTTCCAGTGAATGATAGTATTATATTTTTATTCTGAAACATTGTTGGGCTTTCATAAATAATTGTACTGCATCATTATCTTTTATTGACTACTTGCAGAGAATACTGGTTTTGCCCAGGAAAAAGAAACCTAAATTTGACAAAATAGACAAGAAATAATGCAGAACTCTATGCAAGAGTGTGTGTGGGCCTACCTAAGAAATGCTAAAAGTTATTTTATGCCTTGTCATTGCCAAAGATCGCTTCTACTTTGATATGTTTATGTGATTGAATGTTAAAATTTAGGACCTTTCAGTGACTTGATCTCAAGATTTAGTATCCTCTAGTGGCCAGGGATTGGAACTTGGTGTCATCCAGTACCCAAGTGTCAGTATTCAGTTTATTTCAGTGTCCAGGCATTGGAATTCATCATTCTCTGGTGTCAGAAGTTACTTGAGATATCATCCCACGGAACTTTTAATAAGGTCTCAAAATTGACAGAGAACATTTCGTTCATTTCCAGTGATCAACATTGAGGGGGAGTCACTTTTTTCACTTTTAAGCATCAAAATCGATGGGGAACCTTTTTTATTCACTTTTAGATATTAAAAGCAAGGGAGGATATATTTTTCTGGGTCAAAATCAAGGGGAAACTTTGTTCACTTTTGTTGGTTAAAATCAGGTTGACAGGACTGCAGTTATTTTTTCTTCCAGGCAACACAGGGTATTATTGCTAGTAATAACGATAAATAGTAAAACTTTCTTTTCACCATCCCTCTTAGCTTTGCTTATTTTGAAACCGATAAGATTGTTAGAAGTTTATGCATATATATATATATATATATATATATATATATATATATATATATATATATATATATATATATATATATATACTTATCAAAGTAATTCAGAAACTCAACTGTCTTAATATTATTACTTTCAAATCTAAAATAGGACATGATATTTGGTATTTGACAACTTTGATTGTGTAAATCAGAATATGACATATCATTTAGATATTCCTTATTTCATTTGTAAAGAAAAGGAGAACGTATAGTCATATCAAATTCTATACTTATTTAGATATCAAATCATCTTTTTTACATCAAGTTGAATATTTATTGAACTTACCCGAAATTTTCAATGGGTACTGCAATTGTAAGCCATAGCAATGTTTTTAAACATGAAGATATTATTACTACCTAACTTTCTTTTCTGTCCACTCCCTTCCTACCCTCCAATAAACAACCCTTTCCCCCTCTCTCTTTCTATCTTTCCAGCAAACTACTTAAATTCCTGTTCTCCCCAGTTTCTTTCTAAATAAAAAATCTCTAAAATGAAATAATAACATCAGACTGAATATGACGAGATCTTACTACATGGGAATAGCCCAATGGTTATATCATTGGATAAATTTTATGAGGTTTTACTGAATGTGAACAGCTCAATGATTATAACATTGGATTTAAAATGGTTAGGTCTTCCTGCATGCAAATTACTCAATGGTTATAACATTGGTTCAAAATGTTTCACACCATTTGCATGGGAATAGCCCGATTAAAATAATGAGGTCTCACTGCATTGGAATATCTGAATGGTTTTAACATGGAACTTAAAATGAAGAGATGGGAATATCCCAATGGTTATAACATTGAACCTTAAAATGATGTGATATCACTGCATGGGAATAGCCCAATGGTTATAACATTGAACCTTAAAATGATGTGATATCACTGCATGGGAATAGCCCAATGGTTATAACATTGAACCTTAAAATGATGTGATATCACTGTATGGGAATAGCCCAATGGTTATAACATTGAACCTTAAAATGATGTGATATCACTGCATGGGAATAGCCCAATGGTTATAACATTGAACCTTAAAATGATGTGATATCACAGCATGGGAATATCCCAATAATTATAACATTGAACCTTAAACTGATGTGTTATTACTGCATGGGAATATCCCAATGGTTATAATGGATTGAAAAGGATGAACTCTTTCTGTATGGGAATTGCTCTTTATTTGTCCACTCTAATTTTCTAAGGATGCTTTCAGGGCACGCTGTAAAAAGTTTGGGTGAACTAGTGTCACCTTGTCTTACTCCTTTTTAGTGCTAAAAGGTCTCAGAGTCTTTATGTAAGCTCAAAAAGGAACTGTTAATTCGGTCGATTAGTTGCAGAACTCTGAGATATACAGTGTCAAGTATGATCACATCAATGATTCCATGAATTTCAAATGAGTTGAAGGCATACTTGAAGTCAATAAATGCTACAACAAGTAACATTCTGTATTCTGTGGTTTCCTCTTCTATTTGATTCACTGAATAAAGAAATGATATAGATTTTATAATTTAAAATACTAATTATTTTATTTGAAATATTTCTTATCTTATTACTCTAAATCAATCAAAATATTACCTATTTCATTCGGACCATTCCATTTTTTTTATTTAGAAAGAAAGAAAGAGGAAAAGATATTTCGGTAGTTTACTGGAGGGTCTGGGAGAGACAAAGAGAGAAAGTTTGTTAGTTTAATAAGAGAGCAGGAAGAGAGTGAAGGGAAGAGAGTGAAGTTCAATGAGTGAGGGAAAGAGGTATTTATGTAGTTTATTAAAAGAGCAAGAAGGGAAACGGTAGAAAAATGTTAGGTAGTTTATTGAGATGTGAAAAAATGTTTGCATATGAACTCATCCATGTTTGTGTAACATTTAGATAAAATCATGGACCTGCAACAAAAATTGGAAGGGATAAGGGAAGGAGAGAGAAAATACAAGCATATGGTGAGAGAAGAGCAGAGACATGAGATAATGAGTAATCTTAGTTATCAACAGTCAAAGAATTACTGGGCAATACAATGTCCAAATTTTCAAAAAACAACTGTGGGCACAAACTGAGGGATCCATTTTGGATAAACCTATATTGAAAATTGAACCCTCAATTGAAAACCTATTTTGGAAGGGAATTTTCAAAAACTAAAAAAAACGTTTTCTCTACTCATTGTGTGTGTGTGTATGTTCAAAATATCATGTTTCATCTATGAACGGTTAGAGCTGGCTCAAGTCCAGATACATAAATAGATACATAGATAAATTTATATAAATGTGAGAACACATGATTAACTTAAACCCAATAAACCAGTGTTGTAGATAAATATAAACATATATATGTATGTGTGTGTGTGTGTGTGTGTGTGTGTGTGTATTTGTGTGTGTGTATTTGTGCATTTCATCAGAATAAATATGAATGTATAATCAGAGCTTGGCTTGACAAAGGTCGATTAAGAATCTCTGCATACTTTGCAGGCCCCCAGGAGGCCCACAACGCAGGGCCATTGGATAAATACCCAGAGGTATATGCATATAGGTATATATAATTATAATTATGTATTTGTATTTAGATATAAGTATATATATTTACATACACATATGAGGTAGGTACTATACATTGCTAAAATATATATGTACATATAGGAGTGTATAAAATATACTGACCAATACATATCTCTATCTGTATTTTAATGATTTGTCTAAGGAGATAACTAATAAATGCTAATTTTAGAGTAGTTTCCTTTATTTATTTGTGGATTTGTATATAATATATATTTGGGTGTGTGTATTTGTGTAATACAAGCTGTGTGATATACATGTTGGTACATCAATAAGTTGGTAGCCTAAAGATGAAAAGTGCATTTATTTTATACAAAAAATATTCATTGTTGAAGATAATCTCTTTTTTTGTCAATGCCCTCAATCCATGGGGTGTATCAATCACATAGATCAAACATTATACAGTGAATATTTCAATGATAGCTTATAACTATGTGCCAGGCTTTATAGATTAACCCGTGTATATTTTGCCTTGATTCTAAAGTTTTGTGTTCTGGCTCAGGCAAAAATCAGGATTCTGCATGACTCGTTTAGAAGATTGGCATAACGCTATATTCCTATACCCCATATCTTTACCTGAAGAATAAAAATTTTCAACCGACACTGTTAACATAGGTTTCTTCAGTTTTTTAGTGATTCTGCTTTCTTTTGATACAGAAAGGAATTGATTAATTTCTGGCCGAGGTAAAAGTCAGGATTCTACATGGCTCATTTAGAGGATTGGCACTGCACAATCTTCCTATCACCTAAATCTTTACTGGAGATCAAAGTATAGAAACTTTCAACCAATAAGTATGTGAGTACATATATGTGTGTGATAAAATCAATGTGTTCATGTTACATCATGAATCTATATCTGTGTGTATGTATGTTTTGGAATTTTCATACAAAGAATCCATCTTTGGTGAAGACATGTTAACTGGATAGTCTGAGGTATAGCATCTTTCAAGAGTCCCTCCGTTCCCTGGGAGAGATAGTCAAGTAAGAAGCTGACCTCTTGGGTGTTAATCACTTTTGTTTCAGGGGATGGCCAGATTATCTATTTTCATTTCAAATTCATCAAAGTTAACCACAGAACTTTTTCTTTGGAAATCTTACGAAAAAACTCAAAAATTATCAAGAGGTTTTTGATTGACACATTCCAACTAAAGAGCGCTGAAAATTAAAATGTTTACTCCTAATTATATTTAGAAGAAAAAAAATGGTTGTTTTTTTACAATTCTCCCTAAATAGGTTTTTGGTTGGGGGGAGGTGTTCAGTATGCAGTCTAAGTTTATGCTAAATTGGTTCCTAGTTTGTGCCTGTGTGTTTTTTGAAAATTCAGACTTTTTAGTGATCACCACCCAACAAAAGGTGAGTGAAGTATCTTATTTATTGATCACCTCTTTTATCTGAATTTTTATTGATCCTCTCCAACATGGCATGCTGCTAAAAGACATTGGTCACATGATAATTTCTGTTGAGTGCTAAACAAGACCTATTATTCAAATGTTTCAAATGAAACATTGTCAGTTATCATTAAAATTAACAATCAATTCTTTTCATCTCATTTCTTGGGATTTTTATCACAACTCTCTTGGAAATATCTTGTTGAGAACTTCATCTTTTTTCAGAGGCTCAAAAAGAATTTGGGGGATTGATACCAAGGGAGAAATAATGAATAAGAAGAGATGCCGAATTGGTTTAATTCTTTATTTGCCAGATTTGGCCAAAAGGGGAGTTTTATCAGAGACTCAGCCAACACAGGCATTGGAATAGAATTGAATTTGAAAATTGAGTGAATTGGGAAGTAGAGGTTCAATAGCAACCCCTCTGTTATATATATATATATATATATATATATATATATATATATATATATATATATATATATATATATATATATATATATATATATATATATGTTCATTCATATATATATATATATATATATATATGTGTGTTTTTGTATTGTAGATACAAAGTGATCTGATAGAATGTTGATGAAAGCGATAATTGGAAGGTGAAGAGAAAAAAATCAAGAGAAGCAAGCAAGAAGATTTTGCTGTTTACATGTTTGAGGTTAAGGAAAGGGTTGTTTCGTTGTTTAGAAACAGCAGGAGGAGAGGTGTTTGTATTTGTGTAGCGGAGTCAAGTTTAGTCTGAAATGAGAAGGGTCTGTGAGAGGAGGGATCAAAGTGTGTTTGTTTTTCTGTCTCTTTGGGTGCTGGGTTTGTCTTCAATGAGAAGGGGTTGTGAGAGAAGGGGTTGGGTTGAAAATGGTCAGTTCTCAGGAAAGTGTTTTTTTCTGTGTTTCGAATGAAGAGGTAGTTTCTAGCATTTAATGGATAGGTGTTGATATACATGAGGCAGGATGGTAGTAAGGTGTGTTGTTTTTCTCTTTAATCTTTTTTGTTGATGGTGGGTGAGACTTTTTTTCCTTCTCTAAAAGGATGGTGTATGTGTTTTTATACTATTTCTTAAACTGACTGTTGGCTGTTAGGCAATCCCTTGTATATTAGTCTTGTATCTATGAGATTCTGTTTCAAAATCAATACATTTAGAGGGTTGGTAATCTGGAAGTGACTATACTTTTGTGTTATTGTTTTGCATTGGAATATAGGGACTGCTTTGATACATCTGCATGTTGAGGAGTCATGAATATTTTTGATCAGATGAGCTTGGTGGAAGTTAAAGTAGTGGTTTTGTGTGTTTCTATGTTCAACCAGGGCATTTGTCTTTTCACCCAGTTTTAGGGCTCTTGTGTGTTCATATATTCTTTTCTTGAGAGGTCTAGATATCTCTCTGATGTAAATTTTGTCACAATCCTGGCACAGAATTGTATAAATGCCAACTTCAGATGGTGGAGGTTTGTATAGTAGTTTGTTCAATAAATCTCTGATGGTTGTTGAAGTGTTGGTGGCAATGTGTATTTCCAGCTTGCTCAGGTTGGAACTGAGGTTAGTGGTGATGAGTAATATGATCCGTCTAACAGTAGTGTTATTTTTCTTCTTTATCTTGATTGGTGTTGGTTATTGTGAATCTTATCTGGATGTCAAGTAAGATCAATATTATTGTTTTTGTCCCAACCATGATCCCCTGTTTTTGATTGGCTTAGCCTAATCATATTGTCAATTCTCTCCTCCAGGGGTAATACTGCTGATCCCACCCTCCACCCTCTGTGGCCCTCCCCTATCAGAACATTTACAAACTATTACCATTCTTATCATCATCTCCAACCTAAGTACTTGATGCAGCATTTTGATCATCTTTAACAACTCAGGCAGCAGACCCAGCTCTACTACCAACATCATTTTCTGACCTCTGCCCTTATTGAACCCAATAATCCCCAATTGCTATTATTATCGCTGGCAGCATATATGATGTGAAATTCCCACGCAATCATTATGACTAATATCCCTATCCCTGATATCTCCAACCACCAATGCCAAACTTTGCTTATCCTCCTCATCTACACCCTAGTCATCAGGAGACCCGATCTATGAATATCTGACTTTTGGATTCTCTGCTTCTTTCCCCTGAAGGCATGAAATTGGCATGTGCAAATAAAAGATGTGTGTGAAGGGGGTGAAGTATTCTTGGTGCATCTGCAAAAAAAAACATCTCAGCTGCAGGCAAGCAGAGTGACCTTTGAAAAGAAGTGCATGTATTTGTGACCTGTGATTGGACCCGTTCCAAGATGTTTGCCTTCTTTAACGAATTGGGTGCCTCTTGGCCTAACCCCCTCAACCATAAATCCACCCTCTGTTTAACTTTCATTCTTTTTTCTTCTTTTTTTTCTTTTTTGTTGACCCACCCCCTAATGCTTCGGGAGGGCAATTCAGTTGATCCAATGTCTTCTTCCAAAAACTTCTGCCATTTTACATTTTACTGCACTGCAAACCGTAAAACCCAAATTCTTTTTGGTTTTTTTCACTCATCATAGCAACACATTTCTACTCAAACTCTCAAAAACAAAAACAAAGTGTAAAAAATACATACTAGAGAAAGGCAGTAAATACACACACATGCAGACGGATACAGTTACAGTTACACAAGTGAAAATGCACAAATAAATTCGTACATACATGTGTGTGTGTGTGTGTATAGGCATACACAGTACCTACATACAGGTATATATCATCAACATTCTGTCAGATCACTTCACATCAACAATACAAAAATGTAAATATATATGTTCCATATTTCCTGTTACATAACATGTATGATAAATTTCTCTGGGGTTATCTAAGGGGTATTCTGGTAAACTGGGATAAGTAGCTATGCGCTACTTCACGGTAAAATTGGTAGATTGATTCTTGAAGTAAATTTCTTTTTGTGGTAAAAATGTGCATTATAAGACAGGAAAAACAATGTCTGCATATATATATATATATATGTATATATAACAACTGATATTCCTATCTGGGTAGAATGCATGAATAAGTCATTAGATATGTCCAAGATTGAAGAAAATCCTTTTAAAGTTTTTGGTATGACGTGGTGGATTAAACTAGTCTACTGAACCAGAAAAAAGCACTCTACTATTGGGCAACAATGATTGGTTTGCATGGAAGTAAAATCAGGTCAGGAAGAAGGTAACTATCTGACAAAATTTAAACTTGGCCTAATTGGTAAGGCACTGCATCAGTCTGGTGGGTATCCAAGGAAGTATAAACAATCGAGCATTGCAATAAATCAAGTGAAAACAAAAGAAAATTAGTTTTTGAGGAGATCCAGAATATTTATACAACTTGGAAATTGAAATGAGTTTGAATTCTGATAATAGTTACTGATGCCATTTTTGTGCAAACATCTCTGGAAAAAGCGTAGATTGAATTATCGCTTTTCAGTGTTTTCATGGCAACTTGACTCTTGATGGTAGAAAGGAAACAGAGAACCAAAGGATATGCTGGGCAAGTCTCTATTCATCATCATCCTCATCATCATCATCATCAGTCTTTTAACGACCATCATTGGACATAGACCTTCCCAAAGATTTGCCACAATTCTCTATCATGGGCGTCGCGGAGCCAGCATTTCCTGAATTTGTCTTGTCCATCTCTCCATACCATGTTCTGTCGTCCTTGGTTTCTCATGTGATCTCTGGGGATCAATGTTGTGAGTCATAATGTCCATTGGTTGTCTTTCATTCTTGCAACATGGCCTGCCCATTGCCATTTGAGTTTTTTAATAGTTTCTATGATGTCTCGGACTCCTGTTTTCTTCCTTATGTACTATGCTTTCTTGTAGTCTCTCCATATGTGGTTGAGCATGATTCTCTCATGTGCACGCTGCATACTTCTCAGTTTACAGGTCTGTCTCTTGGTTAGGTTCCATGTTTTAGCTCCATAAGTGACTATCGGGAGAATGCATTGGTTGTATACTCTTCTTTTCAGGATTTTTAGGATGGTCTGGTTTTTGGAAGTTGGGCTGGCTCTGCCGAAGGCTTGCCATCCCAGAGTGATTCTTCGCTTGATTTCCCCCTCTTTTGAGGGTCTCATGGAGATTCTCTGTTACAAAGTATCAAATGATCCTCAATCTTGGAAAAAGGAATTTTTATCACTGAAAATGATTGTTTGCAAATAGTAATAGTATTGATGGATACAGTCTTGGTGAATATGGTCTTAATGAAGGTGGTGATGGGGATGGACATGGTATGATGGAGTTCATAGGGATGGTGATGGTTATTGGTATGGTTTTGAAAGGGGTTGTGATTGAGCATCAGCATTGTATTAATAGGGATGGTGATTGAGGTTTATTAAGACTAGCACACATGCACGCACACACACATACACGCACGCACAAGAGCATTTACTACACACTAAACTCTAACATTTAAACACACTCAACATTAATGCAAACAATCAACATCCAAGCACACACTCACATGCAGACAGACATAGGCACATATTCACAAATACACAAATACTCAACATACACATTCAACCTCAATACCTATATACACACTCAACATTAACACAAACAATATGAGGATGTTTGGAAGCAAGTTCGATCAGATATTCCATTTTTATCTTTAAATATTGCATTTTTTTTTAATAAGACTTTTGTCAAAGAGAAATGGTGCGATATAATCATTAATACATTACTTACATATATATGTATTTGTGTTTCCACATAACCTTTCACATGCCAAGGGTCAAAGGATGGTGGAGACATCTTGAGTGAATTTATCTGACAGAAGTTGTGCCCACACAGGTCAAGGGGTTAAATGAGGTGGGGGTCATGTGTCTTAAGGATAGCTAGCCACTTAATTGAAAAACCATGAAGACTTTTGAAGGAAGAGACATAAAAGAGGCTGGAAGGAAGAAGCAAAAGAATATAGATATTTAGTTCAGGTATAAGTAAAACAAGAGCGTAAAGTACAATGTGAAAGTGATAGAGATAGAAAAAAAAACCCTCATCTATAAGTTAGGTTGACAAAGATTTGTCTGACAAGACAGAGACACGGTGGACCTAAAGACCTCTCAGGCCAAGTAGAAGGGTTGATTACACACACTCAACATTGACTGTTCATTCTTTCTGTGTACAATGGAGGGACATTTTCAGTCATCTGAAAGGAAAGAAAAGAAAAATTTGATTTTGTCTCCAAAGCAGTTTTGTGTTGTTCTTCTCTTAGTACAAATGAGATGCACATACGTGAAACACATATCAGTACACACACATACTCATCATTAAGACACACATACATTTACATACACATCCAGCACTCACACATGCACACACACTCATTATTACCACAAACACATCTAATATTCACGCAACATTCACACGCACACTCAACATTGGCAAACATGTACACGCCAACATTCACACACACACAACATTTACACACACATACTCAACTTTACCACACATACATTCACCAAACATTCACAAACTCAAAATTAACCCACACACCAAACATTTACACATACACACGCACACTCAACATGATCACACATACTCACATGCTAAACATTGATACGTGTAAACACACTCAAGATTAATACACACATACACTCAAGATTAACATACACAATCATTAAAACACACCAAAAATTTACACACTCAAGCAATATTAGCTCACACACATTCAGCATTAACATTTATATGAACCCTCAACAATAACACACATACACACTACATTAACACACATACACACTCAACATCAACCCACGCGCACACTCAGTATTAACACACACACAGCCAACATTGTCTCTCGCATACCCAAAATCAACACACACATACACACAGAACATAAATGCACACATACATACCAAAAGTTTAACACACGCATAATCGAAATCAGCACTCATATATACACTCAACATTAAGACACACATACACACACAATCAATATTAACGCAAATATAAACACAATATTAACATACATACAAACACTCAACACTAACACACATGCATTCACACTCAACAGTAATACACACACTTGACATCAACACACACACACACTCAACCCCAACTTTATGTGCATGTTAATGCTGAGCGTGTGTGTGACATGCTCAGTATTAACATGAACATAAACACTCAACATTAACACACACATACAAACTCAACATTGACACACACATGCTCAACATCAGCATATACACACACTCAAAATTAAAACATACACTTGACATCAACACGCACAAACACTCACAATTAGCACGCATACACACTCAACATCAACACACCCACACACTCACCATCAGCATACATAGACTCAACATCAACACACGCATTCACACACTCAACATCAACATACGCACACACACATACACAATGAACTTTGACATACACATATACATTCAACATTAGCACACACATACACATTCAACAGTAACACAAATACACACTCAACATCAACATACACACAATATTAACACATAAACTCAGTCTGACTTGTTTCAAGTGTTAAGCTTTGAGGAATAGAAAATATGGAAGATATTTATGAAAATACTTTTATTATTTTTGTGATTTTAAATTTTTTTCTTAATGAATGCCTTTTAAATTAGATGCATATAGAGATTGTGGGAAAATGAAAAAAAGAAAAAAAAAACAGCTAAAAATTACCAAAGAAAGAAATTGATGATAAAATAATAAACATTCTCTCAACAAGCAAAACATCTTTTGCTGATGTTTAAAAATGTAAAACTTGGAATATTTATGGCTGAATTTTAATCAGATGCCTCAAGTTGTATCATTCTCTGACATTCAGTTGTTTTTTGTGGAAGCTGTTTGTCAATGTTTGTGTTTTGAAGCAAAGAAACATCAATCAAATGCATCTTTCGAGAGATTCCAGTTTCCCGTCATCAGAGCCAAAATATCTTTATTTTCTTTTTTGCTTCCTCTTTAAATCAATGATATCAGAAATATTGATATTGTTTCAAACTTGTTCCTCGAACATCAGATTTATAACAGAACAGAAAATCTGAATCATCTATCGATCTAAGTCTGTTCATTAATTATCTATCTGTTCATTATCTATCTATTTACCAATCTATCTGTCTGTTCATTTTCTTTTTATCTATCAAAGTCTGTTCAGCAACTATCAATCAACTTATTATCTATCTATCAATCCATCTATTTCATAAGTATCTTTATAGATTCATTCATATCTATTTATCTATCTATTATTTATTTATCTATTGATCTATGTCTGTCTGTATACCTATAAGTTATCTATCTATCACAGCCTATTCCTATCTTTCTATCTGCCGTTGATTATCTATCAATCTATCTTTCATTATCAATATATGCATATAGATATATATATAAATATATACATATATATATATATATATATGTTTGTGTTCATTATCTTTCTCTGTTCATTATTATCTTTTTGATATATCGATCTGTTTCTATGAGTTCATTATCTATCTATCCATCTGATAGACGGACAGACAGACAGATCAATAAATATATAGAGACTAGCATTTCAATTGAAATTATGAATCAAGTTGAGGTGGTGGTGAAATTCAATTACCCTCATGAAAATACTGCCAGTATGGTTTGAAGCATAAATTCATGATTTAAAAAAAGATCAGGTCTGGTTAGTCACTCAATTGAAACTGCAAATGACCAATGTGTTTTGGCAGTACACAGTGTTGGAGGTGATCTATTGAAAAAATTTGAAGAACAGCTAATTAGTAACTTCTTTTGCCTTTAGTTGGACAGGTGATCACTGAGAAGTTGAAACTTTCAAAAAATAAGCCTGAATGCTACTGGGCTTTATTCAAGTTTGTGACTTGAAAATGATCCAATGTACCCCAAAATGTGCCCGATTGGAGAGTGCCCAAAAATCTGGGTGATTCGTAACATTTTCAGGTTTTTAGAGATAGAAGTCTTTCTACTATACGATTATAATGCTGAACTGGACACTCAATTTGTCCCCTACGAGTGAAAACTCTATGATGTCACAATTATGTCATAATACCACATTTATTCTTTAAAAACTTTTTTAAGTGACTTCATATTCAGAAAATTACCAAAATACCTTTTCTCCCTTGTTCCTTTCTAAATAAGAAATATCTTAAATTAAATGAATATTACTTTAATTGAAATATAACATTGGACTGAGAAATGATTAGCTCTTACTACATGGGAATAGCCCAATAGATATATCATAGGACTAAATTCTATAAGGTTTCACTGAATTTGAACTGCTCAATGGTTATAAGATTGAACTTGAAATGGTGAGGTTTTACTGCATGCAAATTACCCAATGATAACACCATTGTGCTGAAATTGTATTGCATTCACAGCAAGGGAATAGCCAAAATAATATAATGAGATCTTACTGCACAGTAATATCTAAATGGTTATATATAACATTAGACCTACAATAATGAGGTTTTATTGCATGGGAATATCCCAATGGTTATGACATTGGACTGAAAATGTATTGCACTCACTGCATGGGAAAATCCCGATTAAAATAACGAGATCTTACTGCATGGGAATATCTGAAAAATTTTAACATGGAACCTTAAATAATTGAATAGGAATATCCCAATGGTAATAACATTGGACTGAAAATGTATTGCATTTACAGCATGGGAATAGCCCAGTTAAAATAATGAAGTCTTACTGCATGGGAATATCTAAATGGTTTTAACACTGTACTCGAAATGATGTGGTATTACTGCATTGATAAATGATGTGAATGTTCTAATCGTTATAATGGACTGAAAATAATGAGCTTTTACTGTATGGGAATGGCTCAATGGTTATAAAACTTGATTTGATTACTTAGTTCATGGAAATAGCTAAACAAAATATCATCATCATCATCATCATCATCATCATCATCATCATCATTAGGCTTTTGAGATCCCTCATTGGAAGTAGACCTTTGTCCCAATCTGCAAGAACTCTTGATCATGAGCTTCATGGTGCCAATATCTCTAGACATTGTCTTAAACATCATACCATTTGAACGTCATGTTTTTTTCTTCAGAAAATTTATTTAATAAGAGGGTAGGAAGAGAGTGAGGTATAAAAAGGTGGAAGTTGTTCAATAAAAAGATAGGAAGGGAGATGGCAGAGGAGACAGTTTGGTAGTTTGCTGAGGGGTAAAAAAGATTTTCACATGAATCTAATCCATGCTTTTTATATCATTTAGATAAACGAACAACAAAAATTGGAAGGAATAGGGGAAAAAGTGAGAAGATACAGGATGGGGGTGAGGGAAGTGCAGAGGCATGAGATAATGGGAAATCTGAGTTGTCAGCAACTTAGGGATGGTTGAGAATTAGAATTTTTAATTTTCTAAAAAAAAAACCCACAATATCTGTATTTTGGAAGGAAATTTTCAAAAAAAAAAAAAGCATTTTCCTACTCATTGAGTGGAGTGTGTGTGCAAAATTCTAAGTTCCATCTATGAATGTTTTAGGCTGGGAAAAGTCTGGATACATAGATTGACAGCCACATAGATACATAGATAAATTCATATAGATGTGAGAAAACATGAATAACCTAAACCCAATAAAACAGTGTTGTAGATAGCAATGATTAATAATGATATCAGTGCATTATCCATCTATCTATCTAATTTAACTATTTTTGCACTGTATATATACGTGTATTTATATTGCAGATCAGTTATTAAGGAGGGAAAAACATTAAGATTAAAAACTAGGCTTTCTCAAAACACACTCATTCATTTTTATAGTGTATTGCTTACTCCGTGACTTTCACAAACCATGCACAGTCAATTTGATTTTTATTACTCTACAAATATTGCTTCAATATAAAATAATTTCCTATGTGGACATGACTTCTCTTTCTACTGTCATACAGAACTCATTTTTCAAAGCCCATAATAAAACAAGTGCATAAATAATTCTACTGACAACATGGATCATTCAAATCCAAAACCATGATGTACATCTGATAATGATTAACTAGATTTAGCCATTTTGGACAGCTCATTCCGCACATGCAATTTGACATGAACCAACTGAATAATCCATACATATAATAATTGACAATGTGCAGATATCTTCTGCCAGGGTCAGGGTGTAACTGACATAGTATAATATAATTTCATTCCTGTTCTAATGACGTAATGAAAATACTGAATCTAAGAATAATATGAAAATAGAAAACGTTATAAGAACAGAAAATTTTGGAAATCTGTTTATGGTTAACAGAATGCTACTCTCCAAACACACTGTAATCAACTTCTCTATAATCCAAGTATAGAAAAATGCCATTCTCCAGGCTCACTGCAATGCATATCTCGATTAACTACGTATATAAAATTCAAAGTGTATAGAAGACTATTTTCCAAGCACACTGCTATGCAAATCTATATTATCCATGTCTATATAATGCAAAATTTAATGAAAACTATTGTCCAAACCCACTGCTATGCAAGTCTCTATTATAAGAACAATGACGTTTGTGATGATGATGATGATGATGGTAGTGGTGACGATGATGATGATGATGATGATGATGATGATGATGATGATGATTCATTTGGAATAATAAGAAACATCCCCAAAGATGACGCCTCCAGAATTATTCATTTGAAATCTAATCAAATGATAAAATTTTTCATAACGTAAGCCTATGTAGATGCAAATTGTACAACTATTTTTTTGTGACAACTTTCAGATCTTGTTCAATGATATATAAACAAGTATATGTATATATATGTATATATAATCTGGAAAGCTTTACAGCTTCAAACACTGAAGATGTAAAAGAAGTTTTCCAAATTTATGCCATTTCAATCAATCATCTCTAAACATCTGTTCATGCAATTGATGTGAGCTTTACAAATGGTTTTATGTTTTTCACAGTATTAAATATTAAGATACTACGAGTGAATTATATATAAATGAAACAGGATATGTTCATAATCATATCGATGTTTATAAGGACATATGTGTGTGTGTATTTATATATGTACCTAATATATATATATATATATATATATATATATATATATATATATATACAAACAATTAAATCACAAATTGGATAATACAAAAATATGTTATTTAACTGAGAATTAGGCTTTTTGTTCTCGTTATTTCAAGAACAAAACACATTGCCATTTGCTGAAGAGTGCATTAGACACAAAATGTTGGAATACACAGGGCAAATATCCTTGTATATTTTCATTTAACAGTTAAGCATTGTAATAGACTAAATTTCCATTAAATATATGTGTATATTTGTGTGTGCGTGTATGCGTATATGATGATTATAAAGACGTTTTGAGGAAGAACTTTTGTCCAGCACCAGTGTTAACCAAGTAGCAAATAGAACTGCCCTATACTGCATAAATGAATAAAGAAATGAGTGTTATGCGGGACTCAAGAATAGAATAATAAAAAATTCTATTGGATATAAACTGTCCATTCTATTTGATATATATAAATAGATAGAGAGAGAGAAACGGACAGAGAGACAGAGAAACAGAAACAGAAAGGGACAAAGACAGAGAGAGGTTCATTAGTTTGAGTGTTTAGATATATATTTTCCAAGAAGTTCCAGCTTCTTAAATTCTGAAGTTTTTTCAAATTTATTCCGCCCAGGGGACACAAACATTTTTAAATATGATGAGCATGTTAAATCATGAATATCTAAGTATGGATCTTGGCAACAAAACTTTCAAATGGAAAACTTTTAATATTTGCTAATAGGATCCACGTGACATGCATTTAAAGATTTTTTCAATGCTTTAAGGGCATCAAATTTGTGTTTAAGAAATCTTATGCGCCTTCTGGTTTGCCTGGCCAATCAAGGATTCATTCTGCTTGCGGCACCTAGTATTCCCTAAGAGTTATCCATATAACTACAGGCAAGGCTCAAGAATTGGTGAATCCAACATGATTTGGCTGTAACCTCAAAGACACGAGGAGAGATTCCTCAATCCTAATCCTTGTGCTGAGAGCTTAGCAGAGAGGCGTTGGGTACCACTTTTAAAGTCTTTTGAATGACTATGACTTACTGAACTAAAGATGAGCACTCTATCATAGGGTTTGGTATTTAAGAATACTTTTTCCTAATTCACTCTACCCACTAGGGTTTTAGAGGGGGTTCAGTTTGCAATATAAGCGCATGCTTATTTGGCCTCTGACAGAATCCACATTTATCTTTTTAAATTCAGACTCTTTTTAGAGATCACTGCTCAACAAAACATGAAAAAAGTGATTATTATTGTGGCTAATTTTCTGCCATGCAGCTTATGTGGACTTTTTTGAATTGCATATTACTTTAATTGGTTGTACAAGATGAAGTTTATTGCGTTAATTTTGTTGTGGATACTTTATATGATGGGATAAACTAAATTTAGAATCATGTCAGCTTACTGCTTACAAGCATATAACATAAGTTTATACTAAAGTGACCTCTTAGTTTTCACACTTTTTTATATAATATAAATAAGCCTCTCAAACCTTTTTGCTTTGCATACCTGTTTGATATTGACAATATTTGTGCAGGTAAACCAATGGTAGGTGGATGAGGAAAGGAGGTTAATCGCGGCCAGAATAAAGGTGATTAGTCAACTATAAGTTACTTATATGTGGTTGATACACTCAATTTCTTCTTCTAATTGGGTTTATCTAACAAATTTAATAATGAAGGAAATTTCAGCTGACTCAAATCATTTCATATCCCCAAATCATATTGTTTTCTCCTGGCCTGATAGTAGATAGCTTTCTGGTCCCCGAAATGTCTGTGGTCCATTGATGACTGCGGACCACTTATATAAATTATAAAGCATCATTTATTTATAAACATCAAATGCATCTGGAACTTAATTAACTTTCAGACAGATCAGGTTAGTCACTCAATAGAAAACATTGACCAACATCTTTTGGCAGCATTCCTTGTTGGGGGATGATCAATTAAAAAATTGGAAAAAGGGATGAATGAGTTAGTTCTTTCACCTTTTGTTTGGGCAGTGGTCACTGACAAACACACACATATCAGCACACACCCACACTTCAACACTTACCACACACACTCAATATTAATCTATGCAAATCTAAATTCAACACGCACTCAACATTAATGCACACACAAAACACCAACACATACAGACTCACAACATTGAGCCAAACACTCAGCATTAAAGCACACACATACATACACACTCAATATTGACACACACACTCAACATTAACTCACATGAATACACTGAACATCAGCCCACTCACAACATCAGCACTCTCACACACATACACACTCAACATCAACGCACATACACACTCAACATCAACACACACATACATGTCTGACATTAACACACACTCACTAAACATTAAGACACACACACTCAACATTAACGCATTCATACAATCAGCATAAACACACACACACAGCATTAACACACACATACTCAGCATCAATATACACATTCACAATCAACATTAGTACAAATACACACTCAACATCAATGCATACACACACACAATACTAACACACATTTACTCAATATCAGTGAACACAAACCATCAACATTAACACATCAATACACACATCAACAAACACGTACACACTAAATATTAACACACACAGCCACTCAACATTAACACGCACATATACACATACACATAATGAACACAAACACACTCAATATCAACACATACAAACACTCAACATTCACACACTCACACACAAACTCAACATCAAAAGGCACACACTCAGCATCAACTCACACACACACTCAACATCAACAAACAACATTAACACAGACACATTCAACCCAAATACACACACATACACTCTCCACATTAATTCACACATTCAAACTAACATTAACATTAACACATACATACACACTCAACATCAACACCCACACAGTCAACATCAAAACACACAAACACTCAACATTAACAGACACACAGACATTCAGTGTTAGCACACACGTACACACTCAACATGACAAATCTCCTTGTTCACAATTGGAGGAAATCAAATTCTATTTTGGATGGAATAACTTGGACTGACTTTTTCAAAAGTGTTAAGCTTTGAGGAATGGAAAATATAGAAAATATTATTTTTGTGATTTTACAACTTTTTTTTTTAATGAATGCCTTTTAAATCAGATGCGTATAGATTTTGTGGAAAAATGAAAAAAATAAAAAACAGCTAAAAATTACGAAAGAAAGAAATTAATAATAAAATAATAAACATTCACTCAACAAGCAAAACATCTTTTGCTGATGTTTAAAAATGTAAAACTTGGAATATTTATGGCTGAATTTTAATCAGATGCCTCGAGTAGTATCATTTTCTGATATTCTGTAGTTTCTTGGAGAAGCTGTTCTTCAATGTTTAATTTTGAAGCAAAGAATCATTGCTCAAATACACCATTCAAGAGATTCCAGTTTCCCGTCATCAGGACAAAAATATCTTTATTTTCTTTTTTTGCTTTCTCTTTGAATCGATGATATCAGAGATATTGATATTGTTTCAAACTTGTTCCTCAAACATCAGATTTATAACAGAACAGAAAATCTTAATTATCTATCGATCTAAGTCTGTTCATTAAATACCAATCTGTTCATTATCTATCTACCTACCTATCTATCAATCTCTTTGTTCATTATCTGTCAGTTCTTTTCTAAATATAATAAGGATCATTTTAAATGAAATGAGAAATATTTGTTTATTTTATGGTAATAAAATAAGAAATATTTCAAATAAAATAATCAATATTTTAATTTATATAATTTTTACTGGATTAAGAAATGAACATATTTGGTCTGACCGAATGAATTATAAATCGCGTTATATTATATAGAATCTCTTTCGAGCATTTGATGTGAAAGTGGTCATTTGGGCCTTTGCATTGGTTTAGCTCAATGGTAAGAGCATACTATGTTGAAGCAGCTGCTCTATCAGTGACAGATTCAATTCCTGCAGCAGCCCCAGTCTCTTTAATTGTTTATTCTACTTACGTGTCTAAGGCTAGTGATATATTGACCGCAAAATGACAAGAGATCATCTCAAATAAGTCTCTATATAACATGACTCAATTTATAATTCATAATCTATATTATATGTCTATTCAGTGAATCAAATAAAAGAGAAAACCTCAGAATACAGAAATGTCACTCGTAGCATTTATTGACTTCAAGTATGCCTTCGACTCAGTGGAAATCCCTGGAATAATTGATGTGATCATACTTGACACCATATATGTCTGAGTTCTGCAACTAATCTACCGAATTAACAGTTCCTTTTTGAGCTTACATAAAGACTCTGAGACCTTTTAGCACTAAAAAGGAGTAAGACAAGGTGACACTAGTTCACCCAAACTTTTTACAGCGTGCCCTGAAAGCATCCTTAGAAAATTAGACTGGACAAATGTTGAAATCAGAATTGATTACTAATACCCAAGTACCCTAAGATTGCTGAGGACATCATCCTCTTTGCTAAGAACCTTGATGAATCTCGGATAATGTTAGACAAAATGAATAAAGCAAAAAAGTAGATGTTAACACAAAATTCTATAAAACCAATATCATATGCGACAAACATTCAAAAAACACAATGATAAAATGTAGTGATGAGGTATACAAAAAGATATTGGTACTACAAAGCCACTATCGAGAGCTCTAGCAGATCTTGGGGTTAGTCTATGTTCAAGACAGATCTTAGAAGACTAGTGATGGTAATGATGATATCATATCTTCATTTAGCTATTCCCATCAGGTAAGTCATCAATTTCAGTCCGATGGTAAAACCATCGAGCAATTCTCATACAGTTAGGTCTTATCATTTGCATTCCAATGTTATAAGTATTGGAATATTCCCATCCAGTAATACCACATCATTTTAAGTTAAATGTTAAAACCATTCAGATACTCCCATGCAGTAAGACCTTATTATTTGAATTGAGGTATTCCCATCCAATAAAATAACATGTTGTCGGGCTATTTGCATGTGATAAGACCTCTAATTTTGCAGTCTGATGTTATTATATTATTTGAAATATTATTGATTTTATTTGAAACGAAATTGGGGGAAAATAAGTTGAAGTAGTTTAGTGGAAGGATCAGAAAAGAAAAGGAGGAAAAGTTAGTCAAGTTATTGAATTAGAGGGTAAAAAAAAAGTTCAGTAGTTTACTGACGGTGTAAGAACTTTTTCTTATATTGAAATAATCCATGTTCTTTATGTCTGAAAACATTGGATTGGTTCACAATTGCAGTACCCATTGAGAAGTACAGACTACAGTTTTGTCATATTGGACTGATCCATGTTTGTATAAGATTTAGATAAAAGCATGGACCAGTAAGAAAGATTGGAAGGGATAAGGGTGAAAATCAGATGATACAGGAATTGGTAAGAGAGGAGCAAAGGTACATGACACAATGGATAATCTTAGTGGTCAACACCCATGGAATTTCTGTGGGTGCAGCTAGTTCTTTAAAAGTTGTTTATGTCTCAAAACATTGCTTTGACTCAAGATTGCAGTGCCATTTGAAAAGTGCAGACTAAAGTATAGAATTTAATATGACTATGCTTTCTTTCTCCTTTCTTTACAAATAAAACAAGAATATTTAAATGAAATTAGTAATATTTTAATTTATATAATTGAAATTCTGTGAAAAAAACTTTTTATTCCAGAAATTTTTTGATTGATCAACCTGAGCTCTAGAGCTCCCCCTGCAGCAGGAAGATCTGTGCTGCCACTGCTATCAATCTATATTTATATCTATCTATTTGTTTATATCTACAGCGTCTTGCTAAAGTTTGGAAACCCCACCAGAAATCATGAAAATGAGATTTTGTCAATCTAGAAATATTGCAGTCTTTTATTGTGCACAAAAAGTTATTAGATAAGAAATAAGTATCAATCTTAGTTGAAAAGTTAATGTATTACAAAGAAAGTATTTGTTCTTGATCGCTGTCTTGAACCTTGAAGGTATTAGTGCCATAAGGCTGTTGTACAGGTCATTATTGTTTTCTTTTGTCCAAGTTGTCCATATTATTTTTTCTAGAGGATATATGGTTGTGAGTTTCATTGGTACAGTCTTTCTTTTCATTATATTCTACACATTCTTTTTTGGATTCAGGTACATTGATTTGAGCAGCCATTCTAAGAGCTTAATATCATGATCTCATTTGATATCTATCTGTCTATCAGTCGGATCATATCTATCTAGCTATCTATCAGTCTAAGTCTGCATTATTTGCCCTGTACATCTATATATGTGATTGTACACCGAAGATCAATTATGAAGGGATGAGCGGTCAAGATTAAAGACTATGCTTCTCAACAATTACTGATTCATTTTTGTAGAGCATAGCTTACTTTATGAGCTTTGCACAGTAAATTTGCTTTTTATTGTTCAATAAATATTGCATTTATATAAAATTATTTCTTCTGTGGACATGACTTTTTCTTTCACTGACATACAAAACTCATTTTCCCAAGCCTACAAGTGAATGGATCACTATTGCTTAGCAATAATTTTGCAGAGAGTGTGAATCATTCAAATCCACAAATGATATCCAATAATGATTAACCAGATTCAGCCATTTTGGACAGCTCATTCCTCATGTTCATTTTCACAAAAATCTACAAAATGATGTCTGATACTATAGCTAGTCTCTAGGAGCTTCTGGTGACATTTTGGGGGCTACAACCTTAAAGATTCTCATGAGTGCACCACTAGGCACCATCTGAATACATTTTTTTTTTTCAAAATAGTACTTTTGGGGGGTGTCTATGGTCATTTTGAGCCAAAAATATTCAAATTTTGCGCTGGCATTTTTTAGACAATTTAGACAGATTGAGGTGATATCAGTGCTGGAGAGCCCATAATAAAGAGTTATTGCCAATCTCGGGGATAGGTTCATGTCCAACAACAGACGTTAAAAGGATGATGATGATGATGAGGAGGAGGAGGAGGAGGAGGATATTTTCCGAGATTTGGGAATAATTATTAACTTTTATACAGATACAATCAACTCAAAAATGGCTGATCTTTTGCCAAGTAGCTAATGTGAATATTTTTGAAATTGCATATAAGTATTTGAAGTTTATTGTGTTAATTTTGTTGTGGACATTTTATGTGATGAGAAAAATGCAGATTTATGTTGTTGGCTAGTTCCTCACTCACAAGGATCTGGGGAAGGGGAACAGTCCGTCTATCATCTACAGGCTCACATATTAAGTATGTGATGTAAATCAGGAGCCCCCCTCTTTTCTTGCGCATCAGACCAGTTTAATATTGTTCATACTCTTAAGGGCCAGTCGACAGGAATAAAGGTGATAAGTCAACTATAAGTCACTCATATGTGGTTGATACACTCAATTTCTTCTTCTAATTGGGTTTATCTAACGAATTTAATGAAGAGGGAAAGTTCAGCTGACTCAAATCATTTCATATCCCCAAATCATATTGTTTCCTCCTGGCCTGCTAGCAAATGACTTTGTGGCCCTGTAGTGACTCCAGACCACTGAAATAAACAATAAGGCATCATTTACATATATATACATACAGACATCAAACGTATCTTGTGTTTAATTAACTTTCAGATAGTAGCCATAGCTGCTATCATCAAAGCATGTAATCATTTCTGAGGTGACCTCTATATTTAATTGGCACTTGATTTGGACCATGTTTGGATAGTTTTAAACATTTAGTTAATTCCAAAGTGTGAAACTGAGTTTAGAAGCATTCTATCTAATATGAATTTAAAAGTTAATTAACTTTCAGATAGTAGCCATAGCTGCTATCATCAAAGCATGTAATCATTTCTGAGGTGACCTCTATATTTAATTGGCACTTGATTTGGACCATGTTTGGATAGTTTTAAACATTTAGTTAATTCCAAAGTGTGAAACTGAGTTTAGAAGCATTCTATCTAATATGAATTTAAAAGTTAATTAACTTTCAGATAGTAGCCATAGCTGCTATCAACAAACCATGTAATCATTCCTGAGGTGACCTCTGTATCTAATTGGCATTTGATTCAACCATGGTTTGGGTAGTTTTAAATATTTAGTTAATTCCAAAGTATGAAACTGAGTTAAGTAGCATTCTATCTGATATGAATTTAAAAGTTAATTAACTTTCACACAGTAGCCATAGCTGCTATCATCAAAGCATGTCATAATCTTTTAGGAATCCATCTATAAATTATTGGCATTTTGATTTGACTACATATTGGTAGTTTTAAATATTTAGCTAATTACAAAGTATGAAGTTGATTTTAAAAGCTCTCAAAGTTAATTAGATTGATATGAGTGGATTGAGAAGGGTGTAAGGGATGGGGGGTCAAATAGCCCTATCCTACCCTTCTCAGTTACACCTAGGAAGTTGGTTCAATTTCATTATGAACTTTATTAAGAAAACTGACAGCAACAGAGTTATTCAAATGAGACTTTTGTCTATTTTGGGGTCCATCAAATTGGGATGTTTAAATGGTATCATAATCTAAAATCGTTCTTTTACGCTCGAGGTGTCATTGCAGGATTGGGTTTTATCTATTTATTCATCTGGGTTGTATTTTCAAAATTGAGAACTATCAGTGGAGAGATAGTAAGAGAGAAAAAGGGAGAGAGTGAGAGAAGAAAAGAAATGAAAAGAAAGAGAAAGAAGGAAAGAAAGAAGGTTGGAAAGGGAGAAAGAAAGTGGGAGGAAAGCAGGAAAGAATAATATTCAGAGCTAAAAGAATATGCGAGAAAGATAAGGACAAAGGAATATTAGAAAAGGAAAGAAAATGAAAAACAAATTTGAAATGAGAGACAGAAAGAAAAGAAGAGAAAGAAAGAGAGTAGAAAGAAGGCAGGAGGGAATAAATATACATAGCAAGCCAGACAGATCAGCTCATAAACTGGAGAAACCTATGTTGACATTTTTGGTTGACAGTTTCAAGCATGAAAGAAAGAAATATGGAAAAAGAGTCGAATGATGAAAAGGCAAAAAAAGCAGAAAAAAAGTGAAAAGTATTTTGAGAGAAATTTGTAAGATGAATGAAGAAAAATTGCTTCGTGAATGAACCATTAGCCATTTTGAAATTTATTGACACCTTTTTAACCTTCAAAAAGGCCTTCAACTCGGCGGAAATTCCCATGGTCATTGAGGATACTCTAAAAGGTATAGACCCTGTATACTTCAGAATACTGCTGCATATATAAAGTCACAGCAGCTCCTTCATCAGGCTATATAAAAACCTGGAGCCCTTTCAGCTCCTGAAAAGGGTACAAGGTGATACCAGCTTACCCAAATTTTTCACAACCTGCTTAGAGATGATCTTCAAAAAAACTTAGATTGGGAAAATAAAAGAATCAGAATAGATGGCGAATATCTGAGCAGCCTCAGATCTGCAGACGACATTTTTGAAGAGAACCTCCATAACCTCCAACTAATGCTAGATGAACTGATCAAAGAGACCAAAAGGGTCAGCCGTCACATGGAAATCAGCAAAACAAAGGTTAGGTGCAGCAATCATGTTGGAAATCAGAACACAACGATCAAAGACGCAAAGCTGTAGAAAGCAGACCACTACATCTACCTAGGACAACAAATCTCTATGAAATCTACAAAAGAAGAAGAAATCAAGCAAAAAATCATTGGCATAGCAAGCCCAACTTTCCAGTAGAACAAAATCCCATTAGTCCTAAAAAGAAGGGTATAAAACCAATTCATCTTCCTGATAGTCTCCTATGGAGTTGAAACATGGAACCCAACCAAGAAACAGACCCGCAGACTGAGGAGCATGCAACGTGCTCATGAGAGAATCATGCTCAACCTCACATGGAGAGATTACAAGACAGCAAGATGTATCAAAGAAAAACAGGAGTGCGAGATATCATAGAATCCTTTAGAAACTCAAATGGCAATGGGCTGGTCTTGTTGCAAGAATGGCATAAAACTGATGGACATCATGAATCACAACATGGATCCCCAGAGATCACATGTGTAAACAACACTTGCAGAATACAAGATGGGGAGACGAACTAGACACATTCAGAAAGTATTGACTTCATAATGCCCATGATAGAGAGATGTGACAAATCCTGGAAAAGGTCTATGTCCAATGACAGATTTTGTAAAATCCCTAAACATTTCAGTAATTTCATGGAATCTCTAGTTTCACAATTAGTTTAGTAATGGTCAACAGCTTGTAATGCTGATCATTACTGCTGTAAGAATTTTAATCCTTACTGGGTGCCCCTATGTGGCCTTGTGTCAAGCTTTATATGCACTGTAAATACTGAAGCTGTATATACTTGATATTTGTCAAATTTAGCTTAGTTTGACCCAAGGCCACTGTGAGGATTGAACTCATTCCAGTAATAGAGGTCAGTTTGAAAGCCTGTTAACCATTACTGCCCTAGGGATTTCACAAGATCACTAGTTCCATCATCTTACTGGTTCTCATACAAGAAGGTAAACAGTGTAGACCCAAGGGGACAAACATATACACGCTACTCAATCACGCAAACAAAAGGCTGAATTCCAACTTTTCCACAGCTATTGAATTGCCTGGTTGCAAGCAACAAGGGAGAAAAGGATTTCAATTAAAATTCACAGTTAATCTAAAGTGAGGTTGAAGAAAAACCTATATTTTTTCTCACATTATCTTCCTCATAGCACGACTTTTCATTTAACAATGTTTCATCAAAAATGCACAACACACACACACACCATGAACACATCCATACAGAAATACACACACACCGTGTGTGTTACAATGTAAGTATATGTCTATGCAGCATATGTGCATAAATGTATGTAGGTGTATATGTGGCCAGTGTGTACGTGTGTGTATGTGGGTATGTGGTAGGTGTGCATGTGTGTATGTGTGTGTTTGTGCCATGAGATGTGTATTTATACATTTTGCATTTTTGATGGAAAGTTCAGAAAAAAGTTGTGGGATCGATTAGAAATTGTCAACCATAACTGTAAGCATAGGTCTTTGAGTTAGTCTGGCTGGCTGGCTATGAATGTATCACATGCACAGGGCTTATTGATGGAGCTAGAGGGATGAAAATTTAAACATTTATTCCTTACGTTCTGAAAAATCTTTTTTCAATTCACTCTCTTAATATTTTTTCTCAAGATTTACACTGTAAGTTTATGCAAAACTGACGTTTTCATTTGTGCCCAGAAGCACTCATACTTGCCTTTTGAAAATACATGCCAATTTAGAAATCACTTATCAACTCCACACTCCTTTCTCAAAATTTTTAATTGATCTCCACAACACAGAATGCTGCAAAAAAAGGTTGATCATGTGACAATTTCTACGGAGTGACTAGCTAGAAAAGACTTTCCTACAATACTTACACACAGACACAACATTATCTCATCTCTCACTCTCTTTCTCTCTCCATATGTATATATATATATGTGGATGTTCCCATTTTGCCAACAGTATACATACATCATTAAATTGTTGGGTTTATATCAGATGGACTGTGATAATTATAGAGACATTATGACAGGAAACATAATTCATCTGGTACCGGAACTAATCGCGTTGCAAATTGAAGATATATTTCAACTTTCTCATTGCTTTGAGCTCCTTTTATACTCAGTTATTTTTTAGTCAACTTTTTTTATGTTTTTTCTATACATGCTGTGATTTTTTAGTCTATTTCATGCTCTTTTCTATACTTACTATCATTTTTTAGTCTATTTTATGTTCTTTTCTATACTTGCTGTCAATTTTAGTCTATTTTATGCTCTTTTCTTTACTTGCTGTCATTTTTAGTCTATTTTATGCTCTTTTCTATATTTGCTGTCATTTTTAGTCTATTTTATGCTCTTTTCTATATTTGCTGTCATTTTTAGTCTATTTTATGCTCTTTTCTATACTTGCTGTCATTTTTAGTCTATTTTATGCTCTTTTCTATACTTGCTGTCATTTTTAGTCTATTTTATGCTCTTTTCTACGCTTGCTGACATTTTTTAGTCTTTTTTATGCTCTTTTCTATTCTAGCTGTCATTTTTTGTCTTCTTTATGCTCTTTTCTACACTTGCTATCATTTTTAGTCTATTTTATGCTCTTTTCTATACTTACTATCATTTTTAATCTATTTTATGCTCTTTTCTATGCTTGCTGTCATTTTTAGTCTATTTTATGCTCTTTTCTATACTAGCTGTCATTTTTTGTCTTCTTTATGCTCTTTTCTACACTTGCTATCATTTTTTAGTCTATTTTATGCTTTTTTCTATACTTACTATCATTTTTAGTCTATTTTATGCTCTTTTCTATACTATCTGTCATTTTTTGTCTTCTTTATGCTCTTTTCTACACTTGCCATCATTTTTTAGTCTATTTTATGCTCTTTTCTATACCTACTATCATTTTTAATCTATTTTATGCTCTTTTCTATGCTTGCTGTCATTTTTTAGTCTATTTTATGCTCTTTTCTATACTTACTATCATTTTTAGTCTATTTTATGCTCTTTTCTATGTTTGCTGACATTTTTTAGTCTTTTTTATGCTCTTTTCTATACTAGCTGTCATTTTTTGTCTTCTTTATGCTCTTTTCTACACTTGCTATCATTTTTAGTCTATTTTATGCTCTTTTCTATACTTGCTGTCATTTTTAGTCTTTTTCTGCTCTTTTCTATACTAGCTGTCATTTTTTGTCTTCTTTATGCTCTTTTCTACACTTGCTATCATTTTTTAGTCTATTTTATGCTCTTTTCTATGCTTGCTGACATTTTTTAGTCTTTTTTATGCTCTTTTCTATTCTAGCTATTATTTTTTGTCTTCTTTATGCTCTTTTCTACACTTGCTATCATTTTTAGTCTATTTTATGCTCTTTTCTATGCTTGCTGACATTTTTTAGTCTTTTTTATGCTCTTTTCTATACTAGCTGTCATTTTTTGTCTTCTTTATGCTCTTTTCTACACTTGCTATCATTTTTTAATCTATTTTATGCTTTTTTCTATACTTACTATCATTTTTAGTCTATTTTATGCTCTTTTCTACACTTGCTGTCATTTTTCTGTCCATTTAGTTGAGATTCTTATGTATGCTTGCTGTATTTTTCAATGTATTTATTCAAGGTTTACTTGTATACCTGCTGCCATTCCATAGTCTATTTGGTTTATGCTATTTTTATATTTACAGTCATTTTTTAATTTTTTTGGTTGTGTCTTTTTTTGTATACTCACTGTTGTTATTTTTTCTATTTACTGATACAACGATCATTGTGTAATGAGTTTCCTGCATGATGTAGTTGGTTTGTTATATAAAAGTTATCAATGTTAGCCCCTGGGGACACTGCTGTAACTAAAACTTTTGTCTGATAAAGATGATTACTAGAATAGCAGCAATGAAACAATCCAGTGCTCTCTCTCTATGTATGTATATACTTGTGTATATATAGGTAATCTGTCTGTTAAGGGTTAACTGAAAAAAATAATGAATTTCTGCATAATACAGAATATTCACATACTCTTTCTGGAAAATGATTAAACGTTTTATTTTTCATGTTGTGTTTGATTCAAAGAAACAGAAATAAATGAATGAATGAATGTGAATATATATATATATATATATATATATATATATATATGTGTGTGTGTGTGTGTACATATATATACATATATATATAAATGTATATGTATATATATATACATATATATATATATATATATACATATATATATGTATATATATATATATATATATATATATATATATATATATATACATATATACATGAATATGCATCTATATCATATAGTTCCAACATATGTGTTTCTGCGTGTATGTTTGTACAGTAAAATGTCAAAAACTACGTATCCCAGAATAGAAACAAAAGCATGTTCAAAATCAGCAAACAGCTTCATGGAGAATTTTGCCAATCAAAATTTGTTAACTTCTGTTGGATCTGTGTTTGCACTTACAGAAAACAATTCTGTCAAAAAATATTTTGTCTTTGTTTTTTTTTTCATTTACGATTCTCCCCAAAACTACTTGAGTCAGATGCAAAAAATCAAACTATACGTATTCATCATCCAGAGTTTATTTTCAAAGTGTGAGATGTGTTCATTGCTTTCTGAAAAATTTCTTTTGGGGCAGTAATTCTTAGTTCCTAAGTCATAGCATTCCAATAGCCAAGTGGTAAGAGCCTCGTAAAATAGAAGTGACTGATCATGTTCAAACTCAGAGAGAGAAAGTTTCTTTCTTTTTAATTTTATGTCCTTTCAAACGATTTGTCGTTCAAACACGTAGGTCTGCCTCAGAATATATACTGACCCAAATTGATGAGGTAACACAGAGGAAAAACAAAGGTATATCCAAAATCAGTATTACATACATCACATGAAACACACATTTCAAGGTCAAATTTCACCAAAACTAATTTGTCAATTTCTGTGGGGTCTACGTTCATGCTCACAAAAAAAAAATAATAATCCTAGAGCTAAAAATTTAGTGAGAGCTACAATGCAACAATGTTTGGAAACATGGTAAATATGATCGACGAAAGGAAAAGATTTCATAAGAGGGGATTCTATTTACAATGTTGCTATAATACTGAACAGCTCCTTTAATTTCTATTTAACATACATGGCCATGGACGTGAATGTCTCTTTCTCTTTATGCTTATGTCAGTTTGAGAGAAATTTTCAAAGGAATGTAACCTTAAGTTGACAATAAAAGATGTTTTTCTAAAAGCAAAAACTCTAACCCTAACTCTAACCCAAACCTTAAACTAAACCCAAACCCATTATTAAAACATAGGCACTGTTTAATTCTGATTGTCCACTTTGACATGCAAACTGATAATTCCAAAAGTTTTTAAAAATGAATCATCAATGACTCCAGAGGGGGTACGCATGCCTTCCTGGAGTTTTTGTGATATCTTCATAAAATATCATTTGCTTCCCACAGTGGTCAGATGCAGGTGTTTTTTTCCCAGAGCAATGCTGGGCAACTCAGCTAGTAAATAAAAAACACATGATTATGCATATACATAAATATTTACTCAGAATTAAGTATGTACATATATATATATATATATATATATATATATATATATATATGTAAATGATTTTGTGGATTCGATAATCTGATTGTGTGTATTTAGTTAACAATAAGGAAAAAATAATGGTATTTAGATTAATTTTTTTCTACCGACATGTTTTCCTTTCGGCTTTATCAAAGTTATGATATCGTGAGACGTTGTTACTTGAAATAGACGAACATTTTATTATTGTTCCATTTCAAATTGCCACTTCGATAGAGCCAAGAGGCGAAACATGTTAGAGGAATAAATTCAATTTACATACAACTTTTTTCCTTATTGTCAACTAAACACGTGATTACGTGCATATATGAACATATATATATACATAAATATAATCATGAATTTAGAATGTATGTATTAATTTTTATAGAAATTTAAGATGTGTTCATACAAAGTGTGTGTATGTATAGTATATTTACAAATATACATCACAACTCATTTTCTTGTAAACACATCTCTTTGAGAAGCCAAACAGATTTTTTTCATCCAACAATTTATAATATTTCCTACTTATATTTCCTACTTATATTCATACTTATATTTGTGTAACTTATTAGTTTTTCAATTTGTTTGAATCTATATTTGTGAAACTTGATAATTTCTTTGAATATGAATAGCGAAATTATTCAAAATTCAGGTGTGGTCTACAATCCGTTTTCCACTGGGCTTAAACCATTATCATCAGGCCCACATTTCAGGGATGGTGCGGACATTTTTCAATGTTCATTTTATATTTTCAGCTTCAATTTCTCTATTAGATACCAATAACCAAAACTGTCATCAAAACAGTCAACATTGGTTTCTTCAGTTTTTGAGCTGGGCTGGATGGCTTGGCTATCTGGTTGTCAAGCTGGCTCTGAATGTATCACTCATACAGGCTTCACCAATGGAGCTACAAGGCTAGAAATTTCAATATTTACTCCTCATCATGTCAATAAAAAACGTTTTGTAAAGTAAATTCAAGCTAAATTGGTCTTCTAGTTTGTGTCTGGAGGCATTTATGTTGGTTTTCAAAAATCTATACTTTTTAGTAATCACTGCCCAACAAAATGTGAGAAAAGTAAATATAATAATTGATCATCCCCAACACAGCATGTTGCCAAAAGACATTGGTCACGTGACGGTTTGTATTGTATGACTCACCAGCCTTATAATTTATTTAGTTTGCATTTATGTCAGAGCGAAATAAGTAAAAATACAAAAAGATTGAGAAAAAAAAACTGCTTTTAAATCAAAACATCTTTGTTGGCTTTCTCTGTTAAATTCATACAGAAGAATTTAAATTTTAAATCAAGGAAATAATTTCTGATCAAATTTACTTCCCTTACAACTATCAACTAAAACTGCCAACATTGGTTTCTTCAGTTTTCAAGTGAGTCTAGCTGGCTATCTATCTTATGTGTAGGCAAAACAAATGGAACTAGAGAACTGAAAAATAAAACATTTACTCCTGGTCAAGGGTATCTAACCAATGTATCCTGCTTACAGTCCCCTATGGAGCTGAGACATAGAACCTAACCAAGAGACTGACCCTCAAACTGAGAATCATGCAACATGCACATGAAAGAATCATCCTCAAGCTCACTTGAAGAGATCATAAGACAGCATAGAATATCAGAGGAAAGACAGTAGACCGAGACATCATAGAAACTGTTAGAAAACTAAAATGGCAATGGGCTGGACGTGTTGCAAGAATGGCAGATAATCACTAGATAAATTCAGGAAGTACTGGCTTCGCAATGCCCATGATAAAAAAGGCCTGGTAAATCTTTGGGAAGGTCCATGTCCAACAACACACACGACAAGGATTATGAGGATGATGATTATGTTTGGAAGAAACATTTTTTTTGCCTTTTAAAAATTCCCCTCCAATAGATTTTATGGAGTGGGGTCAATTTACAATCTAAACTTACACTAAAGTGGTCCCTGATGCTTTTTTTAGTTTTTTTTATTCAAACTTTTTTAGTGATCTCAACCCAATAAAAGGCAAGTGAAGTAATTTATCAATTGATTATCCCTTTTTCTAATTTCAATCACCTCTAAAATGGCATGCAGCCAAAATATTTTCATGTGGCGGCTTCTATTGTTGACTAACCAGACTTATTTTTTATATATTTTTTAAAATTCAATTCACAACGGAGTTCCGTTTTCTTTAATTCTATTCATTGAAGAGTTCCACTGTGTTTAACAGTAATATCTCGCAGTTCATGAATATAAGACTTAATGTAAAAGTCTGGGTATTGAATGCCAAATATTGGAAATAAGTAGGCTGGCTTTTCCCCTTGGGAAGATTCGTGAAACAGAATGTTTCTAAACTGTGGTCTGCGCACCCCCTGGGTTCTTATCAGATAATGGTTGGAGGTTTGCATTTAAGAATTTAAATTAATACCATCAATTTAAAATTAGGATGACTGAGCTCGACAGTATACGTGTTGCTGTGTATAAAAAACTGAACAACAAAACGGACTGAAAGTTGTACATGACTTGAGAATTAAAATATCGAGTATTGAATCACAAATTGCAAATCATTGGCAGAGAAACATCATTCATTGCACAGCTACTGGTGCTCCACAATCTTCCTACTCTGTCTATTTGCTTATATTTTTCCCGACACACCCTTGTACACACATGTATACAAGATCTATCCAGAATGTATCAGGCCATTTTGAATATCTCAAGAACAGTTTGTACAGCTTTGATGTAACATAGCAACTAATCGGACCTTACTGTGCATGGGTCAACAGACATTCTCCACTGAGGTCATTCAGTTGGCAGTTAGACGCCTCCAAATGAATTTGTTCACTTTATTATCACAGCATTCACAGTGACAAAACCTCCCCATTCTTCACATCTTGATGGTCTTTGTTGATTCAGAACTAGTTTATGCCATTATCCTCATCATTATCCCCCTCATCCATTGTCCATCATTCATGTAATAATCAGGAATATTTGAACCATTTCAGTTGGAATGATTTTTTCAACCATTTTTTCTATCTACAAAGATATCATCATGAATAAATAAGAGAACAAGTCTGGTTAGTCACTGAACAGAAACTGTCACTAGACAAGTATTTTTTGCTGCATGCTCTGTTGAGTTTATCAATTTGAATATTTGAAAAAGTAGTGATCAATGAATCAGGTACTCCTCTCACCTTGTGTTAGATTACTAAAAAGTCTAAATTTTCAGAAAAAAGTATGTGTGAACGCTGCCAGAAATGGAATAAGGGACCAGTTTAGAATAAACTTTGATTGTGAATGGCCCCCTCCATAAAAGAAACTTAATTTGGAGAAAAATTTTGAAAAACAGAACCTTTTTTTCTAGACATAAGGTGATTAAATTTGCAGCCTTCTAGTTCAATAGATGTGGCCTGTACACGTGGCACATACATAAATGCATACATACATATATAGCCAGCCAGTAATAACCACTTGAAAACTGAAGAAAGTTATGTTGACTATGTTGACAGTTTTGGTTGACAGTTTCTAATAAATAAGGGAAAAAATTCAAGTGAACAGTTCTCCCCATTTTCTCATCGTGGTGTTAATTTTGTTCAATATTTGTGCTTCAGTTTAGTGTTTCCATCATTATTAAACCTTACAGTACATTGTGCTTTCGACCAAGGCAACAGAAGAAGTCAAAAACAAGAAATCAAGTCAAAAATTTGAGAGGAGGATCAGAGTAAATCATAAGAGCTTAAATCAGACTCAATTACACAAGTTGATCCTGGATTTTCTGTTCAATTGTTTGGAGACAAAGCCATAAATTGTGTCAGGATGCTTTCTAATCAATGACAAAATCAGCAGAAACAAAAGGCTAAAGACAGTAATACCTAACTATGTACTACTAAAATTCTTCATTGAGTGGCGTCTCATAAATAACAGTTTGTCATATAGGCTGACAAGTATTGTATAAAAGTGTCTTCAGTGAATTTATGCGTTTGTAACAGAGGAACTCAAAAACAAGAGAGAGTCTGAGAGAAAGATCAGAGTAAGAGATCAAGTTGAACTTAATTACACAGTTTGATCCTGGCTTTTCTGTTCAGTTGAGCCTACAATAGTCAAGAGAATCTCATTTGCAAATCCTGTCCATCATCTTAGTATGAAGATAACAAATTACAGTGTTTTTTGGAAAAAGCTGTAACAAATAAAAGTAGATGTCTATCATTTGTGATACTAAGACTTGCTATTTTATGGAATTATAGGTTTACATGTACATCTTTGAATGTATGTGTGTGTGTGTGTGTGAGTTTGTGGTATGCTCCATTATAAGATGACCGTTAAGTCTCTGTAATATACTAGTAGTATCTAGTGATGTGGTGCTAAAAACTGAAATGAAGGAAGACAGGGCTGCTTTCACACAGAATAGTAAATTTTTGCAATTCAACCAATTTTAAAGACATTTTGAAGTTATTGGGAATTAGCATTTAGAAACATATTTCTGGTTAATTTTTCTTATCAGTGAATTGTTCAAATGAATATTGTTAGTTGTAAATAGATAGGGTGGGAACAGCATTGTCCTTCCTAAAGAAATTAACAGAGTTCCATTCCCACACATTGTGATGGCACTACACCACTGAAAGTACAATATATTTGTGCCATTATACCCAACGGTGATTTTGTTTTCTCTACATGTTGGCTTTTTTTGTGATTATACACCCAAATACACCAACAAGTAATCTTGGTTACCTTTCAATTGTTCATCGTAGATAGTAAATCAATCACAGTGGCCCATTGTTTGAGTGCTTGCTTCCTGTTTGGTTGGCTGTGGTTCCATCAATTGCATACCAAAGTCTTTACAAATAGTACTCAATACCTCCCTGCAAGGCACTCAGCTCAAGAACTAGGATGATTCAATACACATGTTCCCATAAGATCACTAAAGGTAAGCTATATGGAGCCTGGTCAGCACCTAGATGGGTGATTATTGGAGAATAACCAATGCCATGAGCAGAACGAAGCTCCAACAGCTCCTCATTATCAACTGTCGGTATGTACCTAAATCCTGACACCCTCAATAAGGTCATAATCAGAGAACAATGATGCATACATCTCTTTGATAGTTTCATCATTTCTGAAGAGGAAAAGAAATATACCTCATATGTCAGACTATTAGATAATAAGAATGGTTTTCAAGAGTATTTAGAGGATTCCTTATCAAGTTGGCTAGATAAACCTCTAATCAATGTTTTTAGAAATGTCTTCAATCACGATCTAGTGTAATTTTATTTACAACCCATTAAAATATCTGTCATCATTTTTCAACCATACCAAAATAATTATTACTATTAGGGGCCAAAACTGACAGCATAAGTTTCTTTAGATTCTAAGCAGGGCTGGCAGGCTGGCTGGCTGGCTGGCTGGCTGGCTGGCTTTGTATAAATGTATGGCATGTAAAAGCCGCACATAGAGGGCAGAAAATTTTAACATTTATGCCTTATAACATCTTATGAGAGATGAACAAGACCTATTACTGATATGATCTAATAGTTTAACATTAATGATGAGAAAAAGTATCAGATGTATTTGTGTATCAACTCATGATTATGTAATTGTCACCAAAATATTTCAAGATTATTCTTCATGTAATCATTCTGAACCTATGACCCAGTCGACAGGACCTTGCAACCTATTAATGAAACAATAAAATAGATTATGTTGCATCTTATCTCTCAACTTATGGCTGAACAAATGCAAACTGAAAATAGCTTGTATTACGACTCATCTTTCACCAAATATCTGAACAAATGCAGGTAGAAAATAGCTTACCTTGCATCCTACTTTCACATTATAGCTAAACAATTGCAGGTAGAAAATTGATTGTGCTGTAACTTCTCTTTCACCTCATGATTGAACGAATGCGGACAGAGAATAGCTTCTGCGGCAACTTATATTTCACCTCATGGCTAAACAAATGCTGGCTGGAAATAGCTAATGTTGCAACTTTTCTTCCACTGTATGGTTGAACGAATGCAGGCAGAAAGTATTTTATGATTAAACTTATCTTTCACTTCATTACTGAATAAATGCAGGCACAAAATACCTTACGTTGAAACTGATCTATCACCTGATGGCTGAACGAATGGAGGCAGAAAAAAGATTATGTAGCAACTTATCTTCAACCTAATGGATGAATGGATGCAGACAGAAGAAAAATTATGTTGCACTTTATCTTTCACCTTTACTGAACAAATAGAGGCTGGAAATAGCTCATGTTGCAACTTTATTATTCAACATTATGGCTGAATAAATGCAGGCAGAAAATAGCTTACATTTCAACTCATCTCCAACATTAAGGCTGAACAAATGGAGGCAGAAAATACTTTGTTACAACTTTTCTTTCACCTTATGGCTGAACAAATGCAGGCAGAGAATAGCTAATGATGCTAAATATCTTTCACCTTTTGGCTGAACAAATGCAAATAAAAATAGCTTATATTGCAAATTCTTTCACCTTATTGCTGAACAAAACTTTTATGTTTCTGTTTTCAAGTCTTCATTTAGTCTATATCTTTTTTATGATTTCTTTTCTCTTTGTATGGATGAAAGGCCATCTTGTCTTTTTGTGAAAATCCTACTCAGCTTCTGAGACAAAAATAAAAACCTAATGCCCAAAACAAATCTTTTTTTTTTATTATTAGCCCCTGGCCAGACAGGAAAGAAAGATTTATTTTTCTTTTATCTTCTTTCCTTCCATTCAAGATGCATGAAGTCCAAGCAAAGGGACGGTGCCTGGCTGGCTGGCTGGCTGGCTGGTACGATGACATCCAAAACTTGCATTCCTATCTGAACTAAAAACATTTTTCAATAAAAAATGAATCATATCTTGTAAACAGGACAGTGGAAAGCTTTTCAATAAGAGCAGCAAAATGGCCAACTTGAAAAAAAAAAATTTTGCAAAAATAAAAAAGGACAAGATATTTAATAAATATGTGTATTCATCAAATATAACTACAGTGAAATACTTTGTAAATACTCAGATGAATAAATATACAACAATAAATTCAATTCTTTGATAAATTTGGCAATAAAGGTTAAAGGAGTCTACTCAATATGGAAGCATTTTAGAAAGAATAAAAAAATTTGATACAAAATTATAATTGTTTTTAAGTATTTCCATATTTTATCACAAATTTAAATTGAACTAGTAAAATTGACGAAAAATACCCTGTTTTCTGAAAATTAACCAAAAGAATCAAACTATATTATAGAAAAAAAAACAATTTTGTTACATAACAACCAAATTCAATACAAAAGAACCAAATTTGGCAGCTATGAATGTAAGTTCTTTTGATCTGATATTTTTATAGGATTGCTGTCTTCATGATTATGATAAGTGTTTATAATTAGACAAGTTTCTTTTCAGATAGTGTAATGATTAGTACATCCGCCTAACTCAGAACAAGTCCTGGGTTTGATTCCTGCAATGAGCAAAGAGTATGAAGAACTCCTCTTTAGGACAAATTTCCCTCTGCAGTTGGCAGTTAATCAAGTTACTGAGTCTGCAAAACATCACATCACCAAGGTCTGTCAACCCCACTACCCCTAAATTCTCAATTTAGTTCAGACCTCTGGCTTCTCCTAGAAAAATTTTAGACTGTGGACGAGATTAAGGAGAATGAGATCAAGTTTTTTAAATTCATTTAAAGGTGGAAAGAAGATGACTTTGATCAGCAGTTGGCCCCTTGATTTTAACATTCAATTGTTATCTTCACTACTTAATAGGTATATGGTATCTACATGATAGACATATTACAAACAAATATGAACATTTTTGAAACTGAAGTCATAGTCAAAGTACAAAGATCAAAATGAGAACAAAGAATACTGTTGTTAAAATGTCAAAAATATCTGTCTTATTATCTGGCTCAGTAGCAAATGAAAAGATTTAATTACTGTAAGTAAAAGTGTATGCGTTTTAATGTTTTTGTATTTTCTTGAATTGGGCCCACGTACTAGATTAAACCAGCCCTGCACATTACCATAAAAATATACTTGTTTTAATATTTGTTTGAATTTTCTTTAGTTAAGCCCCGTACTAGCTTGAACAGGCCCAGCACATTACCATAAAAATGTGCATTTTGATATTTATTTGTATCTTTCTTGAATTAGGGCTCTTTTATAACATGCTACAGGCTGCATACTACCTTAATCCAGCATTTCTCATTAATGTGAAGTCCTTGAGGATAAGAAATATCTGCTTCTATTATCCACAACCTCAGTATGAATAAGATAGACCCATTACAACGATCATTTTCAATTCTAAAAGATTTTGTATGAACACTCAAAAAAAAGGCATGAATACTCTTGAAAGATGTTTGCACAAAATTGTGCCGTACATTTAGAGCTGGCTTATTTTACTTGAGTTTTTTGCAATCACGTCTTTTTGCTAATCAAAATAACCATTAATATTTGATCTCACAAAGAGAAAAAAAAAGACGTATCCTTCTTTGATTTCTTCAAATTATTTCTTAATCTTCAATTTGCTGATTTGTCTTTTTCGATTATCCAGAAGTTTCTTTTGCTATAAACTAGATATCGAATTTCAACAAAGAAATATGGATTTTCACCTTGAAAATAGCTCAGTTTCAGTAGCTCTGATTCAGGCAATTGATAGAGCTATCAACTAAAAAAATTTCTAGAAGTCTTCACTGGCACACCCACCTGCACACATATTGATATTTATGAAAGTTTGATCTGTACAGAGCCAACTAAAGAAGGGAAAATAGGGGGGGAAAAGGAAAGGAAGAAAAAGGAGAGAATTGTTGATGATGATGATGTTTTGAAGGACTGAAATTTCCGCTTTCAAGTCAAGCAAATGAGATTGTGTCTGAAACACCTGATATGGAATATGAATCTGTAGTCAATGGAAAAGATAAGATATTGATCAAATCTACAATTCCAAAATTATTGATCTTTGAATTTTGATCTCAGTTCATTTGTATTCATCAATTGATCGATCTATCTTAGTCTTTTCACAATCTGTTTATAGTTTTCATTCACTCTCTGCTTACATCTTTCTGCCTGTTTATTTATTTCTCTGCTTATACCTACCGATTAATCACTTGCTACCAACAACACTGGTTTATTTGGTTTCAGGTTATTCATGTTTTCTCACATTTATATGAATTTATCTATGTATCTCTGTAGCTGTCTATCTATGTATCCGGACTTTTCCCAGCCTTAAACATTCATAGTTGAGACTTGAAATTTTGCACACGCACTCCACTCAATGAATTGGAAAATGTTTGGGTCTTTTTTTGTTTTTTTAGAAATTCCCATCCAAAATAAGCTTTGGGGGTTTAATTTTGGTCCCTTAGTTTTTGCCCAGGCTTGTTTTTTTGAAAACAATACCCTCTTATTAAACTAACAAACTTCCCTCTCTCTCTTTGTCTCTCCCTAAACCTTTGGTAAACAACCTAAATGTCTTTTCTCTCTTTGTTCTTTTTAAATAAAAGAAGGAATATTTCTAATGAAGTAAGTAATATTTTGTTTAATTTATTGCAATAAAATGAGAAATATTAAGAAGAAAATAATCAATGTTTTGATTTATATAATCTATATTACATCTCTGTTCGGGGAATTGAATAAAAGAGAAAGCCGCGGAGTACAGAACGCAACTTTCTGTAGCATTTGTTGACCACAGTGGAAATGCCCAAAGTCATCAAGGCTATCATAGAACAAGAACTAGACTCCTTGCAAAATATCTACCAACCTAGCGGTTGCTTTATCAGGCTACATAAATACTCTCCCAGCTCAAAAAAAGGAGTAAGATAAAGTGACACCAGTTCACCTAAACTTTATATAGCTTGCCACAAAATGATCTTCTGAAATTTATGCACAACAAATTGAGTAATAAGAGTAAATGGCAAACATGAATTACAGAGGACATCATCCTTTCTTCCAAGAACCCTGATGAACTCCAGAAAAAGCTTCAGTAAAACCATTATCATGTGTCAGAAATATTTTGAAGAAGACACAACGATCAAATAGCGTGATGATTTAGACAATTTCAAGAGATATTGACAGCGCAACACCTAAAATTTCCCAAGAAAAAGTTCTGAGATTGACTTTAATGGATTTTAAATGAAAACAGATAATCTTTCCATCCCCTGAAAAAAAGTGATTAACACCCAAGGTCAGCTCCCTATTTGACCATCTCTCTCTGGGAGAGGAGGGGTGCTCTTGAAAAATGCTATGTTTCCAACTATCCAGCTAACATGTCTCCACTAAAGATATTAAATTCTTTGTGTGAAAATTCCAAAACTCGCATACGTACAGACAGAGATTCATAGTGTAACATAGAATTTTTTTTCATCATACACATGCATGTACACACATAAGTATTGTCAGGTAGTTTCTATTCTTTGATCTTAAGTAAAGATTTAGGATATAGGAAGATTGTGTAGTGCCAATCTTCTAAACGAGTCATGCAGAATCCTGACTTTTACCTGAGCCAGAACACAAAGCTTTGGAATCAATGCAAAGTTAATCAATAAAGCCTGGCACATAGTTATAAGCTATCATTGAAATATTCACTTTATAATGTTTGATCTATGTGATTGATATACCCCATGGAATTGAGGGCATCGACAAAAAAAGAGATCTTAATGAACAATGAATAGTTTTTGTATAAAATAAATGCACTTTTCATCAGTAGGCTGCCAACTTATTGATATACCAACATGTATATCATACAGCTTGTATTACACGTATACACATACCCAAATATATATTTTATGCAAATTCACAAATGAATAAAGGAAACTACTCTAAAATTAGCATTTATTAGTTATCTCCCTTGACAAATCATTAAAATACAGATAGAGATATGTATTGGTCAGTATATTTTATACACTCTTATAAGTACATATATATTTTAGCAATGTATAGTACCTACCTCATATGTGTATGTAAATATATACACTTATGTCTATATACAAATATATACTCATAAAGATATATCTATATGTATATACCTCTGGGTATATATCCAATGCCCTTGCCTTGTGGGCCACTTGGGGGCCTGCAAAGTTCGTATAGATCCTTAATCTCCCTTTGCCAAGCCAAGCTCTGATTATACAGTCATATTTATTCTGATGAAATGCACAAATAGACACGCTTGCACACACATATATATACATATACATATATATTTGTATACCTACAATACTGGTTTTTGGGGTTTAGGTTATTCATACGTATCTACCTGTATATTTATGTATCTATGTATCTGGACTTTGGCCAGCTCTAATCTTTCATAGTTGAAACTTGAGATTTTGCACAGACATACATGTGTAGGAAAAATGTTTTTTTGAGTTTTTGAAAATTTTCTTCCTGAATAAGTTTTGAGTTCTGGGTTCAATTTTCAATATAAGTTTATGCTAAATAGGTCCCTCAGTTTGTACCCACACTTGTTTTCTGGAATTTTGATATTGTAGAGTCTAGTAATTCTTTGATTTTTGACAACTGAGATTACCCATAATCTCATATCTCTGCTCTTTTCTCACCCTACACTTGTATCTCCTCTCTCCTTCCCTTATCCCATCCAATTTTGTTGCAGGTCCATGATTTTATCTAAATGTGATACATACATGATTAAGATTCTTATGTAATCATTTTCCTACACCACGATAAACTACCTAACTTTTTTCAGCCTTTCTTTTTCTTACTCTTTCCCTCACTCATTGAACTGCCTCTCCTTCACTCTCTTCTTGCCCTCTTATTAAACTAACAAATTTCCTTTTTTCCCTTAGTCTGTCCCAGACCCTTCAGTAAACTACCAAAATATCTTTTCTTCTTTCTTTCTTTCTAAATAAAAGATGGTATGTTCCAAATGAAATAAGTAATATTTTGATCAATTTATAGTGATGAAATAAGAAATATTTCAAGTAAAATAATTAGTATTTCAAATTATAAAATCTGTATCATTTCTTTATTCAATGAATCAAATAGAAGAGGAAGCCAAAGAATACAGAATGTCACTTGTTGTAGCATTTATTGACTTCAAGTACGTCTTCGACTCAGTTGAAATTGATGGAGTCATTGATGTGATCATACTTGACACTGTATATCTCAGAGTTCTGCAACTAATCTACCAAATTAGCAGTTCCTTTTTGAGCTTACATGAAGACTCTGAGACCTTTTAGCACTAAAAAGGAGTAAGACAAGGTGACACTAGTTCACCCAAACTTTTTACAGCTTGCCCTGAAAGCATCCTTAGAAATTTAGAGTGGACAAATAAAGCAATTCCCATACAGAAAGAGTTCATCCTTTTCAATCCATTATAACCATTGGGCTATTCCCATGCAGTAATACAGCATCAGTTTAAGTCCCATGTTATAATAATTGGGATATTTCCATACCATAAGACCCAATTATTTCAAGTCCAATGTTTTAACCATTGGGATATTCCCATGCAGTAATATCACATCATTTTAAGGTTCAATGTTATAACCATTGGGATATTCCCTTGCAATAAAACTTCATTATTGTAAATCTGGTGTTAAAACCATTGGGCCATTCCCATGCTGTAAGTGCAATACATTTTTAAACAATGTTATAACCATTGAGTAATTTACATGCTGTATGACCTCTCCATTTCAAGTACAATGTTATAACCATTTGGATATTCCTATCTCAATGTTCTATGTCAAAACCATTCAAATATTTCCATTCAGTGAGACCTCATTATTTTAATTGGGATATTCCAATGCTGTGAGTGCAATACAATTTCAAACAATGTTGTAACATTGGGTAATTTGCATGCAGTAGGACCTCACCATTTCAAGTCCAATGTTATAACCATTTGGATATTCCTATCTCATTGTTCCATGTTAAAATCATTCAAATATTTTCATTCAGTGAGACCTCATTATTTTAATTGGGCTCTTTCTATGCTGTGAGTGCAATACATTTTCAATCAAATGTTTTAAGCATTGAGCAATTCATATGCAGTAAAACCTCATAAAATTTAGTTCAATGGTATAACTATTGGCCAATTCCTATGTAGTAAGATCTCATCATATCAAGTTTGATGTAATTATTTAATTCAAAATATTATTCATTTAAAAAGAAACATGGGAGAAAAGGAATTTAGTTGCTTTACTGATTGGAAGAGAGGGGGAAGGAATGGGTATAGGTGCGTTTTGTTTTTAGTTAGATGATAAGAAGGGAGCAGAGAGGAAAAAATTCCTATTGTTACTGAATGGATTAGTTTCATAAGCAAAAGTATCAAAACACTTTAGTTTATGAAACTATTTCATACTTGCATAAGATTTAGATAAAAGCATTGACCAGTAAGAAAGATTGTAAGGGATAAGGGTGAAAATCAGATGATACAGGAATTGGGTTAGAGAAGAACCGAGGCACATGAAATAATGGATAATCTTAGTTGTCAACACCCATGGAATTTCTGTGGGTGCAGCTAGTTCTTTAAAAGTTATTTATGTCTCAAAACATTGCATTAGTTCACAATTACAGTACCCATTGAGAAGTACGGGTTACAGTTAAAAAAATATTTAAGGTAATTTAAATTTATCTCAATAAGTATAGAATTTTATATGACAATGCTTTCTCCCTTCTTTCTTTAAAATGAAAGGAAGATTTTAATTTATATAATCAAATTAGTTACTGTAAAAACATATTTACCCCCCAAATTTTTAATTGATCACCTCCAACACAGCATGATGCCAACTGACATTGGTCATGTGACAATTGAGTGACCAATCAATCAGACTTGATTTTTTTTTATCATGAATTTATGGTTGCAAACTGGTAGCTTAATTCATGAGATAAAAAGAATATGGGTGGCAGTGATTCATAATTTCCCTTGGAATGCTAGTTATATATAAAAACTTATTTTGTTCCCATCCTTGTGAAAAAAAAAACAATTTTTCGTGGGACCAAGAAACAAGAGAAGAGGGATTATTTATCAAATACATGGAAATCTGCTGATGCCCAATTTTAAAGTTTCCAAGCAAAAGTCCTTTCCCCCCCAAATTCCCCATCGATCAAAATGTCATGTTCGCTTTTGAGGTTTGCCTTCCATCTTTCTTGCAATTTGTTCAACTCTAAAGAAAATTCTTGTCTAACATTCCTAATATCTAATTTTTGAGGGAGATGCCCTAAGAGTTTTCAAGACAGGCATTATTCAGGAGCAGAGTATCAAACAGGGAGCCAACAGTTCTGAGGCAATTCCATTCTATATAGTGGCCATTCTCAACAGAGTCCAGGTACTTTTGAAAGGATTGGTGTCATAGACTGAGATGATTATAATGATAACAAGCCTGGCAAGTGCAGGGTCAAACTCTATCCCTACTTCTATTCCAACTGAAATTGATTACAACAACTTTTGTATGGTGAAAAATTATGGAAATGTATTTTTTAGAATTACTATACTTATTTATCGAAATGAAAGAAGCACTTGTTTATAAATTTCAGAGATATGTCAAAAACTTATATTAACATTCCCCCACTGTGATTTTAAATCAAAGTGGGGTAATGATAATTTTACTCCTCTCAAGTGGGTGAGGATTCTCCTTGTTGTTTTCGTTGTTCTTGTTGTGGTTGAAAAATAAAGTCAACTCCAGACGTGGATAGGACTTCCACTATTATGATAATAAAGGAATTTCTGCCAATCAGTTGGTGTTGTATCCCAGTTTGACAGGTGGCCATGGAAAGATGTTATACAATTCCCATCACAATTACCAAATACGCACAAGTCATCACTAAAAAAAACTTCTGTCTGTGTGTCACTTTGTCTGGGGTTTTTCCTATCCACCATTTTGTTCGACAATGAACATCAATCCATATCTGTAAACACGCTGCTTCTCTCAGGAGACCTCAAAATATAGACAAACAACAATGGTGATCAGAGTCACCCCAATAGAATTTGTAAACACTGAAAGGCTCAGAAAAAAGTGGTTAGATTTATGGACTAACTGACAAAAATTATAGATTGTATTTGCAGATAGACAGCAAAGTATCTCCCATCTAAACTGAAAAGAGGTCGTAGAGAAAGCCAGTCTAAGTCTGATAATCATAAAATATATCACTACTTGGATTATTTGTAACTTTATCAAGTGTAAATACATCAGGATGACGAGGGAAAGTGAACATTGGTCATGGTGATAAATTATACACAAAAGTTTGAACATGTAATGTTACGGAGGATGACCACGGCTAAATCAGAATGAAGAACTTCTCTTCGGATAACTTGGCTGGGAACCAAGAAAAATGAGAAAAGACTGACGCGCCTCCTAAAACTCTTTTAGCAGGACATGATTCTTAGATGTTAGGAAGTAAGATAATGGCCAAAAGAAGATTGCATTTCTTGTGTTCAAGACTTGATTCTGCTTGACCAGCAGTATTGACCTGAGGAAACTAACCATCAATTGCTCACTTTCAAAAATGAATAACTACTTTGGTAGAATCATTGGTTCCTAATTGCATATAACTTGATAGAAACTATGTATATATATATATATATATATATATATATATATATGCATATGCATTAACATCCACACACATAAGGGATGCAAAAAGTATCAAATACATTTAAAAAGTCTATTTCAACATGATTTTGTAGCTTCAAAATTGAGAGAATTTTGATCAAAGATCCCTGGACATAATTTTCAATTTTCAATCCTATTTCAAAATTTTTGTATTTTTGTATTTTTTAAACTTTCATCCAAATTCTCCAATTTTGAAGGTGTTTAAGGATATTGGAATAAACTTTTCAAGATGTATTGGACACTTTTTCTACTCATTGTACATATATTGATATATTTCTTTTCTTGTGCGTAATGCTCATCAATGAGTAGACAGATACTAAACTTTCATCTTTGGCGGATATGTATGTGATAATTTCTGTCTGAATTTTTTAGATGAGGAAATGCCACGATGTAAATTTTTTTGTGGACTTTTGTCCTCATTTTTTTTTCAATTTTTTGATACAACATTTAGTCCATTGAATCTTAGGGCCATTTTCAGGTGGCAAATTGGTGTATACAAAGGGGAGACTGGATGCTCTTTGAAAGTTAGACAAGAAGATAACTGAAAAGCTGTTATCAATGGAGAGACCACATCGTCAGGTTTGGCAGATCATGTGTGGAAGGGAAAAGGGAGACATTGACCACTATGCAAAGAAACACATATTCTGGATAAGAAACAACACTGGAATGTGAGATCCCTAAAGGGGTCAGCACATAGCACATATGATTAGTTCAGACCACCTACTCAGCAGACTGGGTATTAGCTAGACACCATATGGGAGCACCTGATCCTGGAGGAACACTCAAAGAATGAAATAGAATAATATATAAATATATATTATTTTGTTCTCTACTCTAACTCAATTTAATGTTTGATGTTGAATGTATTGAGCACTTTTTGAAATAAACCCATCACGCATCAAATATTGCATTATATTATATTGTATTCCTTTTATATATATATATATATATATATATATATATATATATATATATATATATATATATATATATATACATAAACCACTATCCAACTATCCTGACATCCTATGGCCTCTCCAAGACTTTCTACTGCTGCTATTATCACATCTTGCCACAGGCTAGCACAGATTTCACCAAAGGGTCAGTCCCAGTATCCATTTTGGGGGAACTCTGACACGAATGATCGTCCTTGGCTTCAAATATAAACAAAATGCAAGTGGCGGCTGGTACAATTGACTATGTTCAATGGAGATGCTTTCTGTCCCCCCAGGCTCCCCTGAAGGCATCAACCTCATACTTTTGACACCAATTACAGCTAACAACTGTGGGAACAAAAAATCAACCACATCCGATATTATACAATGGAATGCAAATGTTTCCATGCGACCAACAACATAGGCATTTTTCCATCTCAATGATGAAAAATATACACCCATTCATCACCTGAAAACAGTCGGAGGATACAACAGCCAAAACGTTGTGCTCAAAAAATAAACCCATGCTATAAACCCAAAAATGCAATGAAGAGTTTTGATAAGTGGAATGATTTAGTGGGTACGATTCTTATCACATGACTGGAGTAAACTTTGAAATTTAAAACAGGAATGCTAAGTCAAAATGTTTTCTCTTCAGTGACAACAATAAATGAGATGCATAACTTCTTTTTGTATTCAAATTAAATTAAAATTCATGTAGAAAACAATTGAAATATAACCATTATAAACATTAAAAATTGAAAACGGGAAGTTATGTTTCATTGACGTGAAAAGAACAAATACATCTCTTTGATCTTGATCTGAAAGGCTGGCATAATGCCAAGTTTGATGGTTCACGTGTCTGTAGCATTTATCAGGCTTTGTTCAGCTATTGATGAGAAATTTAGTTATGGTCCATTACTTGTTCATGAAAGCCAAATTTATTCTAATGAGGATTCATTGTATGTATCTCAAAAAACATGGCTCCTCGAAAGATTCTAAGACACATATTTCTCTATAATTTTATAAAATCTAACATTAAATTCAAAACTGATTGTTGTTTTCAGTTTATGATGTTTGTCTCTCTGGAAAACTATTAATAATTTCATTTCTTCGTTTTCTGTCTCAATTGGGAAATGGTGATTTATGGTAGATGATAACACAATTTTCTAAGTAACTGCTCCTAAAATTAGTAAACATGGATTTAGATTTGCAAGTCTGTTATTTTATAAGAGATGAATATTTCTTCCTTGCTACTTTAAACAGGAAATCTGCAAAGAAACCAATAATTCATCATAATTCAATGGTAAACAGGTACCAAAAAGGTGCTGTCTTTGCAGCTTTTTGGGTACGCAGAAAACTTGTTTATTTAAGACAATAACTTTCAATTCCAGGTACTAACTAGAAGCCTTTTTGATTTTTAACATAGTCAATGTCCGTAGGCAATTTATGTATGCAATGAAGAGCAAAAAAATGAATAAATGAATAAAATAATGCTTTTGTAGTAATAGTTTTGAAATTTAGGAATGAATATATCCATGCTTTTTTAGTAACGTGTTGAAAAAAAAGATGGAAAACTTCAGCTATTACTGAAAGTATGATTTCTTGCTCACTAACATTTAAAATGTCTGGGGAGGAATATTACAGGGTATGAGCATACAAAATTCCCCTCTGATTCTATTCAAAAAGGAAATTTAGTAAATGTTTTGTAGTGGAAAAAGATCGCCAAAATTCTTGACATCCTGAGAAGAGGGCAAATTCTGGAAGTCAGGTGGGTGACCAGTGTTGCCAATCTAGCACTTTTCACACTAAATTTAGCATATATCTTGTCTTGGCATCATGAAAATTCTACTCTTAATACTACTTTTCAGTGATTTTAGCCAATTTCTAGCTATTCTAGCAAGTATAATTAAATCTAGCCATTTTGAATCATTACAAATGGCCATTGAAAGGCTAACAATATTCAATAGCTCATTTTGGCATTTTTTTTTACGCTTTTCTAGATCGATTTAGTGCAAAACATTTTTTTAGTTGCCAACCATAGGAACACCATTGCATATATCTCCTTCACAAAACCCAGTCTTACTGTATACCGACTTCAAAAAACCTGTTTCTTTTAATGATTATTGGCAATTTATATGTTCACAGCTTGACTGAATCTATCCTTTGTGTTAAGAGACAATTTAAACTTCAAATATGTTTACTTCAAAGGGACTCTATCATATCATGAATACAGGGAATAAACATAGAAAATCCACATCGGAAATACATTTTGATTTTAAAATGATTTGGAAAAGCGTCCATAAATTTTTCATTAAACAGTACAATTTTTATTTTTTTCATTAGAATTTGTCTGCTTCAATGTGTATACATGAAGAGGTATTTAATTGTTTAGATATATGTGATTGAATGAATGGTTTGGTATTGCAAGGAAAGATTGTTGAGAGATTGTTGCAGCAGTAAGACCACAGATGGTGGTGCCTTTGTGCTGTTTTTACCCCCAACCTGAGCAATGGATTTTCAAGATCTGTTTTGAGACCAGCTCTCCCAAGGCCAACCCCATCCTATGGTCCACCAGGGTGACATGGATAGGAAGATTCCAAGATCATAGGTTTGGACAGGAGTATCCTTCTGGCAGATGCGAGCTAGCTATGGGTGTTTGCCTATTCTTTGAAGGAGTATTTCAACAGTAAAGCTGACCTATGGTTGGATTAAAGGATGTAAAAAATATGCACTTGGTGGATACTGATGACTATAGAGTTCTACCGCCCCTATGAAGGAAAATCTGGACAATACAGCTGTCTGCAATGTTGAGCTCAGAGGCCCCAGATAGTATGACTCTCTGCAATTTCCATAAACGGATAATCTGGATATTACGGCTGCTTGCAACTTGGAGCAAAGATCCCAGATGCTCAAAGCAGATATGCGCTCACTTTGGAAGTCAGCTAGTCCTCCGAGCGTTACTGACAGCGTAACAGCCTGGAGCACACGTTCATGTCAAATCCTTCGAAAAGGAAAAAGGAGGGGGAGGAGAGCTTACATGTAAAATCAAGGCCTCCTCTCCCTGCTAAGACCCCTAAGTGTTTATTCTTTTGAAGGGTATGATGATTGTATAGCTTCGGTGGGAATAGAATCCAGTGTTTCAACTAAGTAAAAGTCCTGACTGCCTCATCAAGCACAGGCGGGGGTACCATTTTATTGTTGTTCCTTTCCTTCAGCTTATTTTCAGTCGGGCATTGTCAGTCTTACGTGATGAATGAATTGGAATTTGAAGGACTGTATTAGTTTGGAGGATAAATGAGTTTTTTAGCTTGTGGAAATAAACAGTTAAAGACACATACAATGAGCAATTAAACATCAAAAACGACATTTTCAGACAAATATTTCAAGCGATTTGTAGCAATGGAAGGAAAATGGTTTGCTTTGCTTTCCTCTGAGATTGACAGTGTAGCTTTTCGTAAAACTATTGGTTGGGGCCTTGACTTGAGTTTTGAAGAGGTCGAGAATTTATGAGTTAGCTAAAGCTGGTGAATGATATTGTGTATCCGACACCACTGTTTTGCTCACAACTGTAAATAATTTTGCACGTGAAAAATCTTGTTCAAAAAACAGTCTTTCCTTAATTACACATACATATATACATATATAAATGTATAATTAATAATTTCATGTTATGGGTATCATACTACAACTGGCCGAATGTTTCAACAAGAAAAGCGTATTTTCAAATGTATAGAGTTTGCAGGATTTGAGATTTTTATCTATGTATGATTATTTTTTGCTTATTCTATTTTCTGCTTATATTTTTATTTATTTTTTCTCTTGGCATATGCTTTTTTTTCAATTTTTGACGATTAGTCATATATATATATATATATGCTCCTCTATTCAGGGTTGAGCACTCTTTAAGTGAGGTAACTCATCCACTGTAAGTTTATGCAATGTTCTTCTATAGGAATTGAGCACTCTGGTGGATGAGGGATTTCTGTGTAATTTAAATATAACGCTTAAATTCAGCCTTACTGCCTGTCCAGTTCCGTAGTCCAGAGGTAGGATATCAGGTCTGAGGTGAAGGTTTCAATTCTGCCTCACGGTACTGGAAAGTCTATAGCCACACTGAAGAGATGTAATACATTGAAACAGCTGTCCGTGGATAACACAATATACATATATATATATATATATATATATATATATTCATATATAATTAAGAAATGGTTATATCATCACATGGAAATAATCATAAATGCATTATATTACTTGGAAAATCTATTTGAAATGACATCCCATTATTACACAGTGAATGTATGATTTGGCCTAGGCAGTGTAAATAGAATAAACAATTAAATGGGCTGCAGGAATTGAATGTATAACCTTTAGGTAGCCAACTTGATGTAGCGTCACTCTTGATCATTGAGCTAAACAGCACACTCTTATTTTCACTCAGATTTGAGTACAAAACTTTTTGTGTTATACACAGACAATTACAGTTTATATATGTATACATATATATATGTGTGTGTGTGCATGTGTGTGTGTGTGTGTATGTGTCTATATACGTATATATACTGTCACAGAATGCCTGTCTTTCTAAAAATATGTCTGAAAGAATCGGGGCTTGAGTTTCTTTATTAGATTCTATGCGGCAAGCATCATCATTTCTGCAAACCTTATTGCATTCAACTGTTCAGCAGATCAGACTTTCAAGCAATTCATCCATGAATAGCCGTGTTTCTAGGCCCTGTTTTATGGAATGTTCTCTCAACACGTTAAGGCCATATTTGACATACATGAAGGAAATACCTGAGTATATCATATTGAATTTATAATGAGGTCACGGGACCATTATGTTAGAATAATTTTGCCACAACTGAAATCCATATCTTATAACCTTCAAAACAATATATGACTTACTATTGATTATATCCTGGTTACCCTTGCTTTGTTACTCTTTAAAGAAAACAGGCCTGAATGAGTTGAACATCTCATTAATTCAATTACACTTCATGCCTTTTATCTTGCTTGTAAATATATAAATTCTTTCTTGCACTTTCATTGTTAATGAAAGGTTTCAGAAAGAATGAAAATTTAAAAATTAAAAAATTATCACTGATTGGTTTCAAGTAATTTCAAATCAAAAGAAAATAAGAATTTTGTATGAAATTGTGTACACAATAATGCCAATACAACACAATTTGAAAATCCAACCCCATTTCATCAAAATGGATAATCACTTTATCGACACCCTGTATTTAACAACATTATCAGTTACATTTTGAATTCATCTGTTGATGTTATTTAAATGTGTAAATGATAATATTGTTTTATATCTATAGATGATAATATTGTTTTATACTTATAGATGATAACATTGTTTCATATTTATAGATGATAATATTGATTTTATTTGCTATCAATGCACAAAAATTCCTATGAGGAAAATTGATTTATGGTAAAAGCCGAAAAATAGAAAAAAAGGAAAAAGGAAAACGGGTATGGTTAGTCACTCAAATGAAACCGTCATGCAACCAACGTATTCTAGCAGCATACCATGTTGGTGGTGATCAATTGGAAATATTAGAAAGAATGTTGATCAATGAACAAGTTACTTCTCTTGCTTTCTGTTGGGCGGTGATCCCGAAAAAGTCTGAATTCTCAAGAGACGAGTGTGAATACTACTGAATACAAACCAAGGGATCAATTCAGCATAAACTTACATTGCAACTTGAACCTTCCAACATAAAATCACTAAAACCTTATTTAGGGACAGAATTTTCAAAAATTAAGAAAACTGTCTTTTCCTAGTCATAATAAGGAGTAAAAGTTAAAATTTCCAACCCTCCAGTTCCATTGATGCAGTCTATATGAATTAAGTAGGCATCGATAGAAGTAAAGGTTGACAGTTTTTGACTGTTTTGGCAGACAGTCTCTAATAGTTCTATAGGAAGGGAGGAGGAGAGCGGGGCTGTAAGCAGCTACTGATATTGTGCGTAACAAGCACGTTTCTCATTATATATATATATATATATATATATATATATATATATATATATATATATATATATATATATATATATATATATGATGATTTGCATCTGATCTATATGAGCTTTGAGAAGAAATCATAGAAACGCTGGCAGTCCTGGGAATAAAAAGGTGAATGCCAGCCAGATTAAGAGACTTTCCTCTGAAGGGCCAAATTCAGGAATCATAATTCCATTTAAGAATTGATTCCATTACCAAAAACTGAATTCCTGAGATTTCTTAAGAGAATCACTTTTATTTGGATTCAAGCAACTAATGTGGGGGAGATAAATTAGATTTTAGTAAAGAGTTATCTTCCTTCTGGGTTTTTATTGCAATTCAGTTTCATAAATGGCAGACACATTGATCCAGACTGTGGCTGAGCATTTGTGTGTGTGTGTGTGTGTGTGTGTGTGTGTGTGTGTGTGTGTGTGTGTGTGTGTGAGTGTGTGTGTGCATGGGCGTGCGTGTGTGTGTGAATACACAAGTGCATGAATGTGTGTGAGCAATAAGTATACATGCAGGTGTGTGCATTTGTATGTATGTGTGAGCTAACGAATACATGTGTCTATATACATAGATTTCCCTCCAGTTATTAAAAATATCAATGAGTTCTATACAAAAGCTTTTTCTGACTGACATTCACTCTTTAGATATTAACAAAGATAAAAACCATACCATAGATATATAGATATGTATATCATCAAGTATTTTGAATCTTTTCATTTTATGAGACATTAAATGCATCATACGTTAGCAGGTATCTAATACTAAATCTTACTTTTATATATTGTATTGATCATTATTACATGTTAATAATTCTTTTTTTTCTTCTCAGTGTGCAAGAATGAATTAACAATTGTTAATCCATACAGGATGTTGGATGTTGGTCACATCAATAGTTGCTTTACGAACCATTTAGTTATTTTTTTATCTTATGACATTCATATCATCCATTGAGTGACTTTTCCTTTTCCTCTGCACCACTATCTCTTTTTTTACCGATATTTAGTACTAGTATGTAATAGTTGTAGCGGTCGCAGTAGTAGTATGATTTAGAATTATCAACCATTACCAATTAATTTTAATAAAAATAGACCTAATGAAAAGCACCTTGCCAATATGCTTCAAACAGAGAGTGTACAATAAATGTATGATACCAGCTATGATGCACAGATCTTTGGCATAGAATCTAACAAAATTACTTGAGAACGAACTCAGACTTCCACAGAAATCAATGAAAAGAACAATGCTAGCAGTAACTAGAAAGTAGTCAACGTGGATTCAGGATCAGGCCAGGGTAACAGATATGATAACAGACACACAAATAGAGGTGGGCAGAACACAAAGTAAAAAGAGAATAACAGATGGTGCAAAATAATTGATTGAACTGTTCCCAAGGCATGGCAATAGCAACAATTATTTGTACAAAGTGCCCTCTCTGGGGTAACTCAATATTCAAGTCCTTAATGGACAAAATCACTTCTAATCAACACAGTAAAACCTACTAAAAAGAAGAGTAACATTAAAAGGCCAATATTTATAGAAAATGCAAGTTATTGATAAAGTCATTTTCATTACACATGGCAAAAACTGCAGTTTCAAAATGTATCTATCTATCGAGTTCATATAAGTATGAAAGAAATAGATGATCAGATAGATGATGGAGAGATGAGATGGAAGGGTTTGTTGGTAAGACATGCCAGAGTTTAGCACAGTCATGGTCTTTATGGGAAGAATTGGGAAAGGCCCTTGGCTGACAATGATGATAATAATCTTGATTATTACCAAAGACTCTAAACTCTTAAATACATATAATGAAATTGGAAGGTTAATATCGATAACTATTGATTAAATTTACCTCCCTTTCACCTTTATATAATTTATTTATCATTAACTGAATGCACAGAAGAATTCCTTTATTCTATTCACAAAAGAATCCCACTTTCAAATAAAAGTGTATCAAAGGGTTGATGGCATTGTGAGTTAATAGAAGCTGATATCTCAAGAATTAAGGCCTTACATAAAAATATAGATGCTTTTTGCTTTTACTGGAAATAGGATTTTCAAGGTTGGAAACAAGGTGTTTTCAATATTTAGTAAATTTACTTATATTTTGTGATTATAGAGAATTCCATCATCCTCATCAGTCTTTTTTCATTCATCATTTGACATAGAACTTCCCCAGACCACACTATTATGGGAGACGTGGAACCTATACTTTCTGAATTTGTCAAGTTTATCTCCCCATTTAGTATTCTACCGGCCTTTGTTACACATGTGATCCCTAGGAATTAATACTGTGAGTTGTGATATCCATTGGTTGTCTGCCATTTTTGCAACATGACCAGACCATGGCCGTTTGATTTTTCCAAAAGATTTTATGATGTGTGTCCCTCTGTAATGATGGATAATAGAATGATGCTAAAGTGACCCAAGCAAGGTGTAAGATCCTGTGTGAGGATTCTAGGATGCCCAGTCAACAGAATCCTTTTCTCTGCTGCTGCTGATATGATCCAAAAGAAAACTGAACCATACATTTGGCACCTGTCATCAATCCAACTTAAGGCGGCCGCATCCACAAGAATAAACTTATTACCTGAACATCACTGGTCGATCCCCATACATCGTGTGTGGATGAAGAATGCCTTTCAAGATTTGAAGCTATTGAAGAAGACATTCTTGACCTTTTCTTGACAACAAGGATCGATGATGAGGCGGACATGACCAAGTGCAAGGGACATGTTCCCTTGCTATAAAACAATTCTTGTCAGAAAAGGACGAATCTTAGGAAAATGGATTTCGTGAAGAAAGAGGAATTCAAAAATGTCAATCAAAACTTCCTTCCTGTCACTTTCACTTTGAGACTTCCTGATTTCCATCCATCCCAAGGTGCACAAATTGCCTCGTGTGACTTTGACGTTCACTCTTGGAGGCTGAGATCCGTACAGTTGATATTTGAGCACCAACCACAGCAGAATTCGACCAAACTCAAATCTGGTCAGTCACCCAATAGAAACCGTCACATGACCAACGTCTTTTCACAGCATGCTGTGTTGGGTGTGATCAATTAAAGAATTTACTTCTCTCACTTTTTGTTGGGCACTGATCACTAAAAAATCAAGAATTTTTGAAATAGAACTACAGTAATAATACTACAAAGTAACAAACCAATTCAGCATGAGATTATATTGCAAATTGGACTCCTCACTAAATGCCTATTTGGGGTGAGATTAGGAAAAAAGTTCTCTCTGGACATAATAAGAAGTAAATGTTTAAATTTTCAGCCTTCTGACACTATTAATTTGACTTGTAAATGTGACATACATACATACATACATAGCCAGCCAGCCAGGCAGAATCACCTAAAAATTGAAGAAACCTATGTTGATATGTTGACAGTTTTGGTTTGTGGTTTTTAATAAAAGGCAATTTGTACCAGTATCCAACAATACTGTGAATAGCGCTATTTTGATATGTTCTGGTTCAAATGTCGCACAGTTAAGATATTGGAGTACAAACAAATTAAACCAATGATAAGATGGAAAAAACTATTTACATAATAATGAGACTTTGAATAGTGCAGCCAAAATAGAGAGCAAATTAACTGTACTATTCAAGGCATTGTTATATGTATTTTTTTTCTTGGGTGACACTTTTTTACATAATCCGGAAGGGTCCACTGCATAGAGATGGGTGAATTATCCATCTTTACATTGTAGACTATTCTGGTGATGTAGAAGAAGTAGAATTTTATGTCATGTTAAACTTAATAATTCCAATAATTATTCAATTGTGAATAGAATATTTTATCCATTTCATGCTGGCAGAACATTTTTAGATCAGAAATCAACAAATTAATATATATATATATATATGAATTTATGTGTATAGCATTTTCCAGTCTTTATACAGTTCTTCTGATGATGTCATGATAAACTTGATAAAAAAAACTCCATAATCATTCAAATAATTTTACCTTTAATTTAATTCAATATTCAGAAATTATTGAATATAAACCAGAAAATACAGAGTATTATCACGTATTTTTCATATTTTATAAGTACATTACAATTGCAAAATTACTTGAGTATTGGCTTTTCTTTTTTACAGTGTGAGTAAGGTAGTTTGAAGATGAAATACGATTTACATAAAGTTTCTTTTCTTTTTTTTCTCTTCATGTTCCTTTTATCAGTTCGTCTCATGGGACTTTTGATGATTGTATCACTGATTTGCCCAAAGAGACTTGGTTTCGTTTTTGTGGAATTTTGTGAGAACAGCAATTCATGGGAGATCAGAAGAATTAAATTATATCCTCTGTCGGGGAGGGACAGAACTTATCACGACAATCTCAAATCAGAGCTTAGTCTCTTGGCACACACTCAAACTAACTATATATCTGACTATATAAATATCATTGTTACTTTTTCGAGGACAGAGTCTGTTCGTCTGTCATACTATTCAAAACTGATATTTAAAACAAAGAAACATGACCACAACTGTGACCGTTATTCGATATAGACATTAGTACACTGATGACATGGGTTGCTGCTATGGAGATGAGAGGAATCAGGATTTCAAACTCAAAATATAGTCAGTCAGTAAAATAGAGTGGAGGGAAGCGGATATAAAAGCAGCAACAGATCGCTTGACAGACGGTCTAATTTTTAAAAAATGAAGTTCATCACCAGAAATCATAGATCACTTTGACAAACAAATAACAGATGAATTGAAAAAGCTTACAATGGACTACGATTACAAAATATTTATTAATTTATTTGATTTGATTAAGTTTGATATTTAATATTTATCACAGTACTAATTCCAGGTCTATGCAACATTGAATATAATGCCAAACCACCCTAGAAATCAGTTGTATATTTCATCGCTAAAAATTTAAAAACAAAACATGAAAGCTAAAAAAAAAGCATAACACAAACACTAAAACTGACATAGTTCCTACTTTTGCTCACTAACTGTTATATTGAATTTACCTAAAGATACAAATTCTAAATTTTTATTGGTTTATTACTGTAATATGGCAAAAATGGTACCTGCAATTTTTTAATGGTTTAAGCAAGTTGAATCACCATAGCCAGAGTCGACAACAAGAATTATTTTCACTCATCTATCCGTCCATTTTGATTCAGTGCTCCTGGTCACATTATTTGGCATAGAGCTTTGAAAATTTCCAAGAATAGTTCAGTTTCTGCATTCTAAAAACAGTATTACCATTTTTTGGAGATTTTTTTCAATTGGTTTTGGGGGTGCTCAATCAACAGTAAGAATCTATTGTAAAATGGACACTTCCCCCAAAGCTGTCTTGTAGCATTGATGACGTTTAGGTGTTTGAGGAAAAGCTGGCTTAGAATTTCAGAGAGAGAGTATGAAGGAGAAAATATGATAGTGAGAGAGAGTATGAGGGAGAGAGTATTATAGTGAGAGAGCATGATAGAAAAAGAGAGACTATCAGAGAGAGAGCATGACAGAAAGAGTATGAGGAAGAGAGCATAACAGAAAGGGAGAGAGTATAAGGAAGACTGCATGATAGAAAGACAGATAGTATGAGGGAGAGAGCATGATGAAAACAGAGATAGTATGAGGGAGAGAGCATGATAGAGAGCGAGTATGAGGGAGAGAGCATGATAGAGAGAGAGAGTATGAGTGCATATGGTCAAATTATAATTTTATCTAATAAAAGTCACATCCTTCATTGTTCTCCTGGTTTTGTTACACCCGTTCCCTTGAAACTGACAACTCCAGTTGGCCAGTGCATTTGATCTTATTGAGTCCTGTATTGCTCTATGTAACATTGTATCACTATCTGAAGAGTCAGGATGGGGTAGGTTTAATAAACCCTTGGTTGACTGACCTATAAGAACTTACAAAGAGTGGATATTGTGAAAAAAAAAAATTTAGTTTTATCCAATAAAAATCACATCCTTTATTGTCCTACTGGTTTTGTTATACCCATTCCTTTGGAACTGACAACTCCATTCGGACAGTACCTTTGATCTTGTTGAGTCATTAGGACTGGGTTAGTGGTTCAGTGAATTCTAGAATAATAGAGAGATTAGAACATCTAAAAAGATGTATTGTGAGAAAAAAAGAGCAACCTGGCTATGGTGATTCATTTTTAGACAGAAGTGGCAATATCTGTCCAATCGTCTGTATACGACAGCCTACCTCGAATTATTTGTCTATTTATCTGTACGTGACAGCCTCCCCCAAATTATCTGCCCGTTTGTCTATACGTGACAGCCTACCTCAAAAACTACACAAAATAATGCAATGAAATTCTCTGTGCGCGCCTATCCGACCCCAGAAAATTAGCAAATTAGATATTGAAAATCACATCCTAAAATATGATTTCAGGGGGAAGCTTAATTCATAATATAAACTCATGCAGAAATGGAGACCCCTCTTCACTGACATGAATGCTGATGAAAATAATAGGGACTTTGTATCGTTCATAAAGAAAAGGTGAAACTAAGAGGACCATCCCTTCTATTTCCATGTTTCTTAGTCATAATATACAATGATAAGCCAAAATATTATTATCAGTGACATGTGGTAAGAATGACAGCAAAATGCAGAGAGCTTCAATCAAGATGAAGGGAGGAAAGTGTTACACAGAACAGAGATCCTTGTTGCATATGGGGCTGTGAAGCTGCTGGTCAGAGTACCCATGCAAATCAATATCTATAGCTGCTGGTCATCTTTGATGAACATGCAAGTGTTGGAACTGTGCCTTGGAAACCCTGTGAATCTCTGATTCATGTGGAAGGTACTCTGTCACATACCACTACCTCGACAACAATGAAGGTGGGTATAACTCTTCATGTAAACAGTCCTCTATGATGACAGTGACATCATTCAATAGGACAATGCATCCTGCCTAATTGCATGAACTTTACAGGAATTCTTACAGGGACACGAATAAGACATTCAGTGTTTCCCTGACCAACAAACTCCCCCGATCTCAATCCCATTGAATACTTATGGAATGTGTTGGACAAACAACGTGTTGTCTCTGCAGAACCTCCAACATATAACTTACAGCAGCTTAAGAACTTGGCAGTAATATCTGTGGTTTAGACAGGTAATCAGCAAAAAGAAAAAACAATGTAGTCTTACCATAGCCGTCCTTTACCATATATTCTGGAGTGCATGCAAAGAGAGAGAAGAAAAATCAACAAATTGAACAATCCTTCAACATCTTGAATCAATACACAATTCCAGTGACCAAAAGAGGCTAGAAATCAACTTGAAGAGGATGACGAAAAGAGACCAAATGCTTCACGTCCCTAAACTAATCTCAAAGTAACTACAAAATTCAGCAACACATTTGACTCACAGACTAAGTGGTACCAAAAAAAGGGCAGAAAACTTCCATTCAAGGGAGTTGACTCTTAACCTCAACAAGAGCAGCATCTTCTATTCACACACAATTTTATATCAGACGGCTCATGGCTACTGATGCTACAGAAAGGAACTAATGCCACAATATCGTTTTATTGTTTTGTTATATTGTATAAAAGCTTCTTAAATCTTGTAGAATCCATGCCTGATCAGGTAAGAGCTATTTTGCAGGCACATAAGGGACAAATACAGTATCAATCAGGTGGTCAGAGTGTTTTGGCTCATTAATGTATAAATCTCTATTATGATTAATTGTTAGAATTAAACGCTTAGAATTATTATACAAATCATTCTATTATGAATAATTGGCATAGAATTTGATGTCGTACAGCAGAGAGGCGTAGGGTGTCATGGAATATAGAAATTCTGTAATCCAATGTTGTCCGATAACTTGGCATATACCCTTAACCAAATTGAATAAATTTGTCTCCCAATATTGAATATTTGCTTTCATATTTGGCTAAACGATAGGCCATTTGATATTGATATTGTTGTCTCTCCACAAATGGTTCGGGGATTATTTGTTGAGGCTTCAAAAGGGATTGTCTGAACCACAATTAGTTCAAAGACCTTTCACAAGGTGAATAACATAAACGTTGCTTCCTGTTGCTTGAAAGATTCTCACAGATATTTGGGCAGATTGTCAAAATTTGACCCTTGTTTCTCAGGCGAAATCAATGGTTTGTTAAATGTTGGGAAGTCAAGTGTGACACGGGTTTTGCTGCTTGGTCAGCAAAATCTATTAGAATTTTACTTTCACATCTGACGTAATCTTCTACTAAATGAAACAACTGGCTCTGATTGTCACTATCTGCCCCACCCCTCAAGTAAGCCTGAGCTTATCTGTATGATAAATTTTTAATTATATCAAAGATTTGTGAATTCAGCTTGATTAGTAAGGTAGCCTCTTGGCAATTAGTTGGTTGTGAGTTCAAATCACTGTAGGGGCAAGTGGATTTCACATATCAGTTTACATCCCTCATTTTAATGAGTGTTCTTCTTGTTAAGGTAGCAAAACAAAGTCAATTCAAGATTTTATTGTAAAAATTGACAACAGCATGCCAATTGAAATCAAAGGGTTTTACCAAGTTTTGCTTAAATGGCACAAACCAATCAAGACATACTGAGGACTTGCATCCCCAGCCAAAGAAATGCAGTAAAGGATGTCAGCACATTGTAAAAACACCTCCCCATTTCTATCCAAGAACCACTGATATGCCCTGAGCATCCGGCATTTCTTTGAAGCATCGTCACTTGTGCAGGCAATGTCCAAATGACTTCACACTGTCTTTGAGTCGACTTAGTGTTGGTGCCCGCGGCCATTGTCATAGAACAAGAAATCGGTTGAAACTATTCCTTACATAAAAAGAAAACTAAGGAACAAAGTCACAGCACTGACTACAAGACACAAACCAAGTTCCAGCTGAGAACTGTCCGCACCAACAGACGTTTGAAGATAATTTGATGAGTTTTATTCCTGCCAAGTAAAGTTTCTGGCTGATCACAAAAATAAACAAAAAAAGAGAGATGTTAATATCTTTTTGCAAAGCTCAATTCAAACCACACAGATTTATATACATGTCAGTATATGTCAGCATTACAAGCAGAGATGCTGACTGTTGTAAAGGCACCAGATTAAGTTCTTGTTGATTCTCTACTCTAGTTTTCTTTAGTTGTGTCCTCAAAGGAATGGGTTTAATGCATTCTTATCTAAATGAGTGCATGAGGGTAAGGATATGCCCAGGGGTGGATGAGGCTAGTTAGGAATCTGTAGGATTTGTTGTAAAGGGGACCTCAATTAAAAATGAAAAAATATACAATATCAAAGTATGTATTTTTACTTCCATAGTAGAGTAAATAACTTCTTTCTTTCGCTATTTAGCCAGATGATACAATAGATATTTCAGTGATAGTATTACTTTTCTCCATCTTGATCTTTGAACAGCAGCTATGACTTTAGTTTCAAGTAGCTTTGTATCTATATCATATATGTATAATATAAATACTATATTCCCATTAATTATTTTGGTTAAAGGTGATGGTGGACTAAAATCTATAGTAATAGACCAAGTGCAGAATCACTGGATTAGAATTTATAGCTTGCAAGAATTTAGCACGGAGCCCTTAAAATTGCTGATAGTGAGCACAGATACTATACTTTGATCCAATACAGAAGTGCCAATGCATGAGTAAATAATTCTGTCAGTTCTACCATATACTATACTAGTTAAGTATAGGCACGCACCCTTTAATGAGAAGGAAGCAGATGAGGAAAGCTGATACTAGGCAAGAAAAGGGTTACATGAGTATAGGGGAGTCTGCTGCCCCTTTGCAAGTTAGGAGAGGATATATTCCAAGGGGAGGGCGAAAAAATGATATATTCAGATGTTTGTCATCAGGTAATGTACTAGTGAATGCTTAAGCCATGACTTTTTCTGAGCTGTCACTGACCCCTTGATCTCCGGTGTCTGTAAGGTTCTAACTTTCAAACCCCCTTGAGCCCAGTAAGAAGCCCTGATCTAGGATGTGGGTAAATCCCCTATCCCTCCCCTTGGAATGCACATACATGGATGAGAATCAATGGTGGATCATTTATCCATTATTCGTCACTCAATGCATATATATATATATATATATATATATATATATATATATATACATATATATTTATATATATATATTTATATATATACATTTATATATATATATATATATATATATATAAATATATATATAAATATATTTATATATATATATATTTATATATATATATATTTATATATATATATATATATACATATATATATATATATATATATATATATATATATATATATATTATATATATATATATCAGCCTTCTGTTTGTTCTTGATGCTTATTTGTTATCATAAATGGAACAATGAGGAGGATGGGCAGAAATGAACAAAGAAGTCAAAATCCTGTTAGGCCAAAAGACAAATGCAAATAGTGAAGATGTCTGTTGTCTAGGATCTATGGAAGCACGATTCAAATTGGCATTTATGTTCCTCAAGACATTCATTACTGTTTCAGCTTTTGTTACAAACTGGTATTTCACATAATATTGGTGAGTACATATACATGTTAATATATATATGTATACATAAGTGAACAATAAGGAATGAGACAGACTCTGGAGTAAGAGTTTATTAAGACTTTGCTTATAAGTTAAATAACCCATGAATGATTTAATTAGGATGCTATTCATGTTTTAGGACAGATTCTCATCTGCAGTAGTATGTGTGTATCTTCCAGTGGTTAAAAGGTTTCTATCAGAAACAAATTCTGTATCAGATGTTTTCCTTTGGAGGTAAAAATGGAAATTAAGAAAGAGGATCCCTTGTGGGTCATCATAATGAGTGAGATTTTGTTCTATCTGTTTCTCTCTATATATTTATATTCATAAAATTGTCAAATTCTTCTGTTGAACATATTAGTAGAGAATCAACTTGAAGAAATTTCTGTGTCCTAAGTATTTTTAAAGATGAGAAGCTGAGATTAAAACCGACACAACTGATTTAACCTTCACGTGGGTGAACACTCAATAGAAGGGACACGAACAACAAGTCACGTCTGTTGTTTTACTTACTGATCCTTCATTGTTAAATACGTTTTTTGGGTAACCTACAAAGTAAGCAATGCTTCAAAAGATTAAATTATTTGTAGCATAAGACAACATCCATGGACAATATATTATGATAATACCCTATATAAAACAACAAACTACGTGAATGACATAAGCTATATATTTAAATCATAACTGAAAGAGAGGTGGTGTTTGATCAACACTGCTTTTGTTTTCAAAATCCCTGAAACAGTTTTGTGATAAACAACTGATTTTCCCAACAAAAGAGATTTTACACATTGTACCATGATATCAAGAGACAGGTAAAATAGAAAAAACATTGAAGAAAATTTCATAAATTGCATTGACAGATTTTGGGAAATAAGTGACTGAAATGACTAAAAAAGTTCTGAAAGCATTTTAAAGTGTTTAGTATCTAAAACTACAAAGCTTTCTTGATTATACATAAAAATATCTACATATATATATGTGTGTGTGCATGAGTTGACCAAAAATTATCTCACATGACTTCAAATGAATTCTGAGGTGAATATCACATTTGCCAAGAGAAGATTTACCCCTGTACCAAATTTCAAATACTTAGGTGCAAAATTATTGGCAAAAATCAGAATTGACCTCAGGTGACTTAGGATAACCTTCAAAGTCAACCTAAGTCAGTTTGTTACCTTTGATGTGAGAAGATGTGTCCATATGCTCAATTTCAGTATCTTTGATGCAAAATTGTGGCCTACAACTCTGGAAATTGTCTAGAAATGACCAGTAATGACTTCAGATGACTTCAAATTATCTCAGTGGTCAGCCACACATAGCCAACTTTTCAAGTTGCCCTATCCTCAGTCTACATGCAGAACATTAGAAGGATAAGCCTTGTCATTTTGTTGATAAATAAGCATAATAAACAAACAATAGGCTCAATTGGTGCATATATATATATATATATATATATATATATATATATATATATATATGCATGTTAGTGTATATATATATATATGTCTATGCATTGGATGATGAAAGCGTGAACATACAGCTGTCCCTTTCTTTCAGTTTTTTGTGTACAATTGTTTTACGATGAATGATATCTTTGTTATATCTAGAAAATCCTTTTGGAAAAAGTCTCTTTGCCGTTTTTTCTCTTTCCGTTTGCAGAAAACAATTTATACTTTCAAAAAATGCAAGGAAACTTAGACAAGGAGAGAAAGAAAAATGAAAGCTCAGCCCTGATTTGCAATCTGCAGGCACAATACTTGGAGATAAAATGACTTGTTATTCTCTCACCTGCTCCATTAGATGTTATGAATTGTTACAAATACATTTCTGATTGTACCTTATAGCTCAGTGGGTAGTGTACTCAACTGGAAATCAAAGGGGTCATAGCTCAATTCCTTAGTCTTGTCGGATGAGGTCCGACAAATACAGTTTATTGATATAATAGTAAAAATAGGGGGAAAACAATTCATCATGCTATCATCAATAATAAATGGACATTATCCTACAAAGCTAGAGCAGGACCTGCCATATAAGTTATAAAGGGAGACTTAAATATATATATATATATATATATATATATATATATATATATATATATATATATATATATATATATTCAGATGATACAAGAAATATGTCTGACATTTCAGTGATGGTATCACTAATTTCTCTGTGTGATCTTTCTGCAGCCACTATGACTTCATTATCAAAAACCTTTTTATTTACGAGTCATATATGTACATTGATACTACACTCCCATGAATTACTGTGTTGAGATGATAACCCCAATTAAAACCAATAATTGACTAAAATCGTTAATCTTGAACACACAGTCATTCATGAAAGTTGAGGGCAGAATCACTGAATCAGTAATAGAAAGCTTGCAAGCATTTAGTGTTGGGTCCTAGAAATTGTGGGTCACGTAACCTATGCTACTTTTGCCACATAAATCATCCAGGCCCTGGGTGTAGCACTTCCAGGGCTCACCAGAGCACCATGGCAGCACCTCAGTTGATAGAAAGAGCCAAAATAAATGAATGTATCAAAATGCATTTCCAAACCTCTGTAATTGTTGATGTTCTCCCCTATTAAGATTCGTCACTTCCAATATTCTTACAATATTCTCACAATTCCTACAATATCCTTTATTCATCATATATATATATGTATATATATATATATATACACACAGAGATTGATAGATAGATAGATTGAGAGAGAGAGAGTATACATAAAATGACAAGCGTTTCATCAGCTGCAGTACCTAAAAAGTTGGCGCTGCATACCTGCCCATAATGCACTAAAATGCAATACAATGAATTCTGTCTGACATGTTCAACAAAAAATGCACTTAAACAAGAAGGAATCGCACAAGACATATGTCACTTCCTCTTCTTCTGATCACAAAAGAGTTCGGGAGAAAAATGAGCTGGATTCCCTCAATGAAAATACTGGATCAAATATATTCGGAACAGGTCTGGTTAGTTACTCAATAGAGACTATCATGTGATAAACATCTTTAGCAACATGCTTTGATGGGTGTGATCAAATTAAAAATTGGAATAAGGGATGATCGCTGAATATCTAACTTTTCTTGCCTCTAGCTGGGCAGTGATCACTGAAAAATCACAATTTTCAAAAAGCAAACATAAATACCACTGGATACAAAGAGACTAATTTAGCATGAACTTACATAGTAAATTAAACCCCCGCTAAAAGTTTAATTTGAAGGGAATATTCAACAAACAAAATGTCGGTGAGTCAACTGATAGTTCCGGCCTATTGCTTGTCTGCAATGTTGGCTTCTCTTTTCTGGTTTATTGCAGGCTGCACGTTTGGCCAAGAATTTAATCTGATTAGAACAGCAAACGGATTTGTTTACCATCTCAAATTGTCCCCATATAAAAAAACGATAGCTAAACTAAATGGAGAATCAGAGAAATCTTCTCTTCTGAGCTCTGTCGCTCTCTCTCTCTCTCTCTCTCTCTCTCTCTCTCTCTCTCTCTCTCTCTCTCTCTCTACTCAAAGTGCCACCATATTAACTACACTGGTATTACCAGATTAACAACCAAGTTCTCTTCCGATAATCAGGCCACTAAACAAAACGGTCTATAAATGGAAGCCCTTGTTTTAGGGTTTGAGAATCCAACCATTTCTTTTTCAATCTGCTTTAGATCTCTGTGCAATTGTCGTGGTGGGAAATGCGTTTGGTTGATGAACGAGTATCTTTAATTGGGAGACACTTGTATCAAATTGCTGTTATTTCACGTTTCTTTCCAACCACCGTTGTGAATCTGAGTTGTCCAACTCAAAAGTTAAAAAGATTTTAAAAGTAACCTAATGTTGCAGATAAAAAATACCTCATAGACATAATTTAACCTGACCCTGTAAATTTGACTAAGAAATTTTTGATTGGTTTTGCAGAGTTAAAAATTTTTTAAGCTTGTTTTCTTAAGGTGATAAAAAAACTGAAGCCTTGTTTAGCATAAACATCAACAAAACAAATGTGTATCAAACCTAAAATGGTGGAACTTTTGCTTCAATCATCGACTGCATAGGCAGCATTGCTTTTTTTCAAAATATCTACATGAAGAATTTATATATAAAAAAACAAGTAATCATGTTTGAACATGACTTCCATCTTTTTCTCAATAATTTTTTTATCTATTAGTTCTGTGATAAATTTCTATGTTTATATTTCTTTTTACTTTACTCTTTTGTCAATTCTTATGCTAAAAAGCTACGACTCATAAGTAAGCGAAAAATGCCAGATCACAAATTATTTTCTTGTCTCTGATGTTTGGATTTTGTTTTCTTTTTCACATATTTTTTTCACATTCAGAAACTGTCAAGCAAAACATTTTCTGTATCAATGCAGGTATCTTCAGTTTTTAAATTGATCTGTCTGGTTGATTTTAATGCGTATCACTCATACAAGATGCACTAATGAAGGAAGAGACTTGAACATTTAAATGTTTACTCTATGTGAAAAAAAAACTTTTTTACTCATTTTTTCAAAAGGTTTTGGTCAGTTTACTATATAGGTTTATGCTAAATTGATATCTTAGTTTGCATCTGGCAGTGTTTATGCTTGTTGTGTTTCTAAGTGAACACCATCCAACAAAAGGCAAGAGAAGTAAATTCATTGATCACCCCTAATTTCCTAATTTTTTGATTGATCACCCCCAACCTGGCATATTGCCAAAAGACTTTGGTGTTTGATTTCAGGAAGCTGTTAAAAGCATTCGGATGTTATCAGCTGTCAGATCGTCTGGATGAAAGATTTTCAACCAAAGCATCTTGCAATTGATTTGCATAAAAAGAGGGAAGATGGGAAGAAGGGGAGCTGGTCAGGAGGGAGGGGGGTAATTGAGTGGGAAGAAGGTCAGACTCAAAGAGACGAACAATGAGAAACAAAGAGAGGAAAATAGGTCCAGGAAATTTGACTGTGAATAGATAGATAGATAAATAGATTGGTAAAGATAGATAGATGGATTGATAGATATAGAAAGATAGATAGATAGATAGATAGATAGATAGATAGATAGATAGATAGATAGGTGAAGATAGATAGATAGATTGATAGATACAGATAGATAGATAAATGTAGAAAGATAGATAGAAAGATAGATAGGTAAATAAATAGGTGAAGATATATATATATATATATATATGTATAGATAGATAGATAGATAGATAGATAGGTAGATGGCTGGATTGATAGATATAGAAAGATAGATAGATACATAGATAAAGATAGATAGATAGATAGATAGATAGATAGATAGATAGATAGATAGATAGATAGATAGATAGATAGGTGAAGATAGATAGATTGATAGATACAGAAAGATAGATAAATATAGAAAAATAGATAGAAAGATAGATGAATAAATAGGTGAAGATAGATGAATAAATTGTTAGATATATATATATAGATAGATAGATAGATAGATAGATAGATAGATAGATAGACAGATAGACAGAGAAATATAGGTAGATTAAAGATAAAAATAGATAGATAAAGATATATGAAAAAAAGAAAATCTTTTAAAAAGAACCAGGTCTGGTTAGTTACTTAATAAAAACTGTAATTCTGAAAGTTTTCAAAAAGAGAAGTGTGAATTCTGCCAGACACAAACTGAGAGATCAATTTAACATTAACTTACATTGCAAAGAAAAAAAGGAGAAGGGAGGAAGAAGAAGAATGAAAAAGAAAGAGACCAAAAAGGTGAATGAAGCAAAAAGAATCAAAATGAAAAAAGAAAAAGGAAGAAAAAGAAGGAAAATGTAGCAAAAAAAATCAAAATAAAAAAGAAAAGAGAGGGAGTAGCAGAATGAAAAAGAAGAGAGAAAAAATGAAGGAAAATGAAGCAAAAAGAATCAAAATGAAATTGCAAAGAGAAGAAGAAGCAGAATGGAAAAGAGAAGAAAAAGAAGGAAAATGAAGAGAAAAGAATCAAAATGAAAAAAAAAGAGGAGGAGAAGCAGAATGAAAAAGAAGAGAGAAGAAAAAGAGAGAAAATGAAGCAAAAAGAATCAAAATGAAAAAGGAAAGAGAAGAAGAAAGATGAAACAGAAAAGAGGAAAAAAAAGGAAAAAGAATCAAAATGAAAAAGAAAAGAGAAGTAGAAAGATAAAAAGGAAAAGAGAAGGAGAAAAATGAAGCAAAAAAATCAAAATGAAAAAAAGAAAATCAAATGAGGCCAAAAAGAAAGGAATAAGGTGAATAGGAAGCAATATACATATTTTTATGATAATTCAAAGCCAAACAGATTGTGTTGCGCTAATCTGCTTTGAAAATTTGCATTCAAAATTTGATTATTTCTCCCATACCCCACAGCCAACCCCTACAACAAAATGTCATTGAAATTCCTTGAGAACTTTTAGAGATATTGTGTGGACAGACAGATGTACATGAGTGAGTACATATACGATATATTTGAATTAATAATAACACCCAAAAAGAAGAAAAGATATTAAAAGTGTGTTTCTTCTGCAGACATTAAGAGAAGCCAGTGTTTGTTGCCACAAGATGAACAACTAACAAAACATAACGCCATTGAGTCAACAGAATCCCTGCCGCCATCTCCACCCAAATCAAAACAAATCATGGATCCTAATCAGACACTGACTTTTCCAACGTCTACGTCCAAATAGTAAAAACAATAAAAAAAACTAAAAGCTCTTTTTTATTTGCAAGAAAATCTTACATATCTGAAATCTGTTTGAGTTGCAATAAACGGCCATGTTATAAGAAACCGTCAACCAGAACTGTCAACAAAACTGTCAACATAGGTTTCTTCAGTTTTTCAACAAGTCTGGCTGGCCTGTAATGTATGTATCATGTGTACAATCCATACTAATGGAGCTCCTTATTATGTCTAGAAAAAACTTTTTTTCTTTTTTCAAAATCCTCTTGTGTGAGTGAGGAATTCAATTTACAATGTAAATTTACACTTACTTGGCCCCTTACTTTGGTTCTGGTAACATTCAGGCTTGTTTTTTGAAACCATTTCATCGATCATCCCTGTTACCAATTTTTCAGTGAATCACCCTCAACATGCATGCTGCCAAAAGATGTTAGTTATTTTGACTGTTTTTGTTGAGAGACTGACCAAACCTGTTGTTATTAGTTTTGAGTTGCCAAAAGAGCCAGTGGTAAGTGCGATAAATATTTAGGTTATATCAGAATGAGACTGGCATGTCAGAGTGAGGCTGTCTGAACGTGACATAAAAATCTATAATTGAGAGCCATGTGGAAATCAAGGGAGAGCATTTGTGGATCTATTTGTGTCCTCGTAGAGAATCGGGTAATTCGGTTTAAACGCTTAAAAAGAAAAAAAAGAAGATAGAATGGAGACAACAGCAGATAATTTGGGTTTGGAAGAGATTCATCAACTGAGGAGAGACGTGTATTGATCAGAAACGGGATTTTTTTTTGTTTCAGTTTTGTTCAAAGTCTCCCGCCTGTCTGATATATGAGGGTCATTTTTGTTGAAGAAGAAGGTGGTGTTTTTTTTTTCCTCCTTTTTCTTTATTAAGGGGGTTTGGAGGTCCATTCCCCGTTTTCTTGTTATTGTTTGGCTTTTGGTTTTTATGATTTCTAAAATAAAATTTTGTATTAACTGATATCAAATCCTATTGACCCCACTTGACCAACATTTTTCAAATATACTTATAGAATGGAAAGATGTGAGATGCAAATAAACACCAATAAAGAACGCAGGAAAACATTCCACACCAGACCGCAACCACTAAACGTACCAATTGAACTTACCCAACTCTTCAAGCTAGAATTGAAAAACAGATTTGATATCCTTACCGACGAAAATGACACCAACGTAAATGAACTCCACAGCAAAACAACAAACTTTCTATTAGAAGCTGCCACTATGTTTAAACTAAGAAACACACCAACCATTAGCAAAATCTCGGACGAAACAAGGAAACTCATTGAAAAGCGCAGAAACCTCAAACTACCAACAACCACAAGGGAAAAAATAGACAAAACCGAACTAAACAAAACAATAGAGAAGAAACTAAGAGAAGACGAAAGAAAGTATATGGCAGCCATCATCGAGACCACTCTCGAAAAACATTTGGGATTTAAAGCAATAAACAAAGCTCTCGGTACAGGACAGAAACAGATAACTAGTATTCTTGAAGCAAACGGAGACATAACAACAGACAGTCACAGAATAGTTGAACACACCCAAAAATTTTACCAGGAACTCTACTCTTTGCAGACGACATTGTCCTTTTTGCAGAGAACCTAGACAACCTCTAACTAATGCTTGATGAATTAAATGAAGAAAGCAAAAAAGTCGGCCTACTCATGAAAATCATGTGTAACAATCTTATTGAGAATAAGACAATAACCGTCAAGATCGAAGATGCAAAACTTGGCAAGGTAGACCACTACATCTACCTAGGACAATGAATCTCCATGAGATACTCAAAAGAGGAAGAAATCAAGCAAAGAATCACTTTAGGATGGTAAACCTTCAGCAAAGCAAGCTCATCTTTCAAGAACCAGACGATTCCATTATCCTAAAAAGAAGAGTTTACAACCAATGCATTCTCCCGATAATCACTTATGGAGCTGAAACATGGAACCTAACCAAGAGACAGACCTGTAAACTGAAAAGCATACAACGTGTACATGAGAGAATCATGCTCAACCTTACATGGAGAGGTCACAAGGCAGTACAGTAGATCAGGAAGAAAACAAGAGTCCAAGACATCACAGAATCTTTTTAAAAACTTAAAAGGCAATGGGCTGGCTATGTTGCAAGAATGAAAGACAACCAATGGACATCACAACTCACAGCATGGATCCCCAGAGATCACACAAGAAACTGAGGCCAACAGAACACAAGATGGAGAGACAAACTAGACAAATTCAGAAAATACTGGCTCCACAACGCCCATGATAGAGAATTGTGGCAAATCCAGGGGAAGGTGTATGTCGAACGATGGACGTTAAAAGATTGATGATGATGATGATAATGATGATGTATATGTATGTGTCGGTCCGCATACGTGAATACATATATATATACTATATCTATATATGAACTGTCTCACCCATACACATGCACATGCATATATGCATACATCTATCATATAAAACAACTGGCTCTGCCTGTCACTGGGCCCCTCCACACTCAACTCATTCAGGCTGGGGGCGCACATAGATGTGCTCCAAATGTTGCAGTCATTTTTGAATGACCATTATATTTGTATAGTTTTACCATAAATCAAAGCCATATCTTATAACTTTCAAAAAGATATATGATTTCCCAGGGTTTCTTAGAAATGAGAAAAATTGCACACAAATATAAATGTGTGCACATATAATTACGTGTATAGAAATGTGCAGAATGACAAATGCCTGTTAGGGAGTCTAAGATATCATAGAATTGATGAGAAAACTCAAATGGCAATGGGCTGGTCATGTTGCAAGAGTGCCAGACACCCATGATAGACTGGTCTTGCAAATCCTGAGAAAAGTCTTTAACAAGGGACCCTAAAAAGCTGATGATGATGATGATGATGATGATGATGACGACGACGATGACGACGACGACGATGATGATGATGACGAAGATGGATGTTGAGCACGTTAATAGATTAGTCTTGAAAATGTAGAGCAATGGAGGGGCTCCATTGTTGGTTACTGCAGCATCAATTGGCCTTAATCTTCCTGAGAAAAGTCTTTGACAAGGTACTCTAAAAAGCTGATGATGATGATGATGATGATGATGATGATGAAGAAGAAGAAGAAGAAGAAGTGAAAAGTAAGTTTCTTGATTTCCCATCATTTGAATTACTTTATATTTACAACATAAAAAGGTAGATGTTGAGCACCTTCATAGATTAGTCTTAAAGATGTAGAGCAATGGAGGGGCTTCATTGTTGGTTACTGCCGCATCAATTGGCCTTAATCTTCCTGAGAAAAGTCTTTGACAAGGTACTCTAAAAAGATGATGATGATGATGATGATGATGATGATGATGATGATGATGATGATGATGATGAAGGTGGATGTTGAGCACGTTAATAGATAGTCTTAAAAATGTAGAGCAATGGAGGGGCTCCATTGTTGGTTACTGCCACATCAATTGGCTTTAATCTTCAGCCAAAGTGCAGTTGCTCTGTTTATACTTTACTAAAGTACGGCCATGCTGAACTGATTTTGCTTTCGGTGCATTTCTCTTGATTCTTCAATATTCAGACATTAAACTGGGAATTGCAGTGTGATTGAAACCAACCAAAAAATCAACAATCAAATTCATGAAGCAAAAAGCAAATAAAAATTAATACTAGAAAATAAAAGAGGCTTTCATTTCATTATGACAAACGTTTTTTTGTTTTTTCATCTCCAGGAGAAATTTTGGTTGAATGAATTTTTCTGGTCCCCCAAAAAAATAATAATAAAAAGGAAACCAAAATGAAAAAAAGAGACGAAATTACTTTTGTTCATAGAAAACATCAAAAACAAATAACGATCGTTCAATTGACAATCAGAATTTGGGGCATTATTGTGATGATGTTGATGATAGTGATGATGGTGACGGTGGTGATGGTGATGTTGAAAAACCTACTGGAGGAAGATAAACGAGATACTCTCTATAATTGTCTGAAAACTTCTTTGAAGAGAAACTAGGTTGTACAGCTATTGTCAAAATCACTTGCATCGTGACAATAAATAAAATGGTTCTAACTTGGCAACAAATTAACCAGTGATGATGGCCAGGGGTGGAAATAGAGGGGGTGGGTCAGTTGGTATATGCCATATACCTACTTATGAAATTCCAGGATGTTTTGTACCTGAACATAAATCTAAGACACAGCCTTACTCAAGTTCAATGTCTAATAATGGAGACATTACCTTGTTTCCAAAACTCTGCCTTACCATATACCAAATTCAACCAAACTCAATCCCATCACAGATGATGGCTCATGTAATTCCTAAAGATATGTTTACTTTTTAATAGAATACATAGTCACTAGTTATGGTAAGTCATTCACTAAAAACCATCTTGAAACCAAACTGAGGGATTCATTTTTTTTTAACTTACATTGGGGGTGGGTTCAAAATACAAAAAAAAAGATTTTGTAGTCATGATGAGATGTAAATGTTTAAAGTTGATGCCATCTAGCTCCATTGGTGTAGCCTGTATGTGATATAAAAAATGGGAAAATAAATGAATTAAATAGAATAAAAACTGTTGTAAATAACAATAATTTATATTCTGTCAACATGATACAAAAGGTAACACAGGAATACCTTGAATAGTGTTGCTGATTTGTCCCCAAATTTGTCTGGACTGTTTAAAATCGCACACAGTTCAAGATCTGTTTATTAATTATAATTTGACAAGAAATACCTTAACAGTTTCTCATCCAAACCCGAATTAATCAAAACCACAATATCGCAGGTATTATGATAATCACTGATTGGTAATATAATGATAAATCTGTTCTATTCATTTAATGATGGACTCAAATGTTGTCAAGGAGCTCTTTAACTTGATTCTTGTAATCAAGTTTTTATTCACATGTATTTATTTTTCTCACTGTGAAAACATGAATAAATGAGTCAGGGTAGTCCCTCAATGATCAACGTTTTTTGGCAACATGCTGTGTAGGGGATGATGAATTAAAAAATTGGAAAAAAGGGGAGATAATCGAATGAGTAATTTATCTCACTTGTTGTTTGGTAGTGATCACCATAGAAGTCTGAATTTTCAAAAAAACAAGTGAGAATGCTGTCAGACACAAACCAAGGGATCAATTTAGCATAAAATGACTTTACAAATTGAACCCTCATTAAAAACCGATTTGGGAAGAGGTTCAAAAAACAAGTGAATGATCTTTCTAGATATAATAAGTAAATGTTCAGATTTTTAAGCCTTCTAGCTCCAATGGTGCTGCCTTTATGCATAATTCATACATACATAAATTTAAGTTTCAAATTATGACTAACTTGACCTGCTGATATAAATTACTTACTTGGTTTATATCAACAAAATGTATTCATGAGTATTTGAACCTGCACGAACTGTATACACTCTCGCCTATGATAGCATTATTTCCATTCATATATTGGTCTAGGTTCAAGCTGTTTAACTAAGCAAACCCCCTCCAAAGTGACATTGATAGTTAGCCTTTTCTATCTCTTTGTTTGATTCTAATCAACATTTTAGCAAGATAGAAAAACAATACTCAGTTGAAATTATTTCATAATTTAATTTAAACAATTTTCAAAAACGTTTTCCTGAAATATTGCCTTGAGAACCTTAAAACATGCCTAAATACATGCTTTGTTGGGCTGATTGCAATAAAATTCAAACATATGACAGGTACTGAACACACTCGATGCAGCTTAGCTTGACTGCGATTTAGCAAGAATCTGTGTATCCAGTGTAATTTGGTCAAGTGAAGGCACAGAAAGGCTTTGAATACCATTTTTAAAGTCTTTGTTATGATTAAGAGGTGGATAGGATCATGACCTAACAAACCAGAGGCAAGCTCTTTACTACAGTAATTGGAATTTATTGTTTGTGTTCATGCTTGAAGAAAAACAGAAAAAAACAATCCTTCATTGCCGCACAATCTCAACACCTGTGCAAAAAAATCCATTATTTTAAACCAAAACAAAATATTGAGAAACAGGTCTGGTGAGTCACTCAATAGAAACCATCCCATGACCATCATCTTTTGGCAGCATCCAGTTTTGGAGGTGATTAATTAAAATGTTTGAAGATGATCAATGAAAAAATTACTTTCTTGCCTTGGCTCTTGCTTGGCTGTGATTACTAAGAATGTCTGAATTTTTTTTTTTAAAAACATGAGTGAATGCTACAAAGACATAAACTAAAGGACATATTTAGCATAATCTTACATTGTAAATCAAACTACCCAACTAAAAATATATTAAGGGGGTAAATCTCAAATAGCAAATAGAACTTTTTTTTTCAAACATAATAAGGAGTATATGCTTAAATTTTCAGTCATTCAGCTTCATTGGTACTGCCTGTACATACATACATACATACATACATACATACATAGATATCCCTCCAGCCAGCCAGCCAACCAACAAGCCAGCCAGCCAGCCAGCCAGACTCATTTGAAAACTGAAGAAACTTACCTTGACAGTATTGGTAACAATTTTGCTTGAGGGTTTCTAAAAATTTTTTTTTTTAAATGGTTTGAAAAACTGATCTTCTTCCAAAGCGAAAGTATCATGATTGATTAGAAGAATAGATTGAGAAAGTAACTTTATCCAAAAATGTTTCAGTATTGAAGGAGGGAAAATATCAATGGAGAGATCAATTTTCTCAAGGATATCTTGGCTTATGAATTGATTTTACAAGCTTATTGTCTTCAAGGCATTTCCTGATGACTGAGGGATATTTTCTTCTCACTGAATTTACTTAGAGTAGAAAAGAAAACGACACTGCTATTTGCAAATACATGAGAAATGGGTGGACACCTTTGAGGGGTAGCGTAATGCTTAAAAAAAGGGATGAGGGAACGCAGGGCTGTCTGCTTTAGCTATCAATCCTCTAGAACTGATTGGTTCAGAGGGAGGGGCACTTTAAGGGGTAGCTTGATTCAACATATATAGCTGTAATGCACCATTTCAACTAATTTGAGGATACTGAGAGATAAACTGAATCAGAATTTCACTAGTACATAAATAGTAGAGGAACACCTTTACCCCCATCCTTCCCAAATAAGAGAAAGTCATTCCCATACATTTCCACAGTACTACACCACTCCCCTCCACGGATGATCGCAAACACAGCCAGAATCCAGAGGCATAGGAGGAGGCTGTTTGGAAATGCTCCCTCAGGCCACCAACTGAGGTGATCCAAAATAAACTTTTTAAATCATAGTTCACCTTCTGAGGCTTGCTTCACTCACTGGATTGCTAGCTAGAGCAGGCAGCCCTGCATTCCTACACTCCTATTTCTACTGACATTATACCATAACAAGGATCTATATATACATAACTGAATTGCATAAATAATAATTCAGCCATTGGGGTTGTTTTTCACCAAGTGATAATGCGTGTCTATTCATAGCGAATTTTCAAGAAGCCAAGTACCCACGGCACCTCCAAATCTCTTCCTACATCCCTGCCTTCCACTGCACCTCTCTAATGTTGTCAAAATCTAGTCATAGACTGCGGCCGGAGATGACTTTGTTTTTCTACAGTAACAAGAATAATCTTCATCTAATTTACCATTCCTTTCTAACTCAATTGCCCACCCTTACAAAAAATATTATATTGAAATCTATTCAATACTCTTGGAAATATCCTATGGACAGTCATGTTAATTATTTATGTCAAATCATGTTTATAAAATTAACATTAGAAATCACAACCAACTGATTAGATGGAGGCTCTCTTGCCAACTGAACCAAACTAACAAGTCGTATATATCTATCAAAATTAATCATACAGATATGCAAGGGCTTATTTCATTTTAGTAAATAAATACATTTATTCTAAAAATACACAGATTTTTAGAATTTCTTATTATATATACAATACATAAGTTGCATGAATCATCTTCCCTCAGAATGGAAGTAGGAGTGTCAGGCTTGTTTCAAGATACAAACATTATTTGTATCTTCTACATATCCTGTGTGGAGATGTTTGGCCATGTTCCAAATAATTCTTAGCAAGAAATATCTCAGCCAATTTTCACTTTGCAAAACATAAACTATTTACTTAAAGCAAAATTTATGGTAAGAGAGTTGCATAAATTCTATGATTTTTTTCTTTCTTTTCTTCTTCTGTGGTATCCACAATTTGTGAGCTGAGCATGTTCACAAACACTGATCAAGAAAAAGAATCATGCCTCCTTGCTCACTGCAGCCTGAGGCAGAAACAATAGTGAAAACTGCTACGTTTCTTTTGAGGCCCTTTGTGACCAAAGAACCCCATCCACGTTTTTCATATTTTTCCAAGAAAAAAAGTTTTTTCTTTTTGATTGTTAAAATGGAAAGTTCAGTCAAGTGTAAGTTTCTCAAAGATGTGAACCATCCCAAGACCAGACTTCAAAGAAATTTGGTTGGCACTAATTATCGGCAGAATCTCTCTAGGAATAAAGAAAGAAAAAACTTGAATTATTTTTGAAAGATTTTTTCTCTTCAAAAAAGACTGTTTGTATTTATTAGAGTGATGGGTTGTTTGGAAATTCAGGGAATCTAAGTAGAGACATTTTTTCAAGATTTGTTAACATAATTAAAAATGATATGTATGTGCTTCAAGTATTCACACCCATATATATATATATGTATATATATATATATATATATATGCAACTGCTTTTCTTCTATTATTATATAATTTGATTTGATTTTTCCTGCTAGCAAATGAGTTACTAAAACTGAGTTTTGATTGTATAAAAACCAAATACTGTGATTAGTACAGGTTTTAATATAGTACGGTCGAGGTATTGATGGTACAAATTAATGTAAGTAAGTATAAGCTGAGAAAAAACACATTAAATTGTAATAAGACCTGAGCAGTATCATTTTGAAAAGTACAGGAAATTTTTTAATGAATTAACCGCACTATTCAAAGTATTCCTGTAAATACGTATTATGTGTGCATACATTTTAACTTGCATATATATATATATACATATGCATATAATTGTATCATCCACAGACAGCTGTTTTGTTGTATTACAACTCTTCAGTGTGGCTATAGACTATCCATTATCCCATCCAGTACCACTAGGTAGGATTGAAACTTTTAAACCCAGAGGCTGGCATCTTACCTCTGCCCCACAGAACTGGACAGTCAGTAAGGCTGAATTTAAGTGATATATTTACTCACGCATACATGTGTGTATATATATATATATATATATATACATATATATATATATATATATATATATATATACATATATATATATATATATATATATATGTAGAGAGTAGAGAGAGAGAGCAGTCCCTGTTCGATTATCAACTGCAGATTCCTAAAGGAACAGCCGTATGATAAGTCCTAAAATTTAGAGTCTAGAATTTAGAGTCATAGGGTCTGACAACTACTGGCTGACAGGCTATCTATCAAACAACTACAATGCTCGAAAAGGCTGTCACTGTACAAATTTGCTTGGTAGGCTGTGAGAAGATTTTTAAAAAAGGATTAGGAACTTTAGGATCTTGCAAGAAACTGAAAGAACAAAAGATTTTCTCCTGGGAAAAGATACAATGGCTTTAAATGGAGAAGAACTGAATTTTGCCAAAGATCTTCCATACTATTACAACTGCAGAATTAGATCAATCATCATCAGAGATATGCAAGGAGTAATTAGGCATCCTAGATTTTATGTTGAGAACAACCTTCACTAAGAATCTCCAGAAGTGACAGACAGCAAACGATTATCTTCAACTTGGTTATTATCGACAAACAGCCAGGAGGAAGCCTTTTTTTAATTTAGAAGAGGAATGAGTTGGTAATCAAGATGGGTGTTAAGCCCTAAGCTTTTTGGCACAACATAAATTTTTCCTGATGAATCAAGATTTATTAAATTTTCAGATAATGCATCACACAACTTCCTTGGTCAGGAACATGAATCTCATTGAATGTGTGAAGGTAATAATTGATAGAAACAAGTGCAAAAGTATTAAAAGCTAGCAACACATTCAGATTTGCAGAATCTCTTATGGCAAATACTTCAAAATACAATCATGATGAGTTCTTGTCCTTAAAATGAAAGTTAACAAAGTATTAAATAAGATAACTTTTTTAGTAGTTAAACTTAATATATTTGCTTAAGACTTAATTTTGTGCTGTAAATTCTTGAATAAAGTTGCTAAAGCAAGACTGTTGATGTCTATATACTTGCATGTCTCTCTCTCTCTCTCTCTCTATATATATATATATACATATATATATATATATATATATATATAGAGAGAGAGAGAGAGAGAGAGAGAGAAAGAGAGAGAGAGAGAAAGAGAAAGATGTATATAAAATTTTATGTGATGATGAAGGTATTCTTCTTGATAAGCAAATAGTAAATGTAAATGACAAAACAGAAAAATATTTCTCAATCAAAGAAGAAATCCTGGATCCCACCCATCCAATTTTTTTACCACTGCCACTAAATACGTATACCTTTTCCCAACTTTGTTAACAGAGAGAAATAAATTTCATATGGGAGGAAACATTCCAGGAAGTACTTCTATAAATAAGTATAAATTGTTGCGGTTTGATGGAGCATCGTTGTAGATTTTGAATGCTTGTGATCTTGCCTTTCCAGCTGAGATCACGGTAACTGCCCGACACCCTGATCTTGTTATTTGGACAGATATTTCACACAAACTTCACATCATTGAATTAAGGGTTCTTTTTGAGGGAAATATCGACAGGGCACATCAACGTAAGCTGGAAACGTAGGAAGATCTGTGCGAGCCCTGGGACGTGCCTGGATGACCAATATATCAGTAAATATGTATTGGGAAAGTATGTATATCGATCATTGAGAATATGCCAAAACTATAGATAAAAAATGGAATCTTGAAGCACAAGTTTCAAGTCGGAAAATTCTCCAAATGGCTTTTCTTTTCTTTTTTTTTTTAAAACAATGATCAAATAATGTTTCCATCCTTGCATAAAAAGTTCACCATAAAAGTAGTCTTTTAGGGATAAAGTTGTTTTTCCTGAGAGTTTGTTCACCAAAATCCTTCCTGGCAAGTTTATGTACCATATATGATGGCATATAAGACCCCTCTCTATTCAGCAGGGAATAGAAAAATAAAATAAAACAAAAATTCTTCTTGTCTATTACCAAGTTTTTCAACTGTAAAAGTTCTGGCCAACGTGGGGCTGGAAAACAAAGGTTACGGTCACCTTTAGAGCCAAGAAAGAAAGGGAGGTCTTATAGGCTGTCAAATATGGTAATTAGTGTGGCAGCAATGGTACTTTTATTGATCTCAAGGTCTTCAGATTCATGTCAGATTTTGACACAAGGGAGAAACCTTGAAAGAATCCAAGAATAACTCAGAACTCTTTTCTTCTTTTTTTTCTGTTGTATGCAGAAGGTAATTACTCAGTCAAAATCCATCAGTCCTGAAGGGAAAAGGTCAAGGTTCATAAGATCAAGGCTGCTTATTTCTCTCAGATTGAAAGAAAAGACCTGGTTGCACACTGAAGTGGTGTGTTCATTATAAAAATGAGAAAAAGGGCTTCATTTACTGAAGGCTATTTCGGAAACTCACAAGGAACGATCAGAATTTGATAGAAATTTCTTTTCTTTCTTCTTCATTTTACATCAATCAAAAGAATTTCTATAAAAAGAATCAAAGATGCTTCAACTGAAAATGGATGTGTCTGGAAATGGATTCAGGAATTTGCAAATGCACATCTTCAAAGAAAATGAGATTTATTTATTCATCTGCCCGATAAAGTGTATTTTGTATTAGGAACTGTTGGCCAAAACTGTCAACATGAGTCTCTTCAGTTTTTATGTGATTCTGGCTGGCTATGTATGTATGTTTCACACATACAGGCTGCACCAGTGGAGCTTGAAGGCTGAAAGTTTGAACATTTACTCCTTATTATATCTAGAAAACCCTTTTTCAATCATCTCACTGAAAATAAGTTTAAGAGGGATATGATTTACAATTTAAATTCAACACTCAATAAAAGGCTGGAAAAATATTTTTTATCACTTCTTGTATAGATGAACAAAATGATCAAGGGTGCAAAGCTGTGCAAATACCAGAGAAAAAGAATTTGGAATTAGTCAACTAAATTCAAATTCATATTTGCAGCTTTTAAGGATTTTTTTTACTTTGATGCCCTTGAAAACAGTGAGGTGTCAAACTCTCAGTTTCACAACCAGTCATCTTCTTTTTTTTTTTCATTATCATCTAAAACATCCATCTGCTTTAATCCAGAAAAAATGAGGATAATCCTTGTGAAAAAGTCTATTCTATATTTGTCAGCAACCATTGATAGGTAAAAGTTCAGTTTTTAAAAAATGGTCACCAAACAGTCAAATAATCACATTCTTAGAGGTAAATTAGTATGTATGGTGATGAGATAGGTGGGGCTGACCTCCATGATCATTGTAGGTCACCAGAGGTCAATTTGGGATCAAAATAGATTCTTTTTCACCCAAATGAAAGAACTCAAATATAAAAAAACTTGAATTTTTTTATTTTTTTTGTAAGATGTTTGCAACCCTGGAAGACATTTCCAGATAAAAATTTAAATGAATTAACCTTTTTATAGTGAGTACCAAATGGGATACGCACGAATGTTGTGCTCCAAGAAACCTTGAAAAAAGAAGGGACTACATCTTTTTTTTGACTTTTGGCACCAGAGTATTCCTCTCAGTAAGGTACGTATTCTCTTGTGTTGTTATATTTGTAGTTATTTTGTCCCTGGGCAACGCCAAGTATCCTTTATTTTTATATATCGGCAGGTGAGGAAACCCTTGAAGCATCCCTAGACCCCTCCCAATGGGGGTCATCATATAGACTGGTACAAAAACTCATGGAATTGAGGTTTTGTCTTATTTGAAGGTCACCTTATCAACCAAAATATACTGTGTGTGAATGTATATACACACATATATACAGAATATATTCATAGACATATGTATGATGCTCAGAGTGTGTGTTTGTGCGTGTGGATGTGTGTGTGTGTGTGTGTGTGTGTGTGCATGTGCGTGCGTGTATACAATGAATATATTCATATACACATTTAATAAGCTTTATGTGTATGTGTGTGTGTGTGTGTGCATGTGTGTATGTACACATGTGTAGTCAATGAATTTCTCACATTCAACCTGACTGAAATCACGTGAGAAACACTGCAGAAGGCCAGCAAGAAAAATCCATTTTGCAACACAAAATGATTGACTTTCTTTAGTAAGGAGCATCAGAAGTGATATTATTTCAATCAATTTGTGATGATTTTTGCATGTGGGGATAATCAAGCAGAGTGGGGTGGGGGAGAAACAAGCCTGAAAGTCAGACCATAGAAGCATTAGTGTTTTTCATGTGTGAAGAATCAGAGGCAATCACTCTCCTATTATGCATATTTGTATGTATGTATGTGTATGTGTGGGGGGCGTTTGTGTGTGCATGTGCGTATATACATATGTATAGGTGATGAATTTCTTGAATTCAACTAATACAAGCCTGAAAATCAGACCATAGAAGCACTAAGTCTTTTCATGTGTGAAAAATCAGAGGCAATCACTCCACCACTGGGCCACATTCGAATGAGTAGGATGTTGTGTATGTGTGCGTGTGTGTGTGTGTATGAGTATGTATGAGTGTGTGTGTGTATATGTGTGTGTGTATGTGCATTTGTGTGTGATCAGTACATCAAATGAGTAGGATGTTGTGTGTGTGTATATGTGTAGGTGTGTGTGTGATCAGTACCTTCAAATGAGTAGGATGCAATGTGTGTGTGTATATGAGTATGTGTTTGTGTGCGTGTGCGTGTGTGTGTGCATATGATCAAATGAGTAGGATGCTTTTGTCCTCAAAGTATGCTATCGTGAAGAGGACTGTCAGCCTCTGAAAGGATCTCAGCAAAGCGCACACACACACACAGACACAGTAAGTGCGAGAGAAAATATTGCTTGAAATGGTTGATTCAATAATTATCTGAACAGAATCTATGATTTCTAAGCACAAAATCATTTGTGAGATAGGTAAAAAAAATACAGACAGAAAGTCTTATGTACAGAACTTTTAATGGATATTGGCATCACTCAGCTTAATTAGAAAAAAAAACCTGCCTGTCACTGGTTTGAGTTTTATGGCAGAAATAGAGGAATTCAAAGTTAGTGGACACATTAGTGATGAAGGAATTGGTCTCTTGCAGATATGACAGATTTTCCATCAACCGTACAACATGGATTAGTTGCCAGAGCACTGTGGTTAACACACAACCTTATAAGATGATAATTAAAGGTGTGTTCTTCCTTTGTCTGTGTGTGGGGTGTTCACTTCCTTGGTGAATAATTTGACTTTATCCAACAAATATCAACTGATTAGTCATTCAATGGAAACTCTCATGTGACCAACATCTTTTGGCAATATGCTTTCTTGGGGAAGGTCAAGAAATGAAAAATATCGAAAAGGGGTGATCGATGAATGAGTTACTCCTCTTGTCTTTTTTTTTAACAGTAATCCCTAAAAAATTCTGATTTTTTTAAAACAAGCATTAGCATTGCTTGACACAAACTAAAGGACCAATTTAGCATAAACTTACATTTGAAATAGACCCCCAATACTAAAAACTTGGGATAGGGGGATGCTATATCATGGAATACCCCCCTCCCCTAACCTGAAGTGTGACATTCACACGGCTGCCTTCTGTATTCAAACCAAGGATTTGTAGGAAAAATTCACTGATATATTTGAATAATGGCAAGTCTGGTTAGAAAACATTATGTGACCAATATCGTTTGGCAGTATGCCGTCTTGGGGGTGATCAGTTGGACAATTGGAAACAGGGTGATCAATGAATAAGTTACTCCTCTTGTCTCTTGTTGGGCAGCAATCACTAAAATTCTGATTTTCCAAAAACAAAGGAACTAATTTAGCTCAAACTTACATTGCCAATTGAGCCGCCCACTAAAAATTTATTGGGGGAGAAGTTTTTGAAAAAAAGCTTGAACATTGCCTGACACAAACTAAAGGATCAATTAGCATATACTTACCTTGTAAATTTGAACCCCTTAAGTAATCTCAGATCTGATGACAACATCATTTTCTCTGCTGAAAACCCTCACGATCTCCAAGCAAGGAATTTGGCCTCCATACAAAGTTCAGTGAAACAAAAGTCATGTACAACAAACATGTTGAGGACAAAGACACAATGATCGAAAACAGAAATGTTGAGCAAGAGAAAGTTGACCCCTACATCTACCTAGGACTGTGAATCTCCATAAAATGCTCAAAAGAAGAAGGAATCAAGTGAGGAATCACACACCAGTTCAATTATAAAAAACACAAAAATCCTACTAATCTTAAAAAGAAAGATAAACAATCAATGTATCCTCCCAATAGAAGTTGGAGCTGAAACACGGAACCTGAACAAAAGATTGACCCCTAAACTGAGTGGCATGCAACGCGCACGAGAGAGAATCATGCTCAACATTGCACAGAGAAAAGACATGAGTCCAAGATATCATAAAAATAGTTAGAAAAATAATATGGAAATGGGCTGGACATGTTGCTGAAATGTTGAACAATCACTTGACATCACAACTCACAACATAGATCCCCAGAGATCTAGTTGCTGACAGTAAGTAAGATGGTATGACAAGCTAGATAAATCCAAAAAGTGCTGGCTCTGAAATGCCCACGATAGAGAGGTCTGGCGAATCTTGGGGAAGGTCTATGTTCAATGACAGGTGCTAAAAGGCTGATGATGATGATGATGATGATGATGATGATGATGATGATGATAAACCCAATTTATATTGAGGATAGGGAATGCATTTTCGAAGAACAAAAAAAGGCAAATGTCTTAATTTTCAGCCCTTTAGATCCATTGGAGTGGCTTGTATGCATGAGCCAACCAGCCAAGAGTCTTATCAACTTAAATGTATCAAACATACATACTTACATACAAGTATATGAATAGAACAAATATCTTCCATGGGCTTTCCTTGATTATAGGACCTTAGCCAGCAGGTCCTGCACCGTAGAATAACCCTCTGGTTTGTACAATGGAATCTGATGGTGACGTGGAAGAGTCTCTTCTTTCAAATGGTGAGTAGGAGATATTTTCATCAGTGAAATTGTTGCATTCATATGGAAGAGTGAGAAACAAAGAGTTACGGACTGAGAAACAGAAAAAGTCCCACTGTGCATTATGTAAGATATATCTAATATTAAGAAGACAGCTGAAGTCTGATTCTTTGCTTACCTCTTTATTTTCTAAAGACTCCCAAGGCTGTAAGTTTGTGTGCAAGAGTAACTTCACCATCGCAAATACAGTCAGTCAAAAGGCACAGGTTCAAAACATTGGAAAGCAAAAATAGCTATCTACATTTGTTTTACATCCAGGTGTAATAGAGATAGCACATGCCCTTTTCCCTTCTTTTACATCCAAGTCTCCTGTGACTCCCATCATCCCAAACTTTGATATCTCAGCCTAATGTTCCATCATAACTATTTTGAGGATCAGGGAACGCTCAAAATATTTTCGTATATGAATCACAGGAAATTGCTTCACTCACTTCATACCCTTTTAGCTTACAAAAAGTTTTCATAAGGAAGATCTACTTTCAGATAATGTGTTGGGGGGTTGGGTCATACTGGTATATATTTTGTTAGATTTTTTAAAAAACTTTTTGTATCCCTCCATCCCCCGTTTGTAAGTAAGTAAATAAGTAAGTAAATGAATAAAACCAAATGGATTATTGATTTACCAATAAAATCATCTGAAGGGGTTATGTTTATTGACAGGGGAACTCATGGGTGATTGATGGGGTGGGGGCAAACAACAAGAACTCATGTATGTGGATGAAGCTTTATCCTAAGTGGGAGGGGGCAATCAACGAGAATTTATCTCTGTGGATGGGGCACTATCTTAAGTGAGAAGGGGGTAAAAAACAAGAACTTATGTATGCGGATGGGGCACTATTTCATGGGGGAGCAAACAAGGATAAGAAAAAACAGCATACAGGAGAAATCATGAGTAAGTGGGGGGTCAGGGGTACTATCTCTCATGGGGCTAAACAAACAAGGTAGAGCAAACAACATACAAGAGAAATGAGGTGATCATCTCTCAGAAAACAAGCAGGGAAATCCAAACAAATAAAACAAAGAATTTTTTTTTTTTAAATGCTCCAAGAATATACATGGAAAATACTATGAATTATAGCTTAACCAAATATAGTCATATCAGTTTCTGGCACATTTTTCAAGTCATTAGTTTTTGGCTGCACAATCTAGGCAACAAAGTTAAATCATAGCTAAAAAAAACATCCAGATTAAGCAAAAAATTGTTGCCAGTTTTTCTGTATTGTTCAAGGGGTAGCCATTTTGAAATTCAATACTGTGAATATACATTTCTTCCAATGATGACTAATAATTATGTCAGGGGGAGTAATTTTGCATGGATCCACCCTTCAAATTTGATTACTTCTTCTATAGCTTATTATCCACCCTTCTATAAAATGTCATTAAAATCCATTGAGTGGATGAACACAGATTTTTGGCAATGTCATGTTGTTTGGAGATATAACTTCAATGGGAAATGAACCCAGCCTTTATTCAATTAACAATACGATAAAAAAATTTGCTGATGTCCTGTTATATCGGTAAAAGTGAACTCCCACTGGGAGACAAATATGATAAATTGATGAGTATAATTACAACCAAGTAAAGGTTTCCCATACGTGGCTGGTCAGCCGTCCAGAGAATTCATGTCTCATAAACCAAATATGATTTCTATCTTCTCTTCTTGCCATGACAGTTAAATCGATCCACAATGCTTATATTTTTCTGATGTTTGGACAATATTCAATGACTGATGGCAGAATTATCTCCCTTGGTTATCTCTGTTCAGCCAAAAATATGATCACAGGTTTCACTTGTTATCTGAAAGTGATGTGTTGCTATGAAAATCTTTCTTAAGCCAAAAATGGTATGAAGTGGAGATTGCCATTAATGTATATAAGGATAATTTTTTAGCAATCCCAGACCCCAAAATGGCAATAACGGTATGTTAGGCAGAGTCATTAGAGGTTGGGATGATAGGAAGTACAGGTGATTGGAGTGTAGAAAAAGGAGAAAGTGTGCACTGCCTCTATAATGGCTTCCATTCAAACACACAACACTATTTTCACTTTTTGCTTTTTTCATAAAGGTGAAAAAGTTGCATAACTCAAACTCCCCCAGTAAATGAGCAGGAATCTTGCGCATAGGACAGAGCTGAATGGTGCTACATAGCATACATGGCTTGGAGATCCTCTGAAAAGAGCCAAAGAGACAGGATCACGAGTGTCAAAAAATGTTGAAAGAGCTCATCGTCCGTGCCCCCAGAACTCGAATGTTTCTATTATCCTCCATTGCAATTGTGTGCCTCAAGAATTGGACTCCATCAATGACAACCATCATCAATAACAATAGTCAACCAATCTATGTTGATTGGTGTTCATGCAATAATATTGTTACAGTGACTAGAATTGATTTCAATATTCTCTAGGAATCAAATTACATTTGCAGACATCAATATTTATTCAGAGGATCCTTAGAGATTGGAACCATTCATTTAGCTTCTCTCTTGACTCTCTCTTCGTTGACTAATTGGAAATATTAGTAAGAGACAAAATTTGTTATGCTCTCTCTTTGTTTCTTTCTCTTTACTCATCCCTCTCTCTCTTTCTCTGTTTCTTGTTTCTTTCTCTTTACTGATCCCCTCTCTCTGTTTCTTCTTATTTAATCACCCCTTCTCTCTGCTTTTTCCTCTTTACTTTCCTCTGTCTTTCTCTCAATTTGCTTACCCATCTCTCTTTCTTATCTTTGCTGCTTTCCCTTTACACATTCCCCTCTCTCTCTTTATTTATTTCTTCTCACTCACCTGTCTCTCTCCCTCTGTACACTACTATCTCTCTTTAGTTTTTCACCCTTTCCATTCTTCCTGGCTACTCTGAGGTGCTTAATTGCTAGGGGGTCAGAATAAGCAGTGGTTGGGAGAGCTCACAATTTAATGAGCGGGGAATGGGGGGAATAAGATGGGGTTGCAGGAAACTATGGTCACCAACACAATCAAGTAGGATCTGAAAAATAAAGTCATTAGAGAATGATTCATATCAGGTGTAGGATAGGCACATCAGAAATAAAAACGTACAGTATTGATAGGAACAAGAATTTTCATTTGTTTTTGAAGAAATATTAAATTGAAAATTCTTTAGGTGAGAGGAAATTTTAGAAATGCTAAAATTAGCAAATGCAACTAAACTTGAATTTAACAAGTTCTCCCCCTTGCAGCATTTATAGTTTTTTTTTAATGGGGATATTTTGACAATTTTGTAGTTATCCCACTTCCTGCCAACTTTTAGGGTGGAGACCGTAGGTATGGACTCATAAAAATTTATGAAGGGGTCCTAATAAGAGGGAGGGGCAAAATTCGTCAAGAATTTATGCTCAGTTGGGGTGGGGTGGGGGTACCTAAAAATAGGGCACCTAAAAATAGGGCACCAATGTCAAAATGGTGCTTTTGTATTTAGAAAAAAGTGAATGAAAGTAGAATTAGACTATATAGGTAACTGAAGGGTGAATGAGACTGGTGAGATGAATGAAAGGTGAATGAGACTAAAAAGGTAACTGAAGAGTGAATGAGATTAAATAGGTGACTGAAGGTTGAATGAGACTAGAGAGGTAGATCAAGGGTGGATGATACTAAATAAGTAAGTGAAGGGTGAATGAAAGTAGGGAAGTTAATGAAGGGTTAATGACTCTAAAGGTAAATGAAAAATGAATGAGACTGAAGAGGTGAATGAAAAGGTTAATGAGCGGTGAATGAGACTAGAAAGGTTGATAAACAGTGGATGAGACTAAAGATGTAAATGACGGATGAATAAGATTACAGATGTAACTGGAGGGTGAATGAGACGAGAAGTGAATGATGAAGGAGACTGCAAATAAATATATGAAGGCGAATGAGACTAGAGAAGTAACAGTAGGGTGAATGAGACAAAATGTGAATGAAGGCTGAATTAAATTGAAAGAGCGAATGAAGGGTGAATGAGTCTTGAAAGGTAAATGAAGGATGAATGACACTAAAGGGTTAAGGGAGAATTATACCACAGATGTTGATGGATGTTGCTTGAGACAAAAGAAGTTAATGATGGGTGAATGAAATGAGCGGTTAATTTGAAGTTAATCAATCATGAATGATGCCCAAGAGGTTAATGAAGGATGAATGATACTGACGAGTAGAATCAAGGGTGAATAAAAAAAAAAGTGAGGTAAATGAAACGTTAATGTGACTAGAGATGTTAATGGAGGGTGATCGACACTAGAAAGGTAAATGAAGGGTGAACTAGACTACAGGGGTAAATGAAGGGTGAATGACACTAGAAATGTATGCGAAGGTGAATGAGATCAGGTATGTGAAGGATGAATGACACTACAGCATTAAATGAACAGTGAATGAGACTAGAGATGTCAGTGAAGGGTTAATGGGAATGAAAAAGTTGGTGAAAGGTGCATGAGTCTAAAGAGGTAAATAAAAAATGAATGAAAGTAAAATGATGAAAGATGAATGGTAAAATTAAATGGGTGAATGAGATTTGAGAGGTAAATGAAGGGTAAATGACATTAGAGAGGTGAATGAAGGGAGAAAGAGAACAGAGAGGTAAATGAGACTAGAGAGGTAGGTTAATGAAGGGTGAAAGAGACTAGAACATAACTGAATGGTGAATGAAATTAAAGAGGTTAATAAAGGATGAATGAAAATAAAGAAATAAATGACAGGTGAATCAAACTAAAAAGGTTAATAACGGGTGAATGAGACTAAGGTAAGTGAAGGGTGAATAAGATAAGAGGTAAATGATGGCTGAATGAGACTAAAGTGGTTAATCAGGGGTGAATGAGACTGAAGATAACTGAAGGTTGAAGAAAACTAGGGAGGTGAAAGACATTATTGAGGTAAATGAAGGTGAATGATACTGAGGATGTTAATGAAAGGTGAATGAGGCTAGCAGTAAATGAAGTGTGAATTATACCAAAGATGTTAATGGAGATTGATTGAGACTAAAAAGGTTGATGATTGGTGAATAAAATGAGAGATCAGTGAAGGGTAAAAAAAAAACACTCACCACATACCTAGTTTCAAGAACTCAGTCTTACCATATACCTAGTTCCAAAAATCTATATCCATCAGTAATCCTGTAGGCCATTAAGATTGGCTGGCCATGCAGCAAGGATACCAAAAGACCACTAGACATCAAAACTCAAAACATGGATCCCTTGAGATCGTGGGCAAAATTATGGATGACAAAAGATGATTTGATGATCTGGATGAATTAAGAATGTCTTTGCATCATGACAAAAAAAAAAACAGCAGACCATGGGAAAGGCCTATGTCCAAAATCAGACTTTAAATCTTAAATTCATTCTAATAAAAAAATGCTATTCAAGGGGAGTGACTTCCCTTACACTTTATGGTAATTTTTTAAAAATCCAATTCAGAAAGGATTTCCATTTTTTTTCATCCAATTCATTGAAGATTTCCCAAGCGGTTACAAGTGGTTTATGAATTTAAGAGTTTTATCGATGATGAAGATGATGATGACTGAGCACTTGCAGAGGCCGGTGTTGAAATTTACTCTGACATCAGTCAATCAGTAATTACAATTTAATCTCATTGATTGCTTCAACATAACAAAAAAAGTGCCTATTGTAACGGAGAATTACTCAGTGAGTAGATACTAATATAAAAATAGTGATACCATGTGGCGTACATTTTTTCCCTCTTTTGGTATGTGTTCATTTCGGCTTCTTCTTTTTGACTGTTAGTGTGGGGAGGGGGAGGCGGGAGAGCCACCAAACCGTATAATGAATCTCCCGTTGAAAAGCAATCATTGATCGCCCCGTACCCATCAGCCAACGTAGAAAGAAATGCTGCAATAGAGAATATTGTTCCTGTCAGAATCTAATTTTCTAAGGGTAAAGGTGAAGATTTTTTTCTCTTTTTGTTTCTTCACTTTATAGCTTTCAATATCTTTGCTATCATTACATACATCTTTCTTTTTCAATTACTATGTAAAAAGTTAGGTCTGGTTAATCATCCAATAGAAACCATCACTTAACCAGCATCTTTTTGCTGCAGGTTGGGGGAGATCAATTGAAAATTGGAAAAAGAAGTGATCAATGGATAAGTCACTTCTCTTGCCTTTCATTGGATTACAAAAAACACAGCTGGACTCAAACTAGCGACCAATTTAGCATAAAAGTACATCGTAATAGGAACCCCCCACTAAAAACCTATTGGGGGGTATTTTTTCTTAAAAAGAAAGTGTTTTCTGGACATGATTAGGAGTAGCCGTCATAATCTTAAGCCCTTTAGCTCGATTGGTGCTGCCTGTGTATATGATACAAATATACATTGCTAGCCAGTCAGCCTGGCCAACCTGAAAACTGGAGAAACTTATGATGATAGTTTTAGTGACAGTTCTTAGTGATAGTTTCTAAAAAATCTTCAAAGTATTTGTGCACTCTGTCTAGAATCTGGGCATAGTATCTGTTCCCTCTGCCTAGGATCAAAGTGGGGCACTTTTCTCTAGAATCAGAGTGTAGTTTCTGTTCTGCGGACACGCTTTGGCTCAGCACTGGTGCAATGCTGTGGCGGATGATAGTTCACTGAGGCTCAGAATTGCTGAGTGTGAGAGGTCTGGGATTCATCATGCAGCTTCAACAAATTTATTTGGAAGAGCAGTGCACCCTGAGGCAGTACCATCTAATCGCACTGAAAGGGATGGGTTGGGTTTGCTCTGACGCCTTCACAACACTAGTTGCGAGGACTGGAGAAATTTTTGCAGCTTTCTAAAAACTGGAATCCCACATTAAAAATGACATTGTGTCAGATCTTGCTTTTGTGGGGAAGCAATTAAATACAAAGTGTAGTATCTGTTACCTCACCGAAAGCTTTTATGGCTAGCAGAAGCCAAATCTTTCAGAGTGGCAGTCAAAGTCGAGTTGTGATAAAAACAATTAAAAAGGAAGATAACAGTAAAAAGTAGTCAAAATGAATGCAATATTGGGTTATAATTACTTCATCTAATGATTTTTAATAATAAAAATTTGCAATAAGTAGTTGAATCCAATGTTCTCCCAGGAAACTGTTTAACCCTAAGAAAATGGTTCTAGATGAAAGACATTTCACTGGGACTAGCTTTTGACTCTATTTACAATGTGTCCCCTGAATTAGGGAGCAAGAAAGGGATTTTTGTCATCTGTCTAAAAACTCGTCCATAATTTTAAAGTAAGGAAGCTTGAAAACAAAAAAATTTGTTCAATTTTTTTTCTCAACGACTGAAAACTTTATTTATCATCATTATTTTTTACAAGAAGTATTTTAATACTAAAATATGTATTTATATGGTTTATCCCTTGATAAATAATCCCATAATTCTTAGGGCCCTGTTAAACATAAAAAAAAGTAGTAATCAGGAGAGAATATGAACATATTTTTAATTGGCTGTTTAGAGGTTACCAAGCAACAATGATCTACTTTTTTAGATAGTAAAAAATGATTATGAATATATATATCATCATAATCATCATCATTATCATTAGCTGTTATGTCAACTGCTGTACACAGGCCTTCCTAATCTCCCTACATAATGACTGTGATTGAGCTAATCTCTGCCATGTCTTACCGGCAAGATTCTCTATCTTCTTTCAACATCTTGTATCACGTTTTAAAATCAATCATCTGGATAGCAATTTTTTGACATCTAGACGCGAACGAAAATATCTCTATCAAGATAAAAAGTATCTAGATTTACATCCATCATCTGAATAACTATGTCTGACATCTAAATGCAAAGATATCTAGATCTAGATGAAAAGTATCTATATTTACATCCATCATCTAAATAACAAACTCTGATATCTAGACGCAAACAAAAACATCTAGATCTAGATGGAAAGTATCTAGATTGGCAACATTGGGATATTAGCTCATGAGGAAATCATTTTATGCAATATGAAAATCTGATTCTATTCAAAATTGAATAGTGAGGATAAGTATTACTTGGTACTCTGGGAGAGTCATGAATCCCCTTCTCTCCCCATGAACATCACCTTGTAATTTGAGCTGGAGCTGCCAGCCAGTCACCCTAAAGACACACTTAAACGAGCAGAGATTGGTATCAATAATGAGAGACGGCCAAAAGGAAATGATTTGTAAAAGTAGAAGAAATGATCTCCGTAATGACAGTTTCTTTTATCGAAAGCCTTGATGCCGTAAGCAAAGAAATCATTATTTCAAAGATAAATTCAAGCTGGCCAGAAGGAATAGCCATGAATCGGATTGAAAGGAATAACGATATTGCCAGACTAATTACTTGCAATGTTTAGGTGACCCGTTTGGATTGAGGAGAAGAAATTGACATGAAAAACTGATTGTAGAGAAAATTTGATCAGAGCAGAAACAATGGATTCAGTGAAGCAGAAATGATTGAAAAAAATCAAATCTTCCATTTTGGAATTGAAAAAAGTAGTTGGGGGGGGGGTCAAGGGCACAAGTATTTATAGGGGGTGTGAATAAATAAGGAGGTGTGAAGAACAATAATCCAATGAGAAAAGATACTTAAATATCATTGCAGAGGGTGATCTTTTTAGATATATATCAAACTTATTCTGGCACAAGGTAACAAGAGTTGAGCACGAAGTGAGAAATTAATTTCAATAAACCTAAGATCATCAGAACTGGTTTAGTCTGACACAGCCTCAGTGGGTCATTCAGTAAGGATTGAAGATAAGATATAAGATTAAAAAAGGCCTCCATGGACTTATACTTGAGATATAATAACCCTTATATATTTGTAATAAGAGCTGAGCCTGTCATGCTTATAGTATCAGTAGCAGCTATTGGCCCCTATTCCTTCCAACCATTCCCTTTCAAAACAGAAAACAATGTGAATAGATTGATTAATTCCTCTAGATAAAGCCTCCATGAACCAGACTGGATGTAAATAGATTGAAAAAATATAATGCATTGGTTAAAAATTGTTTGATTCATATCACTTTCTGTTAATGAATGTGAAGATAGAATAATGATGATAATAATAACAACACCATGCGAGGAAAGAGAGAACAAGAGAGAGAGAGAGAGAGAGAGAACAAGAGAGAGAGAGAGAGACAAGTTATTTGTGAATTGGAGTCCCAGAATGACTTTTCACTTGGGTAATTGTCCAGTTATTGGTGCTTTCATTGGTGAACAGCAATATAAATTCTGTTTGTTGTAGGGTTTTATGACCAGCTGTTCTTCCAGATCTTTTCTCATTTATGTCATCAATCCTCAGTTTGGATGAACGAACACGCAGTGAAACAGCAAAATCTTGTCCAGTCGTAAGAGCTCGATATGAGATCCGGGAGAATTTCTTTGATTCTTGGACAAAATGTCTATTTGGTCTGCGAGAGGAATGTTTCTTGCTTCAATTAACATGATGTCTTCTTTGGGTTTCTGCTGATGCCATACAACATGATGATGGACCAGCAGTGCCAAATTACCACCTGGATTCCTGGAAGATGACTTTGTCAAGCGTATATTTATGATGAGTCATTTTTTTTAAATTCTATTTCTTTGAGATGAGAGAAAAATAAGAGGCTATTTTGTCAAACAGGAATATTTGGTTTGTCAATAATAATATTAATAAAAAGAAGACAGGCCTGGTTAGTTACTCAATAGGAACATGTCATGTTGGAGGTGATCAATTAAAAAATTGGAATAAGTTACCTCAAGACAAAACCTCAAGAGAATTAACTTTATAATTGATAAACCCCAACACAGCATGCTGCCAAATGATGTTGGTTATGTGATAGTTTCTTTCTTGTGACTAACCAAACCCATTTATTTTTGTCATTATTATTAGTTGTTATCAATAATATTCCAATCCTCTGAAAATCAATGTTCCTTATAATTGATATCATTGTTTATTCTTCAGAGTTTGGATTGACATTTTCCTTTAATTATGTGTGTTGAGAATGTAATTGAAGGGTAGTGGAAGATGGAAATATTTCCGCTCTAATTTCCACACAAATGACGCCACCTGCAGGATATACAAGGTTTCTCTTCCCCTTGATTTCTTTCCCTTTCCGCAATTGCTAATCTGACGTGTTGAGAAAGAAAACTCAAGCGATCAAATGTGGGATTCATGTTTGCCTCGTTAGTGGAGCAGCAGAAGTTAATGAAGCTTTGAGTAAACATGCAGTTTCTCACCTTTCAAATGTAGGCCCCCGATTATCAATCCACTGATCGTAGCGGCTGAGTGTTGGAGTGTTCTCCTCCATTCAACAACCCCCCCTACCTGGATACCCATGATAGCAAATTATCATTTATCCTAGCAAAAAATGGTATTCAATACCTTTTTGCAAAGAGTTCAACATAAAGAGTAGGATAGAGGAAGCCTGGAGAGAAATGGGCTCCATCAGGCTATCTCATCCAAGACTCACCTCTGAAAACATGGGTGCCCCTTCAACAGAGACCAGGATATCAAAAACCCTGTTCTGAGTTTATGGACAATGGACATTTAGCAAGAGTCAGTATGGAATGCCTGAATGTTTGACAAAATAGAGAATGGAATCAGCATGATGTGTTCAGATCTTGGATCAGACAGTTTGAGTTCACTTTGCACTAATGCACTTTGGAAAGGCATGAATCCATCTCTTATTCTTCCTGCTATAGGTAAATAATAAGGCTGGCTGACTGGCTGGGCTCTCCAGTTGAAATAATCTAGGTCAATGTACTTTAAAATTACATTTTAAAGTACACTGAAATATAGATGAAATAAAAAGAAGTCCATTAAGTAATAATAAAACTTGAAGGGTAGTACGTAAATCCTAATGCATAGCAGGAATATACAAATGTGTTGCTTGCTAGTGGTCTACACTTAGTACTTTGGTCAGAATTCGAATGATGAATCCATGTACCACTGGATGGGAAACCATCGATGGGGGAGGTAAACTGAAAGGGAAATCATGGATAGGGGAGGATCACTGAAAGAGAAACTGTGGATAAGGTAAGGAGGACCACTAAAATGTAACTATTATAACATTCCAAAGCAAATGAAACCTGTTATCATTATTGGTTACTTGTATTATCTATAGATGTATATGTACATATATATTTCTGTGACCTGCTCTTACTATAACCAAACTTTTAGGCCTCAAACTTGCGAGGGAGGAGTAATGAATGAATGACAGTTATAGTGAAGATTGATTCCTTTTTGTTCTCATTCAAGCACACACTCTCTTTTCCATTCTTACCTTTGTTCATTAGATTGCAAAGCTGGGAGTGGGGAGAAAAGATGAAAGATATTTCAAACATTTAAATTTTATTGCTGTTAAATACTATACTTTAATTACACTGAACAGCAATTGGATCCATGCTTTTCTTTTCATCATCAAGAGCCTATTTCAACTATTAACCAATTTCCATGCTTCACACTTGTGAGAGGGTGAATGAATGATACATATGGCAAAGGTGGAGTCCCTTTTGGTCTAATGCAAGCCCAAGCACTGTCATCCATTTTTATCCCCATGGGTTACATTGCATGAAAAGAAAGGATTAAAGATTAGAGGAGAATTTAAAATGCAAGATACTTTGCTTTATTCCCTGTGAACTACAATTGACTCCTCGTCTTCTTTACCCACTTAGAATAAAACTTAAGGACACATTAAAACTCAAGAACATGTTGAACAAATAGATCAACAAGATTTATTGAACTGAAAAGAGATGAGATAAGAAATTGATAATAACTGTACAACAGAGAAACAAGCAGAATAATATGGAGGATGATTGATGATTCCTGTCGCAGGAGATGGATGAAGCCATAATTGGGTTCGTCGATCAGAATCAACGATGACAGCATTAGAAAAATTCAAACAATCAGATATAATTTAGAAAGAAGAGAATTTGACACATTTTGCACTTGATTGACTTCCAACATTTGTTTCCAGTTTTGTGAAGTGAATCATTGCCAAAACCAATGGCTTCCATCTTTATGATCCATGTTTATTGAGACCTCACTTCTCTGCTAACAGCTCTTCTAACCACTGATCTGTGATGCCTCTATTTATCCAGCAAACAGAAAAAAAAATCAAGAGGTCAGCGTTCACCTGTGACTGTTCTCATGCCATGGCCTAAAGACAGGAGTTTTAGAAGGTGGTGCAAAGCTGCTTTCATCCAATCCCACACACATATACTGCCCAAACACCCTTGTCTTATAGCCATCCTTTTTTCATCTCTTATAATCCTACTATTTTCATTCATCAATTTTGTCCTTTCAACATGACTCAAAAATGCTTTGCATAAAAATAGGAAAATTTGATATCACCAGAATTAAAATGGCTGCCAGATTTTTATTACTTTTATACTACAATTAATCAGCCTTCAAAATCCATTGATGGATGTAGGCCTTACCAAAGTTCTGCCAGATTGTTTTTTTTTGCTCCTGAACATAACACTGCGGAAATATTCTTAATTCATCAGAATCATTATGCCATCTTATTTTCTGCTAGTCACAATTTCACTTATGATCTCCAGTGATCCATGTTGTGAGCGATAATATTCACTAAAGATCACTAAAACACCTGTCATTGTGGAATATTGCACCTTCCAGTGTTGTCAATGTTTTATTTATGAATTGTGAAAATCTTCGCCATCAATCAACAAGTATTTTAAGAAATCCAACATTTACTCCTTATTATGTATAGGAATTATTTTCTTTTTGAAAATTCCCCATCAAAATAAATTCCTTGTGGGGGTTAATTTACAATATAAGTTTATGCTAAATTTACCTCTCAGTTTGCACCTGGCAGCAATCGCAATTGTTTCCGGAAAATTCAGACTTTTTAGTGATCCAGCAAAAGGCAAGGAAAGTTACTCATTCATTGATCACCCCAACTTTTCCTAATTATTTTAATTAATTACTCCAACATGGAATGCTGCCAAAAGAGTGACTAATCTATTTTTCACTTTGTTGATCCAAAAATCAATTTGCTGTTTCCTTGGAAAATCAAGATCTTTTTGAAAGTGATCCAAGTTTTATAATTGAAATTTCCTGTAAACACTCTATATGTGGTTGGTCTGGAATGTATCCAGCCATTCTGTATATCTTGAGCACCAATGGTTTGGCATTGATGTAACTTGGCAACCATGTGCATGCATGAACAGATACTCTCCATTGGGGTTTCTCAGTCAGCTGTGTGATACCGTGGGGCGAGCTTATGCACTGTGTGAGTATTACATCCACAATGACTAAATGAGTCATTCTTAACGTGACAGGCAGGGATATTTTGACAAAATATCACATCTCAGGTCTGTCAGCCCCTTTATAGTCTTAGATTTGGCTTCTTGCAACTCAGGACTTTTCCCTTTTGAAAGGGGGAAAGATTTCTGACAGTGGAAGAAATTTAGGAGAATGTGATGAGGCAACTGATGGCAGTTCATTTTTGCAAAGTGAACAGTGATGAAGTCAAAATGGCTGCTGTATGTATTCTACAATAACTAGAACTTAGTACAACTACAAGTTATGACCTGCGAGTATATCGCTAATCATTGCCCAAAGGCAAGGCAACTTTAAAACAACTAAATTCCATCATTATAAAGTTATAGTTACCTGCTTCATTTCTTTTTTATGGTTACTATTGATATCATAAGTGTGAGAAACACAGATTCTATTGTATTTATAAATTCAGAACTTGACAGCATATCATAAACACTATATATAGATTGTTAGATTAGTCCAGATATTTCTTAGGAAGGCTGTTCAGATAGAAAAAAAAACCCAGAAAAACATCACTTTGGCCCTGTGGTAAAGTGCTCATCTCTGGTTTGGTAGGTAGTGGTGCTATTCATCACAGAGTTATACCAAAGATTTCAAAAGTGTTACTCAATGCCTTTCCGCTGAGCACTCAGTACAAGGATTTTGATAGGGGTACTTCTCCCCGAAGCTAAAGGGTTATGGTCAAAATAATGTTAGATACACTAATTCTTGGGTGACCACTGAAGTCAAGTAATATCAAGTCCAGTTAGTACCTTGATGGATGCCTATTGGGAAATACCAATTGCCATAAGCGGAGCTAAGCTTTGATGAGCCTGGCAAACTGGAAATGTGTCTCACTAACAACAGCCTGTATGTACCTAACCCCACAATACCCTCAATAATATTATAAATGGAGAACAATGACATATAGATACTTTCATCCTTTATAACACATATGGGCCACCATAAACCAGCTGCAACATGTTTTGCAGCTTTCAAATGATCTCGGCATTTATTTAAAGTCTTTTAGAAAGTGAATGTGTTACCTGAATCAAGATGAAAAATGTCTTATATGTTCTTCAAGATCAAAAAGGTTATTCATGCTTGCTTTATAGTTTAAGTAGATCCGTACGTAATTAATTCAGTCTTTGGATGTCTTTATTAATTCCAATTTTTACGATTAATAATTTTCTCCCGATTAAGATAACAGCTGCATCGGGCATTCCCGATTCAACATTCTTCTCTGCTGCATAAAATACTTCATCTGAGAATTGCACTTAACAATGCACTTTGCGTCACGTGCAGTCAAAGTGGGTTAATTAAATATTCAATTTGTTCGTTCATTTATTGAAAACCATTTTCCATTCTTTTCTTTTTAGAAACCATCAACCAATATTCTCACCAGGACTGTTAACATAGATTTCTTTCAGTTTTTTGGTCTGGCTGGCTGGCTGGCTGGCTATGTATGTATGCATGTATTGTGCATACAGCTGCATGGATGGAACTAAGGGGGGGACTTCAACATTCACTCCTTTTTATGTCAACAAAAAACTTTTTTTTTGTTTCTTGAAATTTACATTGCAATCTGACCTCCCCCATCCTAAACAGGTTTAGTGGCTGGTGGGTCAAATTACAATGTAAATCTATGCTAAATAGGTCCTCTAGTTTGTTTCTGATGACATTTACACTTGTTTTTTTGAAAAATCAAACTTTTTATTATGATCACTGCCCAACAAAAGGAACAGAAGTAACTCATTCATTGATCAGCCCTTAATCTCATTTTTTAATTGATCATCCCCAACTGCCAGAAGTTATTGGTCGCATGATTCTATTGAGAGACTGACCAGTTATTCTATAAATTTCCATTAGGAATCTGCTCTGGTTTTCTTTTATCAAAATCTCAAAGACTTTTCAACATCCCAGCCATTTATTCCAGGAGATTATCATGACTGATCAGAGAATTGTTTCTCATTATTTTTTGTCTGGATAAATTTTGGTTTTCTTTTTCTCACAAGGAGGGAAGAGAGGCGAGAACCTTCTTTTTAGTGTGGTAAAAAGTTATTAGAATGAGGTGTTGTTAGTCACTCAATAGAAACAGCCATGCAACCAATATCTTCTGGCTGCATGCCATGTTAGGGTGATCAATTAATAAATTTGAAAAAAAGGATGATTGATGAATATGTAACTTCTCTTGCCTTTTTTGGCCAGTGATCCCCCTAAAGTCTGAATTTTCAAAAACAACTGGACACAAACAAAGGGGTCAATTCAGCATAAACTTACATTGCAAATTGAACCCTTCATTAAAAACCTAGTGGAGTTTCTTCCAGATATAGTGAATGTTCAAATTTTCAGATTAAAAAGTGAGAAAAACCTATGTTGGTATTCTTGGTGACAGTTTTGGTTGAGGGTCTCTAATGAAATTTCAAAAAATCACCCAATAGACTCAACACCTCTGAATAAAACTCTTGGCTGTCTGGAAAAAGAAGTACCAAAAAAGAAAAAAAATATTTTTCAGTAATAATGGAATGAACTTCAAGTTGCGATGGTTATCATTGCAAAACATATTTCAAGAATCGAGCCTGTTGTCTAATCAATAGACACGGTACCTTTCGACTATCTGATGAACGAATCCTTTATTGCTTCAACAACTGAACTCTTCCACTGGAACGAGTTTTAATGAAACTGCAGATGAAATTCTTAACACTATAAAACAGCTTTGAAGTTGTGAACTATCAAGTCTCAAAGGAAGCAAGAAATTGTAAAAAAACTGCTTGAACTCTTCAGAAACATTCAAGTCTTTTGATTATACAAACCATTTTATGTCAACAAAATTCTTACTGTTTTAGTGAATATTGTTACATAATCATGTTAGTACTCTTACTAAAGAATAAAGTTGCTGATACTAACAACATCTAATAATACTATTGCTAAGGGACAATTAACGTCACTTTATTGCGATGTCACTTACCTACCTACAATGCAGTGTTAAACATCTCTTCCATCTGAAAAGAGACTGGGCTCTGTGGGAGATACTTCACTTACTACAGAATGACCTTCATGAGTTTGGACTGAAGTATGGATTAAATTGTAATCACCTAAATATTCAGATTAACAACATTTAAATAACCAGTGTATCAATGTAGATTATAATTCATCAAACAGTACTAGAGTGAAGAGATAATTTGGAAGGCTATATGGTGTACAAATGAAATTTCTTTATTCACCTTCTGATACTTCGAGTTTTGAACTAACAAAACATCAAATTGACTAAAGAAATATTATATGTACAGAATATAGCTTTCCAAATTGTCTCTTCACTTTCATACTTTTGGATGAATTATAATACGCATCGATTCATCACATCAGAATAAACATTTCTTCAAGTGATGTGTAACAGCAAACTGAAGAGGTGTGTGGATTGAAACTTTCAGGGGTTGTGTTGACATTGTCCATCGGACAATGTATATCATGCAGTTTACACATATATCCTGTGGTTTACATAAGTCAAGTTTTGTTATTTATTGACCATACCTCATACCTATGTAGACATATATACATGCACACAAATATAGGCATATCTTCAGATATGGCGGATAGCCCAACAGTGGAGACACAAACTTTCAGGAAACTTGGAACAATTTCAAAAAAACTTTGAAAAGTCAGTGTTTACATTATTATACTTTATTTGTACAAACATAGACATATACTTAGGTATACACAAAGATTTTTATATTTTTGAATCCATTACATTATTTGAAACTCTATTTGAAATGACCTCCTGTTGTTACACAAAGAATGAGTCACTCAGCCTAGACAGCATAATAATATAAAGCATTAGAAAGAAACAGGGCAGATGTGGACAGTGAATGAACAAAAAGAGAAGAGTGGGTATGAGACATTTGGACCTTTGCCTTCCCTTCGGGCCATTTAGCCAAATGGTTACAAGCAACACTATGTTGACGTGACTACCTAATCAGTCTCAGGTTTAATTCCCGCAGCAGTCCCATTTCTTTTTAATTGCTCATATGTATATATATACATATATACGTACCCTCATACACATAGAGATACAAATATGTAAATATATGTGTGTGTGTATGTATATACAAATTCATGTCTGGTTTGTCACTGAATAGAAACCATCAAGTCTTTTGGCAGTATGCCTTGTTAGAAGTAATCAATTAATAGATAGGAAAAACAAGTGATTGGTGAATAAGTCACTTCTCTCATATTTGGGGGGGGGCAGTGATCTCTAAAAAAAAGTCTGAATTTTCAAAAAACAAGCATAAATGCTGCTGGACACAAATTAGAGATCAATTTAGCATGAACCTACATTTCAAATAGAGCAAGCAGTACAGAGTGCTGCAACATATATACAGTCACAGCAGCTCCTTTATCTGATTACATAAAGACTCTGAACCCATCCAGTCCAAAAGGGGGTAAGATAAGTTGATACCAGCTCACCCAAACTCTTCACAGCCTACCTCAAGATTATCTTCCAAAACCTGGACCGGGAGGATAGAGGAATCAAAATAAACAGCAAACATCTAAGCAACATCAGATTTACAGACAACATCATCCTTTTTCCAGAGAATCTACACAACTTCCAAATATTAGATTAACTAAATGAAGGAAGCAAGGAAGTCAGCCTCCACATGAACTTCAGCAAAATGAAGGTCATGTGCAACAACCACATCAAGAATAAGAACATAAGTGTCAAAATTGAAGATGCAAAACTGGAGAAAGTAGACCACTACATCAACTCAAGGCAACAAATCTCAATGGAACCCTCAAAAGAAGAAGAAATCAAGCAAAGAATCACCCTAGGATTGCAAGCTTTTGGCAAAGCAAGCTCAACCTTCAAAAATAAGACAATCCCATCAATCCTAAAAAGAAGAGTATACAACTTCCTGGTAATCACTTATGCAGCTGAAACATGGAATCTAACCAAGAGACAGACCCACAAACTGAGAAGCATGCAAAGCGTGCATGAGTGAATCTTGCTCAGCCTCACATAGAGAGATCACAAGACAGCACATTATATCAGGGAGAAAACAAGAGTCCAAGACATCTACTAGAAACCTTAATTAAAATGGGCTAGAATGGCAGATAAGCAATGGACATCACGATTCACGATCACATGCAAAACTGAGGCTGACTTTACATAAGATTGGGAAACAAACTAGACAAATTCAAAAAATAATGGCTCTGCAACACCCAAGATGTCGCGAATCCTAAGGAAGGTCTATATCCACTGATGGACAATAAAAGACTGATGATGATGATGACTGAACATTTTAAGGCCTCTGCATTGAAAAAGATTTCAACCCTTCACTTTGCTGGCTCTCAAAAGTGCTATTTTGATGTTAACTGCTGCATAAAAATCTGCTTCGACTTCCTAGGTTTGAACAACTTAATCACATTGCATTAAATCTCTCTCATGAAACCATTAGTCAACAACTAATGATTCCTGTGTTCACTCGGATAGTGTAATGGTCAGCCCGTTGGCCTAACGGTCGGTGATGATTTTTGTCAAAAGTTTGTATATGCAGTTGAGTAGGCTTATAGGTCTTTAGTTGCTGAGATAGTCCATTATTTTAAGATAATTTCCATATGTGGTAAATGAGGTGGTTTTAAGTAGTTGAGTAGTCAGGGTGGTTTGTCTGAAGTAAGTCATTTTTGGTAAATCTTGCTTATTTAGGCTCCCAGATGCAGCATAAAAACAACTTAATCTTATATTTGTTGAAGCAAAGATTACTTCATCCCTTGTGTATCTTGGAAACAGTAACATTTTCAGAACATGTTTTTGCTTAATTCATTGTGTGAGAAAGGGAGCATTATAATATCATTTTTAGTGAGGATATCCTTATTTTTTTGCAAAAAGGACAATGTTATCAGCAAATCTGAGGTTTTCTAGGTATTTGCCAGCTAATCTGATTCCTCTATTTGCTCAGTGTAGGTTTTGGAAGATTATCTCGAGGCACACTGTGAAGAGTTTAGATGAGCCCCTACCTCCTTGTCTAGCCCCTCTTTCAAACCAAGAAGAAAGGGCCAAGAATTTAACCTGATAAAGGAACTGTTGCGTCCGTAGATATGTTGTAAGATTCTGATATATATCCAGTCTACAGCCACACAATATGCACAGTTGAGAGACAACATCTCATGGGGAGATCACAAGATAGCACAGTTTAATAAAGAAAAGATAAGAGTCAGAAATATCATAAAATCCATTTAAAAACGTAGATCCCAAGAGATCATATGAAACTCTGGCCATAACAAACTAGGGAAGTTCAGAAAGTCATGGCTCTACATGACCCATGATAGAGGTCTGGCAAATCTTGGGGAATTTCTATGTCAAACGATGGACATTAATTAAGCTGATGATGATGATGTCTCTATCCAAATTGAATCCACAGACAATTGCGATTAAATCTGACACTTTCAACCTTATTCTCCGTAACGTATAAAAAACATTTCATACATAACAATGTAATACATCAAAGAGATTGTAAGTCAGATAGAAGAGATTCAATGGCTACCCTTACACAGCAAATAACTTTCCTACAAGGAATTGTTTGTACAATATCTTGCCAACAACCTTATTAAAAAAAAAAAAGAGACGGGTAGTTGCATTGGTTGAAGGATTTTGGTAACATTTTCTTTCTCCTTTTTGGCATCAGCATTTCCTGACCATAAAAGAAAATATTTGCATCATGCAAGATAAACAAAATGAAAGACTTACAATATAGCAGACTCATTTTTTAGAAGAAAAAGAGAGAGAAAATGAGAATCAAAAAAAGGAAAAGGTTAACAGATCTGGTTAGTCACTTGATAGAAACCAACACGTGACTGATGTCTTTTGGTAGCATGCCGAGTTGGTGATGATTAATTAAAGAAAATGGAAAGTGGAGTTCAATGAATAAGTTACTTCTCTCGCCTTTTGTTGGATCACTGAAATGTCCAAATTTAAGAAAAAACAAGCCCGAGCCCTGCTGGATACAAACTAAGGCACCAATTTAGTATGATTTTACATTGGAAATTGAACCCATCCCACTAAAAACTTTTTCAGAAAAAAGCAAAAACATTTTTCTAGAGTAAATAAGGAGTAAATGTTCAAATTTACAGCACTCTAGCTCCATTAGCTCATCCTGTATACATGACATATAGCAAGAGAGCCAGCCAGAATCACTAAAAAAACTGGAGAGGAAACTCAATTCGACTATGTTGACAGTTTTGGTTGATAGAAATTCATTTCCAGAGATCGTCTCTTCTTTTGTGGTGTTGACAAAGATACAAAAACATAAGAATAAAAAAGAATCCCAGAAAAAGAAATAAGGAAAGTTATGAAAAAGAGGAGATTGTGAATCTATTTGTATTATTTTATTTTCAATATACTTTTTATGGCATGGTTGGTTATTGCATGTTCAAGCAAGTACCATCTTTTGACGTCTTGTAAACTGTTATTATTACGCAATGTATCTGCTGTACTTTTTCATATCTATCATCTGTTTATTTATATTGGTTTCTCATTTCTTGAGTGTCTTACCCTACATGTATATATTACGTACACCTATATAAATATATACAAATATATATATATCACACACACATATGCATATCATACACACACACACTTATATATATATATCATGTATAAATCATTGACGAATAAATTGAATCACCAAGATGAAATATTGGTTACAATCAGAATTGTCCTCAATTCCTCAAATAAGTCATCTGTATGCACACAAAAAAAGACAGAGAATATATTTTGTATTCATCAGGTTGTTACATGTAGATGTGCTAACATGTGAAGCAGCAATAGCTGTCACTGACTGTCTGACTGACAGACTGACAAATCAACATAGCAAATGCCTTTCACTATCTCTATGAAGCATTCCTTCCCACTCCTTCTATGAATATGGTGTAACATATCATCATTTTTACTCTGATATTCGTATAAAAGAACTCTTATAAGTTGTTGCTCTGAAAGGAATGGGCTGTCTGAACATACAGTTATGAGGTAGATGAATCTGCCCCAAGATTTTTTTAGCCAATTGCCCTGCCTTCCACACAATTTCATTGAAATTCTTTGAGAATTTGGGGGGATATTGTGTGGAGAGAAATTCTAAGGAATATGTGCCACGTGAACTTATAGCTATGACATAGGGGAGTAAACCGTGCATAGATCAACCCCAAAATATCACTTCTTTTGTCATCCATAGCCTACCATTCCAGAAAATTTTATTGAAATTCATCAAGAACTTTTAGAGATATGGTGTTGACCGATGAACAGACAAGTGGTAATCCATATACATCCTGAACCTTGTTGGCAGAGGTAAGTAATACTGCTAGTTGAATTAAATGAAGAAAAGTCGCAGAAAACCCATCTTGTTTTTCACTTCCGAGGCACCTGTTCGTTTTTGAGAAATTTGTCAGTGCTACTTGGGTCAAAAATGAAAGTTGAAAATTTAAACATTTATTTCTCATAATGTTAAGAAAGAAAAAGTTTTTGAACTTCTGGAGGAGTTCATTTTTATAATTCAATTTTATGCTCAATTGGTCTTTTTTGAGAAATTCTGTTAGTGCCACTTGTGCCAAAAATGACAAAAACAGTTTGTCCTTTTAAATTCTTCTAAAATCATATCATAATATTTCTGATGGAGCTTTTCGAATAGATAAGTGATAATCCTCTCTACTAAGTACATACATGTATGTCTATATTTACTTATATATATATATATATATATATATATATATGTATATATATATATATATATAGTTCCGCTCATAAGTATTTGAAAAAACTAAAATGTTTGTTTATATGACTGGGTTTTGAGTTTGAAAAACAGGAATGCAAGAAGAACCAAATTTTATTGCAATCAGCACAACTAGGCATGCATTTATGTATGTATTGTGAGTGTGTGTAGATAAATCAAATAAATATATACATGCATATAAATCCAGCTTTTGTGATACTTGAATATTAGAGACCATCAGTCCAATCCGTCAACAAAGTCAGCATATGTTTCTTCAGTTTTTAAGTGATCTTACCAGCCAGGATACATATGTACATACGTATGCCTCACATGTACATGCCCCACCAATGGTGCTACTGAGATGAAAATTTGAACATTTGCTCCTTATTATATCTATAAAAAATCAGTTTTTCTAAAATAAAGGGGAGCTCAATTAACAACTAAATATTATGCCAAATTGGTCTCTTAGTTTGTGTCTGGAAGTGCTTGTTTTTTGAAAATGCCCACCAGACTAAAGGTGAGAGATAAGATTTATTCATTGATCACCCCGTTTTCCAATTATTTCATTAATTTCCCTTCCCCAACACTGCATGCTGCCAAGAGATATTAGTCACATGACAGTTTCTATTGAGTGACTAACCAGACCTGTTTTTAATATATTTATTAACATTATTTTCTACCTCTGTCCTGAAGAGACAGACAAACAGACAGACAGGGAGGATAACTCAGTGCAGATATAAATGGAGAAATATCTAATGGACTCAATATTCAAGAAACCTCTCTGCCGATCAGATTCTTCCTAGGAAAAAAAATCCAAGTAACCCAATCCAAAATGACCAAAAAAGAAAGTCCAAATTTGGAGGCTTTGTCGTCTTGTCTTCTAAATTCAGTGCCAAAAGTAAAACCAATTACTATGAATGTATTTTAAGGTGTGTGAACTTGGCCTTGTGACACAACTCCTTGCGTAAGGGAAGATATTTTAGAATCCTAACCCCGTGGGAAGTCTTTCTCCTTTGCAAAATTTCAAGAGGAAAACTATTTCTAGGTAATAAAAAACAGAAATCAGGTCTGGTAGTCACTAGATACAGAATGTAATGCAACAAACATCTTTAATGGGTGATCAATTAAAAAACTGACTAACGAATATATATCTCTTTGCCTTTTGTTGGGCATTGATCACCGAAATGTCTGAATTCTGACAAAACAAGCATTAACAGTGCCAGACGACACTAAGGGATCAGTTCAGCATAAACTCACATTGCAAATTGAACCTTTCATTAAAAACATATTTAGTCGAGGGAATTTTCTAAAAACCAAAAAAAACGTTTTTTTTGTATACATAAGAAGAAAATGTTAAATTCAGCCATCTTGCTCCATTGGTGTGGCTGTACACATGATACATACATACATACATACATAGCCATCCAATCAGCCAGACTAACTTGAAAACTGAAGAAACCTGTTTGTCTCTAACAATACATGTTCTAAGGTTAAAAAAGCCATTCATGAACTAAAACATTCCCATTACTTATGGTTGATAAGAATATACTTGGCCAATGAAAAAGAAACAACTTCCCCAGTTCAAAATTAATTCCTATTTAAAGGCAGTCCAATAAAAGTCCACTCCTTACCTAAATTTGGGAAGGGTTTTATATTCCCAAATTGCCAACTTCAACAGACACCTGAAGAAGGTTGGTGTGTATAACTTTGTGAAATGTTGTGACTAAAACAACCAAGATGAGGACATTAGCCCAAGTAAATCAGTGTATAACAAAAGTTATTTCTCATTAAAGAAATTCAGACAAAAATTAAGGAAGACTATATAACTCACATATACATACATGCATATCCTTTCAATATCACAGAGATCATTTGGAGAGTATCATAGAATCAACTCAGACTAAAGAACCTGAAAGAAAGGATTACCAGCAGATCCTAACCCTGCAGAGCTCCTCCAGAAAACACTTAACAATATCCAATAAGGCTTGCAGTCAAATGATGTTACATCCAACAGGAAAGTTTCTAAATAAGGCAGTTGTTATTTTAACTGATTTTTTTTTTTGTCCAGAGCAAATCTCATTTGTTTTTTTTGTCTCTTTGTTTGACCAATGTCATACATTCAGGGATTAAAAATATTTGTCATCAAAAAATTAAATTTCATCTGTCTCTTCCAGTTTGTGAGTCACCAAACCTGGCAGATTTTGTATTTCTTTCAAGTCTTAAACGATTAAACCGGATTGTACAGACAAAACTCTTATGTAGATTTCTCTAAAATAAAATTCAAAAAGTAAGAAAGTACCTTTGGCTAGATTGAAAATATGCGTGTGTAAAACAGGTTTCAGATGAAATTCAAATTCACAATCCTTACCACAGAAGCTTGTTATGTTGTGTTGCAAAATCTATTCCATATTTGTCAGAAGACACCAATAGTATTGCTAGAATCCTTTCTTGTTCAATAATGAGTAACTTTAGAACTTCTTCTTCTTCTTCTTCTTCTTCTTCTTCCTTCACACCTAATAAAGATTTACATTTTCTCTTTCTGGTCAGCTTATCAATAAGATTGGCTTATATCCAAATCATAAAGCAGACGTCTTTCCATCTCTATGTTGTAAACTGAAGAGTGTCTCCATTTTGATTCTCTCCCTGAATGCCAACACTAAACACAAATTTCCTGGCCTCTATACAACAATCAACATATAAACTGCTTCGAACTTTGTACATCTTCCACAGAGAGAAAAGGTTTCTTGCTTGTAATGATGACTCTATAGTGTATCATAAATGATATAAATTGGCTCAAATATCACCATAATTTTTCCGTACATTATTTTGCTCAGTATCCATTTAGCTCTATTACATAAGCCTATAATTTGTCTCTTATTACGAGCTGAACATCCCATATGTTGTTTTTTTTACTTACTCAAGGCACTAACATACTGCTATCAAGTATTAACTCTTAAATCAATGTAAGAAAATTTGAGTAGTAGTATGAAGAGGAATAACTACTGATCAAGTTGATTAAGTCTCTTATTACAAGCTCAGTATTCAATTCCTAGATATTTTTACTTACATACTCAAGGCAGTAACATACTCCTGGCATGTAAAAACTCTTAAATCAATTTTAGAAAATTTAAATGGTAAAATGAAGGGGAATAACTACTGATGGAAGATTGGACTCTTTTGGCTTTAGAATTAGTTTTGAATTAGATTTTATACTATCTGTCATAATGAATTTGACAAATTTCATCTCCGTCTCAGGGGAGTTTCCCTGTAAATTAGGAGCTGTATGAAATGGTGTATGAAATTAAGAGGTAATACTATCACAAGAGCACTTTTATTATGAAAAATCATGCTTTTCTCCCATTTTTACTCAAGGTGGAAACGACTATCATCCCTCCTTATTCAATCTTCTTTATTTAAGCAATTGACAATAATCCACTTCCAGCTTGCTAGACCCATTGATTCTTCACCAGAACCCCCTCAATAATAACAATGGGTTTCCTACTGTGTCAATTGCCTGCCTTTTACAATGCTCAGCAAGAAGTTGGATTTTCCTGGTTTGTTTGAGTTATCAGTCTCCTAGGCTGATTGCCAATCAGGGTTGAAGAGCCCATTTTGACCTGCTATTTCCTCCATAGAGAGGAAATAGATTGATGCTTTTCCCAAGGGTATTATTGCAAATCAAATGATAACTGCCTCGGATGGAGATTGAACACAGTTTGGCCAATACTATTTTCCATGCTCTCAACCATCAAGCCAACCGCACCTTCTGAAATCAACTCATCGTATATAGAATGATTTCCATCCTCCTTTAAAGGACAATAGTTCTATTGTCATAAGTTATCCTATCATTAAGATATGCACAACATTTGTGCTGTGTTAATAAGAATACAAAAAAAAAGAAAATAGTATGAAAATCTCTGGAATAAAATACACAAATCAATTTTTATCAGATATGCTGTGGAATTTCAACAACAACTTATAATGGTACTGCAAATGCTTTTGTACATTAGTAATGCAAAAACCTAATTTTCTCCATTAAGTGTGAATTAGTCAAACGAATACCTAAAGTGTATATCTGTCATGCAAAACTAATTTTAATCATTAAACGTATGCAAATGCTATTTTATTTGAATGTAAAGTTTGTTGTTCAGCTTTGTATGAGAACATTTAATCTGGTCCCAAATATCATTCAGCATTTTCTTCATGTCTTTGAGAGAAGTGAATAACCCTAGAATCACATCATTTAATAATTCTATTAATTTTTTATTTGATAAAGTTAGGACAATAGAATATTTCTTCTTTTTTCTGCTGAGTTTATTTAAAAGAGTAGTGATAAGTGATAAATTATGGTAACTCTCTTTACAGTAGAGAAAACTTTCTCAATATTTTTGTTATACCAAACAAGACAATCATCTTCACAAGTGATTCTGAATGTGGGGTATTTGAATGTATTTGTAAGATGTTTGCAATTTGGAATTTGGGTTTGAAGAGCAAAAAGTGATCTGTTATTCAAAACTGCTTTTTTTAGCCTTAATTAATAAATGCTGGTTGTCTGATATCCTTGCAACAAGGCCTGCCCACTGCCATTTAAATTTGCTTGTCACTTTTAAGATATCTCTGATACCATTTTGTTTTTTCTTTTTTGTCAGTCTTTAGGAGATGGATGCTGCCAAGAGATAGCCATTTCTTAAACTGCCACTATCCAACACATCATGGGTCAGCGCAACAGGGTAAGGCCCGTCCTTTCCCATGCAATACACTCATAATAAAATACCCACCATTCCTACTGACTCAATGGATTTGAATCAAGGCCTAGTCACATCACTTTCATTAAGTAAGGGTGATGAGCTCCAAGTGAGACTACCAAAACACAACACAGCCTCCCTCAAAAGTAAAAAATATATTAAGATAATACAGAAATACCTTGAATGGTGCAGTTATAATGAATGCGGCTTTTTACATAGTATGGTTGAGATACTGCAGTACAAATTAATCTAACTAACCTTAAATAGTGCAGTTATAATTAATGTGGCTTTTGACATAGAATGGTTGAGATACTGCAGTACAAATTAATCTAAATACAAGCTGCAAGCTGACAAAAAGACATTAAAGTGTATTAAGACTTTCAACTGTGCAGTTTTGGACTGTATGAAACATTTTGGAACAAATTAACCACTCTAATCAAGGTATGCATGTATTTCTGTCACTTTCTTCTTCTATAGTTTTAAAGCTTTCCAGTAAAGCCTACATATATTAGGCTCTGTTGTCTTCTTCTCTAGGACTGAACCCTGGTTTGCTCATTCAATTTTGTGTCTCTTTTTTCTCTCCAAATGACAATGATTACAAAATGTCTTCAATGGCTTCTCTGTAGTATTTATGGCCATCTTGTTACCCGACTAGAACACTCAATAAATGTTTTTTTCTCTTTCTTTTTTTCTTTGATCTCATCTGGTTTACTCAATTGTTTTTCCTGCTTTTGTTATCAACCGAGAATCTCTATGATGAGAAATAAAAGATGAAGAAGAAATATTTCTTGCTTTACTGGTTTTATGACTCTGAAGGGAACTTTTAACTCAAGGCAAAGGAAAGTCAGCCTGGATGTTAAGAAGAGATTCTTGTTTTCCATTATTTACTATCTACTAAAACTTGACTTTGTGGGTAATGAGGAGCAGCGTTCAATAAACAGTGATGGAAATCAGTTTGGGGAACAAGGTAAAAGGTTCGGTTGTATTTCGGATTTCTGCTTGGGGATCAATGGGATGGGCAATGAGAACTCATGCAATTGGAGTTTTGTAAGCCCCCTGTGGGTAGTTCGACAAAGGTAATAAGAAATTTCTCAATTAGTAGACATATTGGACATACAAAAACTATATAAGAGTAGGTAAGAGCTGTAGCCCCCCCCCCTCATTCCTGCCTCTGTTTTGTTGTCTTGTTTTATTAGTCTGAAGGGAACTTTTAATTCACGGGGAAATTTGGAAAGTTCGACTGGATGATAAAAAGAGAAGAGATTCTTATTTGCTATATTTTCTATCTGCTAAAACTCAATTTTGTCGATAACAAAGTGCAGTCTTGAATAAAAGAAGGAACAGTTGTATCTATTGTACTTATTGTCTCTCTCTCTCTCTCTCTCTCTCTCTCTCTCTCTCTCTCTCTCTCTCTCTCTCTCCAATAATATCAATGTATATTAATTATACTAATTGAAAATAATCTCTTAGCCTCTTTCTATGGACTAGTGTGTTGGTCTTTCAAATACCTCATCTTTAAATCCAGATCTCAAAAAAGTCTAAATATAAGAAAAAACAAGAGTGAACAATGCCAGACATAATCCAAGAACCAATCCATCTCAAACTTATATTGCAAAAAAAAAAATCCCTTCTAAAATCGTTTATGGGGTGGAATTTTCAAGAAAAAACTTTTTTTTCTGGACATAATAAGGAGTAGATATTTAAATTTTCAGCACTCTAGCTCCATTGGTACAGCCTATACATATGATATATAGCACACCAGACCAACTTAAAACTGAAGAAACCTATGTTAACAGTTTTTCTTGATGGTTTCTTGCATCGAGAGAGGCAAAGAATGAGACAAAGAGAGACCAAGAAAGACAGAGAGAGACAGACAGACATAGTGAGAGAGACTAGATAAGTATATACCTATATAGTGAAACTCACAGGAGCATAGGTTGGGAACCACTGTCATAACTGCATGGAAACTAATAGAACCAACTGAGAAGAAAGTTGTGGAAAGTGCAATGTTAGGGTTTGATAATAAGAGATGGCAGAGGTTAGCACAATCATGGTCGTCATGGAAGGAGATGGGAAAAGTTTTTGTCAAGCAGTAAATGGCTGATGATGATGATGATATGGAAGGTAGAGTTGAAATGATGCCCCATAATGACTGCTGTCAGTCTTACCTGGTTGGTTCCCAATTCTAATCAGTTCATATCTGATTTCCCAAGATATTAAGGGACCAGCAAATGAGCTGCAATTAAAGATGTATAATTGAATAATTCACCGTGCAGCATTGAGCCATTTTGATCTTTGAATTCTCATCAGTGTTTCTAAACTCAGTGTTTTCCAAACTATTTTGGTGCAACCCTGAACACAACATTTTCCCAACCTGACAACCCTCGGTACAGAAATATGATTTCAGTGTTTATTTATTTAGATTCATTGAATAAATTTTGCTTTGATAAATTTGGATTTAACAGTTCTGGTTAGAAATTCAATAGAAATTGTCATGTGACCAATGTGTTGAGGGTGATCAATTGAAAATTTGGAAAAAGGGTTGATCAATGAATTAATTTCTACTTGCGCTGTTTGTTGACAACCCTGGAGTGGGGGGATGTATAATGAATTTTCAAGATGAAGGCTGAAGGAGAATCACTTTGATAAATGAAATTGAATGTTCAAAATCTTTTAATTACAAAAATAATTGTCTGAATTGGTAAAGATCTATTGTCATTAAGAAGAAAATCCCATTTGTCCTAAAAAGAAGGGTATACAACCACAACCAATGCATCATCCCAATAGTCATCTATGGAGCTGAACCATGGAATCTGACCAAAAGATTGACCTTCAAACTGAGAACCATTCAATGTACACAGGAGAGAATCATACTCAGCATCACATGGAGAGTTCATCAGACAACACAGAATATTAGAGGAAAAACAGGAGTCAGAGACATCATAGAAAACCATTAGAAAACCCAAATGGCAATGGGCTGGTTATGTTGCAAGAATGTCAGACATCCATTGGACATCTAGTCATAATTCTCCGAAATGTCATCCACCATAATGCAAATAATTGCATTGAAAACTAGTTCTTTTAGACTGGACTATGCCTAATCCTAGCATTGGGAAGAACTATTTCTGTTGTATCCCACAGCATCAGAGATTAGTTTTTTGGGGGTTGTTTTATATTCCATAATAGGATAAGTTGGGAGGCCTGATCTAGGGGAGGATAAATGCCCCTTTTGTACGCATCCATGAACGTATGGTTATTAGGAACCGTCAACCAAAACTGTCAACATAAGTTTCTTCAGTTTTTAAGTTGGTCTGGCTAGTTCTCAATTCATGCACTACACTTACAGGCTGCACTAATGGGGCTAAAGGGCTGGAAATCTAAAGATTTATTCTTTATAATATCTAAATGAAAATGAAAATTACCCTCAAAGATAGGTTTTTTAGTGGGGAGGGGTTCAATTTGCAACATAAGTTTATGCTAAATTGCTCCAAAAGTTTGTGTCAGCATTTTCACTTGCTTCATTTTTTCTGATTTGGACTTTTTACTGATCATTGCTCAACAAAAGAAGAAGTAACTTAATCATTGATAACCTCTCTTCCCAATTTTTTAATTGATCAGCCCCAACATGACATGCTGCCAGAAGACATTAATAACATGATGGTTTCTACTGAGTGACTAACAAGATCTGATTTCTCAATTTTACTTTGTACTGAATGAATCCTGATTCGTTAACCCATTTAAGACTAAGTTATATAAAGGGCTTATTGCCTGCATTGAAATATCCCTGTAGATTTTAAAAAGGAATCTGTTTGGATATATACATCCAAGCAGGCATAAGAACTTTGAGATACATATTTCCTGGAAGTCTAGAAAGTTTGAAAGGGGCAGAAGTTCTGAGCCATTTCTCTAGTGCAAAGACCAATGACTGACTACAACAGTATGCCACTGTATGTATGTCTTAGGTAAAGAGATATATCTGGTCATAGAAATTTGCATTGGCGAAGATTAACAATAACGAGACATTTCAAATCTCCATCAATCGGGAATTTAATCTGTCAACCCTTGAGGAATTATTTCACTTGGCTTTTGTTCCCCATTCCTGCCAAACTAAAAAGCTTCACAAAAAAACAATCCAGTTGATCTGCCATGTTTTATTTGGGACTTGGTATTAACTGCAATGCCATCCATGAATGCCTCTAAAAGAGGCTATAGTCATTTCTTCTTCTAAAACTGACCTGCAATGCCTCCAATGAATGCCTCCAGAAGAAGTTGTAATCCTTTCTTCTTGTAAAACTGACCTGCAATGCCATCCATGAATGCCTCTAAAAGAAGCTGTAATCCTTCCTTTTTCTAAAAGAGACCTGCAATGCAATCCATGAATGCCTCCAGAAGAAGCTGGAGTCATTTCACCTTCTAAAACTGACCTGCAACGCCTTCAATGAATGCCTCCAGAAGAAGTTGTAATCCTTTCTTCTTATAAAACTGACCTGCAATGCCATCCATGAATGCCTCTAAAAGAAGCTGTAATCCTTTCTTCTTATTTTGTTGTTGTTGTTGTTTGGAGTCTCTAATCTCATTTTGGATCAACAGTGCCTAAATCTTGAGCTGGTATCTTTTTAGATAATTTTAGATAGAAGATCTTTTTTTTAGATCATTTTTCAGATAATTAGTTCAGACTATGATGATTCATTTATGCCAGCTATTGGTATTTCTAGTTTTTTCAAAACAACACCTTTGTTCACAATGAACTTGATTTGACTCATCGATAATTGACTTTTACTCATGGTCCTGTAATAATATGGTTGTCTCTCTCAGACCCCAACACCCGTGTTGAAATCAGGACTACCATCTTCAACGAATTTACAATGACCTCAACTGTTTGTGTCCACTTGATTTTTGTACTTAATTTTTTTTAGTGAGAAAATATTCATTCAGTGTCCTTACACAAAGCAGCTAAGATCTATTCAAAGGCGGACACAGCTGCTAATAGGCCTAGCCAACTGGCCCACTTATTCTGCCTTTTATCCAATGTAACCCTACTCCCTTTGCCTAGGCTTTGGTTCTTTTTACGCAAGCTGCTTACTCACATCCTTCCATAGGAATTTGTGAATGACAAAGGTTAGCATCAACTGAAACATTTCCGATATCCCTCAATAGAAAATTTGATCTTCCAAGCAACTGTTGAGAAATTCTTTTATTTTGTTCTCTATTCCTGCAAAAGCTTCATGGAAGAACAATCCAGTTGATATGCCAGGTTTTATCTTTGACTTGTTATTAACTGCAATGTCATCTATGAATGCATTTATGGAAGCTGATTTCTTCTTCTATGCTTCTTCTATCACTCCAATTCATCTAGAGTAATCATCTCTATTATCATTATGGAAAAAAGATACATGATGTTGCAACCCTTTATTTGTAATTTTTGTTATACAAACCTCTTACATACATAAAGGTTCTCTTTTTTTCTGGGGATTTGGAACAGTTCCATGGCTCTGCTTGTAAATTCATATTGAATGAAGCCATAAATATTTCTGAATCTAACCAGACCACACAAAATTGTTAGTTCTTAATATGAATGAACGATTGTAATGTTTGTCCTATCAATTTCATAGCCGGTATCCTCAAATGCATTTAAGACTCCAAGACAGAAAATGCATTATTTATACACAATATGATGTATAGTTGAATAAGCCTGAAAGAGAAATCATAGAGATGCTAATTCAATCTCTAGGGCTTTTAAAAGCCCCTTTTTTTCAGAATCCCAATCCTTTGAAAGCTCCAACCTTTAAAAGCTCTTTCCTCCTGTGGCAACCCCTTATTTTTAGTTAAGAATTCGCACAGAACCCTTGTTTTAGTAAGGTATCTAAAACGTCACTTCCTACGATGACTTCCTATAAAGGCCCCAAACAGACAAGGTCAATTGCCTTTTTGCCCCAACCTTCGAGCCGGTTATCTTATCTCCCTTTCCTTCTTGCACACATGGTCAATCACTTAGTTGGCCCCAGCTTCTGAGTCAGGTAATTTTTCCCTTTCTCAACTAATTTTTTGCCACAACTTTCAAGTTGGTTATCTTATCTTCCTTTCCTTCTCACGCATATGTTCAATCACTTATTTTGCCCCGGTATCTCAAGCCAGTTATCTCCCTTTATCCCCTCTAAAATCATGACTGGCGCAGTTTCTATTCATTGACCATGACTATATATATATTGTCTAGTCACTGATCTTCCTCGATGTGAGTATTTGCAAAAACTTTATAGTTACTGAATGCAAATACTGCAACTAGTATTTTTGGTGATCATGCAAATGCTGGCTTCATTATTTCGCCCCTTTTAGCTCTTTCTTGCCCCTATCCTTTTTATAATCTAGTTTGGTCAACATACCCCTCATCATAACAGGCACAACTCATCAGGCTTTGTTCGATAGATAGACAAAATAACATTAGACCCTTTATGCCAAGTGTCCCCTAAATTCTTATTTTATCCTATATCTTGTTTCTACGTCTAGGAATAACCTATAAAAACAGGCCTCTTCTCTTCTCTTCTTCACATAATTGAATGTTTTAATGTTTCCATTCCATGTATTTCATATACATTCATTGTTTATGCATTAAATTTATTTTTCACATCGACATAATTTTATGTCTTTTTGCTCCATTTAATATCTACGTCCTCATTTGTTCTTTGCGCACCGCACATGTTCTTTATAAATCTCCCTTCCTTCTCCAACTTTTCCAATGATGCTCATGTGGGCCAACTGATACGGCGGGTACCCACATTCATCAACAAGAACTATTTGAACTTCCAGCCTGAATATATCCGACACTCTGAAAGAACCATTATTCAATGCTAACATCGTAGTGAAATAGAATTTCATCCATGCATGTTTGCTGTGTGTTTGTCTTCAGACATAGTAAAATAGAATTCCATATTCTGATGATATGATTAGTCACTCAAGTGACTCCAGATTCACAGAAGGAGTGAGAGGTAATGCTACATTGAGATGGTGAGAGACATTTGCTAGGTCAATTCATCAGTCAATGATAATGGTTGCTGCTATGGATTCCAACGCATTTGAACATCAAAATTATTTCAACTGATAAGATCAACAATAGCAAAATTCTAAACTTTATACAATGTATTCATTCTTGATAATGACCAACAATGGTTGGAAGGACTTGAATCTACAGTTTTATAAACTTTGAAAAGGTTTTACAGTCTGCTTTATCGTTTGCTGTATTTAATAATAACATGTTTATGCTGTATTTGATAATAATATATTTAAAATTCTAAATTGTTTTTGTTTAGAAAATTTCAAGTGATCAATTTTCAAAATTACAGGTTATTCACTCAGTAGAAACTGTCATGTGATCAATGTCTATTGGCAGCATGCCTTATTGAGGTGATCAATTCAAATATTTGAAAAGGGGATGATCAATAAATAAGTTACACCTCTTGCCTTTTATTAGGCAGAAATCACTGAAAAAATCTGAATTTCCCCCAAAGAAGCATGAATGCTGCCAGAGACAAAGTAAAGGATTGATCTAGCATAAATTCAGGTTGCAAATTGAACCCTCACTGAAGAGTCAAGAAAAAAAATTCTTCAAGACAAAATAAGTAACTTCAACCTTCTAGCTCCAATGGTGCAGCCTGTACATGTAATACGTACATACCTACCTAGCCAGCCAGCTTGACCACCTTAAAAACTGAAGAAATCTACGTTGATATTGACAGTTTTGGTGACAATCTTAATTGAAAATTTCTGATATTTGGATTGGGGTTTGTCGCACATTTCAATTGGCTGAGATTCAATTAAAACATCTCAAGTTCAAATCCTGGCTAGCTCTTGATTTTCATTGGAAATTTTTTCTAATATAAGAAATAATATCAAATATTTGCAAAAATGACATCAATCTGAGTCCCTGCGTTGTTTTGTTTTTGCTGGTATTTTTGGTAGAAATAAAGTAAGCCAAACACCTAAAGGTACTCATACAAGAATGGGGTCCAACAATGATAACAAAAAAGAAATAAAGTCAGTCAAACTTCTACAGGTACAAATACAAGAGTGGGGTCCAATGATATTAAAATTTGATATCAAAGGAAAAATAGCCTACCTAGGGTTATGGTACCTTAGCACTCTTATACATGAACAAAACTGTAGCGTGACAAGAAGAATTGAAGATTAAAACCACCTGAATTTCATTCACATTAATTATTGGCAAGATTCATTTTTCTCTTTATAGAAAAAAACATCAAAGAGCTGAACCAGCTTTGATCATGAATATCAGGAAATGTTACTTTCTTCAGTTCAAGCACTGTCTCTCTCTTGAATGCCACAGGATTTCCCTGGCTGATGGCTTAAATTGTATCTGAGCCACACTTAACTGGGTGGGGGATCTGCTGAAATCAATAAACAGTTCAGCAAAGATTGTTGATTCGACTTGAAAGATTAGTAGAAGCAAATTGAATTTTTGCTTGGAAAATTTATATCTTTGAGTGTTATATTAAGAGAATCAGAAGAGGGTAAACAGAAAGAAAAAAGGACGAAGGATTTTGATGAATTGAATGAAAGAAAGAGATAGAGAAGAAGGGAAATGAATGTGAAAAAAGATTGAAGGGAAGGTGGAAGTTAAGTGGGAGAAAGAAAGAAAAAGAAAAAAGAATCTGAAAGGGAAAAGAAAAAGAAGTGGGAAGTTATTGATAAATTGGATAAAAGTAAGCAATTTGTAACATCTTCAACATTCAACATTTTCTCACCTCATCTTCATTGAAAACAAGATACGCAAGAAGAAAAGGAGATTAAATGTCAAAATCCTTCAAATGAAAATTCAACGTTTTAATGGGTTAAAAGTTGTCCTGCTTTTCTAATTTTTGTCCCTTCAACTGTGATGATAACCTTTCTCTGTGATCAGCTATGAATGCTTTTCATTAATTAATAAATAATGGGGTTTTTGCTTTGATTCTTCAATTCCTGGTAGGTTTAGGAGATTGTTCAGAAGGAGTTTCCTTTTTTTGAATTAATTTTCCTCCATTTTCTTTGTCACACCAATCACTGTGACCCAGTGGTGGAGTGCTTGCTTCCTGTTTAATAGGCTTTGGCTATTAGCATGGTACTCAATGCTTCTCTAAGCACGCAGCACAAGGACTACAATTCAAGAACCTCTCAACAAGACGATGAGGTTACATCCAAATCACTTTGGATACACTGGTTCCAATAAGATCACTGAAGTTAAGCAACATCAAGCTTAGTCAGTACATACTGTTCATTGAAACCATGTTTAAATCAGTTCTTGACTTTTCATTAAAATCCATGTCTCAAATCAGAACCGGTTTTATGGCTCAAAGTCCAAATCCAGTGCATTGCTTTACCCCCGCTCACAGATATTCTGAAGACAGATCTATACATATGGAAGTTTAGTGTGAATTTGTAAGACTAAATGCATGTTGAGGTGGTGTAAGATCTATTTGTATGCTAATGGTAATATAAGAGGTTTGATCATAGGAACTAAGTTATAGTGGCTGTTCCTGATGGGTCCTTGGTCCCAAAAGGCCCAGCCACATCACTTGCTTTGGGTAAGAGTCATGTGCTCCAAGGGCATCTAACCAAACGCTTCACCAAGAGAACATCTTTTCCTGCAGGGTCATCAGCCCCAAAAGGCTCAGCCACATCACTTGCCTTGGGTGGGTATGATGTGCTCCAAAAGCAACTACCCAAACGCTTCACTAAGAAAACACCCGTTCCTACTGCGTCGTCAGTCCAACAGCAAGCATCCAAAGATAAGAACACTGTCAACTGACATGCACATAACCGATCTAGAAAGTGAAATCAAAAACGTCAAATGGGACATTATAGGCATTAGCAAGATAAAAAGACCTGGAGAAAAACTAATCAAAGAGCCAACATCTTCTTTACGGCTAAAGAAAAGAGAGAGTAAACAAAGTGGAGTAGGCTTTCTCATCAATAAGGACCTCAAAGACAATGTAGCAGGCTTCAAAGCTATCTCTGACCAAATAGCCAAGGTCATCATACAACTTTCAGAGAGATACAAACTGAATATCATCCAAGTCTACGTTCCTACTTCTCAATCAACCCAAGAGGAAAAAGATAACTTTTATGATGACTTGGACATCCTACTCCAAAACACCAGAAAACATTTCAATGTCATCATGGGAGGAAAAGGAAATGAAGATTGCTTCAGCAAATTCAGGTATAAAATATGGAACAAGAGTGGAGAAGATCGTGTAAACTTTGCAGCGGCTAACAGGTTCGAAATCTTGAGTGTTTTCTGCAAGAAGGAACCCAATAGGAAATGGACTTGGAAGAGTCCCAACAATGAAACAAAGAACAAAATAGACTACATCCCAACGGGCAAAGCGATAACATTGAGGACATTCTAATCCTAAATCAAGTCTACGTTGGAAGTGACCTCAGAATGGTATGATATAAAATGCTAGCAAATACCAACAAAGAATGCAGAAAAATGTTCCACACCAAACTGCAATCACTAGACATATCAAAAGAGCACACTCAATCCTTCAAGCTTGAACTGAAAAGCAGATTCAGAATTCTTACTGAACAAGACAACACCAACATCAACGAACTAAACAACAAAATGACAGCATCTATAATAGAAATCACTACTATATCTAAACCAATGAGCACACAAACCATTAGTGAAATCTCAGATGAAACCAGGAATCTCATGGAAAAATCCAGAAACCTCAAGCCACCAACAAGAGAGAAAATTGATGAGACCGAACTAAATAGAATAATCAGGAAGAAACGAAGAGAAGACAGAAGATACACAACGGCAGTCATCAGATCGACTCTCAAAAAAACGTTGGAGCTTCAAAGCTATAAACAAAGGTCCCGATTCAGGACAGAAGCAAATAACCAGCATACTCAAGGAAAATGGAGATCTAACCTCTGATAGTGACAGGATTGTCAAATGTGCCAAAGAATTTTAGCAAAAACTCTATTCATCCAAACAATGACTACAAAACAATGAACAGGATATGCAAGATGCAAGCAATCAACTTGGGGATTTCCATGAAGTAACCCCATGGGAGGTGAACCAAGCCATCGAACAGACAAAGAAAGGAAAAGCCCCTGGACCAGACAATATCACCATCAACCAACTCAGAAAAGTGGGTAAGATCATCACTAGGAAACTAGCCATCCTTTTCAACTTGTGTCTAAAACAGAGCAAAGTCCCAGATGATTGGAACACTGCAATCATTATGCTGTTATATAAAAAGAGAAACTCAAAAGATCTCAAGTGCAGACCTATAAGCCTACTCAACTGCATATACAAACTTTTCACAAAAATGATCACCTACCAAATCACAAAAACACTAGATGAAAACCAACCATGAGAGCTGGCTTCCAAAAAAGCCATTCAACCATGGACTACCTGCACTCGATAAATCAGCTGGAAGAAAAAGCAGCTGAATATGAGCTACCACTGGCTGTAGCATTTATCAACTTCGACTAAGTGAAAATCCATAAGGTCATGCGGGCCATCACTCTACAATGTGTATATTCCAGTATATGTCACAGCAGTCACAGCAGCTCCTTTATAAGGCTACATAAAGACTCTGACCCCTTTCAACTCCAAAAGGAGATAAGATAAGGTGATATCAGCTCACCCAAACTCTTCACAGCCTGCCTCAAGATGATCTTCAGAAAATTAGACTGGGAGAATAAGGGAATCAACATAGATGGCAAATACCTGGACAATCTCAGATTTGCAGATAACATTACCCTTTTTGCACAGAATCTACACGACCTCCAGCTAATGTTCAATGAACTAAATGAAGAGAGCATCAAAGTCGGCCTACACATGAACTTCAGCAAGATGAAGATTATGCGCAACAACCACATCAGAAATGAGAACAGTAAGATCACAATCAAGGACACAGAATTGGCGAAAGTAGATTGCTACATTTACCTAGGACAACGTATCTCCATGAAACCCTCAGAAGAAGGAGAAATCAAGCAAAGAATCTCTCTAGGATGGCAAGCCTTCAGTAGAGCAAGCTCAACCTTCAAAAACAAGGAGACTCCATTAATCCTAAAAAGAAGGGTATACAACCAATGCATCCTTCCACTAGTTACTTATTGAGCTGAAACATGGAACCTAAGCAAGAGACACCTGCAAATTGAGAACCATGCAATGTGCACATGAAAAGATTATGCTCAATCTCACATGGGGAGATCACAAGACAGCACAATACATTTGAGAGAAGACAAGAGTCAGGGAAATCATAGACTTCATTAAAGAACTCTAATGGCAATGGGCTGGCCATGTCACAAGAATGGTAGACAACCAATGGACATCACGACTTACAACATGGATCCCCAGAGATCACATGCACAACCAAGGCCGGCAGAATATTAGATGGTTACACGAGCTGGATAAGTTCAGAAAGTTCTGGCTCCACGATGCCCATGATAGAGAAGTATGGCAAAGCCTGGGGAAGGTCTATGTCCAACAACAGATGTTAAGAGACTGATGATGAGGAGTTCCTGATCTGCTAATTGTGTTATTCTGAGCAAAGCAAAATGATGAAAAACAAAAATTTCTTGACACCTGATTCTGAGAACCAAACCTTGACAACTAGAAGGAATAAAATAATGATAAGTGAATATCTTAATAAATCCTTGAAATATTTTTCAAGTAGATAATTAGATGTTATTTTAATTATGTTCTCTATAATTGGTCTAAAGTAACAATAAGTTCAGAATTTCTGAAGAGCCCAAAGATTAGGATCTCAGTTTCAGCAAGAAGGCTTAGAATCTCACTTGAAATTTATAATTAGAGATCAATAAGATTTCCAATAAGATAATTGAGATTCAAATTTTCTCATCTCTTTTTTATCTCTGAACATAATAACCATTTCATGTGGATTTGATCCTCGTGAACTGAATTTCATACGACTTTGTAGAATTCCTTGCAGTGTTTTACAAGACAAATCAATTTTCTTTCCCTCTCGTTCTTTCTTGATTTAGAAATTGTCAAACAAAACTGTCAACATCAACATAGTTGACATCAGAAGTTCATATGGCTGACTGGCTATCTATCACTTAATGAGGTTTTTTTTTGGCACCATACCATGTTAGGACTGATCAATTAAAAATTGGGAAAAAAAGAATATCTTCTCTCACCTTTGGTTGGGCGGTCATCACTAAACTTTTTAAAAATAAGTGTTAACACTGCTGGACCCAAAATAAGAAAGACTTATAGATATAATGAGTAGATGCTTAAATTTTCAGCCCTCTAGCTCCATTGGTGCATTCTGTTCTTGTGACAAATACATATAAGTATACATAGTTCAGGCAAGCATGTAGGCAGAATCACTTAAACCTACAGAGACCTACGTTGACAGTTTCCAACAAACAGAACAACCAGTTTGATATTCACAGAGCATGATTTCATGTGACTCCAGCAGAATGCAAAGAATATTTCTTTCTAAACATTTTTTATGAACTTATTTGTTATCATAGCTTGATTTCACAGACAAAGGTTTTGGAGAGGATTCTATGTCTGGGGATGGACAGTAGATGGTGGATGGGTTCCAAAGGACACAAGCAAGTTCATTCACAGCTCTTGCAGGAGAAAGGCAACAAGATGTGACTTTTGTTTTGCAGCATTACCACATTTAAGTTTCATTTCAAGTGAGATAAAAGATGCACTCATATAGCCCTGCACATAGGACGATGGTAGTGAATCCCTAGGTTGTAGGTTTTCTGTTGGAATTTCCTTCTCCTTGGCAAGTAGCCAAGCAAGCTCTCTGCCACCTCTGGAAAGTTCGACCAATAATAAACCTGACTGAATTAAATCATACGATCCAAAGCCCAGAATTTATGCAAATCAGCAGGATGTAAATTATGAGGTTATTCACTTTTTTTATTGTACATTCTACTTGGCTTATTTATCATTGTGGTAGAGTTCAGTTTCAAAGGTCTTGTGCCAAATGCTTGCAAAGTATCAACTCTGATTCATTGATTCTGCACTTGCTCTATTCCCATAGTGCTATATTGCCTTCGACTTTTATGACCGAATCTTTAGTCAATTGGGATTGTTATTTTAACAGTTGAAACTGAAGTCACAGACACTGCACAAAGATGAAAACAAAATAAATATATTATCAAAATACCAGTCATACATGCTGTATTATCTGGCTGTGGGTGCCCAGGTTCTAGAAATCTTTAGATTGGACTGGACACGTATTTTTACATAGATTCCAGTAAATGGGGATTGTGTTGGTTTGTCAAATTCCATTTCAATTGAATATGCATTAAGGGAAGTGATTATACATTCTTGGATTGGGAAGATCCAATGAGGGCCAGAAAGTACATAACTGAAATGTTGTGAACAAATGAACAGAAAGACAAAGATAATAGTCCAACCGTATCAGACACAAATGATACTTTTACTGAAATGTCAGATATATTTGTCCTGTTATCAAGCTGTATAATGAATGAAAATATGTAATCATTATGCAAGAGAAAAATGTGTTTCAATATTTATGTGTATTTATGGCCCCCTTATAACATAGGCTACAAGCTCCCCCATCCTAGCTGAATCCTTCTCTGAGCATCTTAAACAATCAATAGAGAAAACACACTGGACCCAAAGAAGACAGACAGACGATTATTGTATCATCTGCCAAGTTTACCAAACATGATTGCAATAAGTGGTTCACAGTGAGTGTCAGATGTGGCTCTTTCCATCTTTTTACACAGTCTTTGCAGCTTCAGGATCTTTATCTTCTACGCCTGAGCAATTAGTATGGAGGAAGTGTTTTGCACAAGTTCTATTCTTCACTCTTTTGATCATGTTACAGCAACTGGTATTCCAAGATGGTCACCCATCTAGATACTGACGAGCCTCAAAGTTGCTTAACTTGTAATTGTGCAAGAACCAGTGTACGTGATTTGGCTGTTATAAGTAGGTTGATGAGAAGGATTGTTTACTTCTGCAAACAAAATTAGAAGAGGTATATGTATTCACTCATGTTTGTCTGTCTGTCTGTCTACCCACTGCTCAATATCTCCAAAAGTTCTCTGTTTCCATCAAGTAACTAACCAGACATATTTCTGCTGAATTTCCATTGAATTGGCAGCCATTTTGGTTCCAGCTTCTGTTTTACCCAGAATTCCCTATTTGAATTGAATTTTCATGTCGATCCAAAAATCAATGGAAATTTTTGTGATTATCCACAAGAATCGAGTTAGATGACAATAGGTTAACACAAAGCAGAAGACAATACAAAAACAAGTCTGGTTAGACACTCAATAGAAACTGTCACATGACCAACATCTTTTGGTGATATGCTGTGTTTGGGGTGATCAATAAAAAAATTTGAAAAAGGAGTTGATCAATTGATAAATAACTTCTTTCACCTTTTGTTTGGTAATGAACACTAAAAAAGGCTAAATTTTCATAAAACACAATGTGAATGTGGCTGGATGAAAATCAAGGAATTCATTTAGCATAAACTTACATTACAAATTGAATCTCCCCACTAAATAGTTATTTTTGGGTGGTATCATAAAAAAACTCAATAAGGAGTAAATGTTACAAATTTCAGCCTTCTGGCTCCATTGGTGCAGCAAGTATGCATGATACATATATAGCCAGCCAGCCAGACCGAATTGAAAACTGAAGAAACCTATGTTGACAGTTTTGGTGACAGTCCTGATTGACTGTTCATGAAACAGGAACACACTAACAAACCAAAATAACTTTAGGCATAAAAGCATTTCAAATGAAGTTGAAGTTAAGGCGAAAAGCCGCGTTGTCGTCTCTGGTCTGCGAGGAGCTGAGGGTTATTGATTGCGAAAAATCTAAAAACACTTGGTTGGATATTTTTGCGTTCGTAAAATAGTGTTATGCATGATTGAACGGCCCTCTTGGTTGATGAAATTTATTAAGTAAGGTTTGTATTTTGGGATGAAGAATCTTTATGGGAAAAAGATGGATGTGTGAGAACAAGGTAAATGAAGAAGAATGAGGTAAAAAAGTATGAAAGACAAAATAAAAGAAGAAATGAGATCTTGTGCAGATGTAGGTGGGGGAAGGAAAATGATTGGAAGGAATGAATGAAAAATGAGGGAAATACTTTACGAAAAATGAAAGATTAGAGGAAGAAAGTAAAGAATAGAATTAAAAACATAAAAGAAACAATCAGAATGATGAAGAAAAATGAGAATTTAAAAAATGAAGCAAAGCGAATTCCCCAAATGAAAGTCAGATCGTGACACGGGCAGGAGAAATTTCTGAAAACTTTCCACTGAAACCTTTCAACTGATGACCTCAAAATACCATATCTAGACAGACATTAAGACCCACACATGCAATCAAATGCAGGGAGATGCAGAGAGTGAGAGAGTGTGGAGGAGATGCTCAAAGAAAGAGAGAGAGGTGCACAGACCAAGAGAAAGACACAGAAAGAGAGATGGATAGAGAGAGATGTAGTGACAAAGATAAAAAGAGAGAAAGGCAGAGAGAGATGGAACAAACTGTTGCACAGTTTTACCTTTTTTGTCTTTTAAATTTTGAACTTCCCTCTTATTGAGTTATGGACACAAGTTTTAGGCGGAAACTTCATTTTTTCTCTTCATGGGCCTTGTTAAATTTTTATTTGATCAACAAAAGATGAGAGGGAATTCAGTTGGAAGCCTGATGATTCTCGAATTGGGATAGTACTCTTATATTCGACACAGGACAGTAGAAAATGATAATAATCAAAGAATGTACATCTCAGCAACACACGTCAGTTAAACATGACAAGAATTGAAAGAATGTAGATATTTGCGACACACGACAGTAAAACATGACAAGAAGGGGAAAAAATATATCGTAGCAACACAAGACAGTGAAACATGACAAAAATCGGAAAAAATGTGTATCTTAGCAACACAGAACAGTGAAAAAAAATGACAAGACTGGAAAAAATGTTTATCTTAGCAACACAGGACAGTGAAACATGATAAAAGGGGAAAAAATGCATATCTTAGCAAATCAGGACAGAAAGAATGGAAAGAATGTATATCTTCGCAACACAGGACAGTAAAACACGATAAGGATAGAAAAAAACGTATATCTTAGCAACGCAGGACAGAAAAGATGACAAGAATGAAAAAAATGTATATCTCAGCAACACAGGACAGTAAAACATGACAAGAAAAGGGAAAAATACATCTTAGCAACACAGGACAGTAAAACATGACAAGAAAAGGGAAAAATACATCTTAGCAACACAGGACAGTAAAATATGACAAGTAAAGGGGGAAATGGTACATTTTGGCAACACAGGACCGTGAAACATGACAAGAACAGAAAAAACGTATATCTTAGCAACACAGGATAGTAAAACCTGACAAGAAAAGGGGAAAATACATCTTAGCAACACAGGACAGTAAAACATGACAAGAAAAGGGAAAAATACATCTTAGCAACACAGGACAGTAAAACATGACAAGAAAAGGGAAAAATACATCTTAGCAACACAGGACAGTAAAATATGACAAGTAAAGGGGGAAATGGTACATTTTGGCAACTCACGACCGTGAAACATGACAAGAACAGAAAAAACGTATATCTTAGCAACACAGGATAGTAAAACCTGACAAAAAAAGGGAAAAATACATCTTAGCAACACAGGACAGTAAAACATGACAAGAAAAGGGGGAAATGGTACATTTTGGCAACACAGGACCGTAAAACATGACAAGAACAGAAAAAACGTATATCTTAGCAACACAGGATAGTGAAACATGACAAGAAAAGGGGGGAATACATCTTAGCAACACAGGACAGTAACACAGGACAGAAAAACATGACAAGAAGGGGGGAAATATATCTCAGCAACACAGGACAGTGAAATATGACAAGAATGGGAAAAAAATTGCATAAAATGGCAACACAGGACATTAAAGATTGAAAAAGATTTTTAAAAAAAAAATTGGCTGCAGATTTGCCTGGAATTATCCAGACTTTCACTTTATTATCAACCATCATATTTTACCAGTGAAGTCCAACGACAATATGACTGGCAATGGGATTGCAGGGTTGATGGACTTTGAAGCATAAAAATTTTTTAACTCCACCAAAATGTTTTTTTCACATCATCTTGCTTGTCCCTATCCCAGGTAAAGGAGGATGGTCAGGGAGGGCCTTAGGAAATGGCCTGCCATACCCACCAGCCAAGTGGGCTGCAGATTTATCTCTCTTTGCTTTTCTTTGTGTCTGTCCATCTGTATCACAGGATGCTCTGAGTCATTTTTAGAGGGCTACGAACTTGAAAACTTGGCTCACACAGCTGGTTGGTCTGGTAGGCCATTTGTGAGGCTGTAGTAGTTTGATGTGTATACATGTATGTATGTGTGCGTATGTTATACATTTTTTTTCCGACTATTTAAGCAATGAACAGATAGGTTCAAGCACAATTGGCTTATTTTGGAAGACATTGATGAAATGTCATTTTGCAATAATGTGTATATGAAAGTTTTGGTTCCAAACAGAAACATAGACATGCACTTACACATATAGAAACGCTTTGACTTCCACTTTTAAACAATCTGAGCAGAAAGGCACACACATGTATACACATGAGAATAGGGGATGAGTATTTGGTATTTTCAAAGAAAAAGTTTTATCCAGACATAGTAAAGAGTAAATGATTAAATATTTAGCCCTCTAGCTCCATTGGTGTGGTCTGTACATTTGATACATACACACATAGTCAGCCAGCCAGCCAAAACAACTTGAAGAAACCTATGTTGACAGTTTTGGTGACAGTTTTGGTTGACAGTTTTGAATAAGTGCAGCAAATGTGGTTTCCACCACAGAAGAGGTCAGAAGTGGTTTCCTCTGATGGATGACATAAAGAATCAACTCATTGATCACACAGCTACAGAAGGCACTTGGCATAACTGAGACCAGAAATAATTCTATTGTCTTTGAACCAGAGGTTCCCAAAGTGTGAATCACGGAATATCCTCTGTTGAGTGATAAACCTCAGCAAATGCTGATTCTATTTGCCACTACTCATCCCTACAAAGCTAGATATCTGGAGGTAGTTGTAACAAAAAGCAAGCATCATGCAAAAATCAGCCTAGAATAGGAAATGAACATGGCTGTTTCCAATTTGATTGCAAGTTTGGAGTTTATCATTATCAACAATGTTTGTAAGGTAGATTACAGGTGTTAATACCTATTTCCTTCCTTTGACTTACATTCCTTGTCGTGCAACAAAAGCCACATTGAGTTGAAATCCAAACTGGCCTGTTTCATACGTTCAGCAAAAAATTCATATTTGTTTGAATGCATGTATAATGTTTTTATATACATAGATATATGTACAGTCTAGAAAGCTTTACAGCTTCAAACACTAAACATTAAAAAAAATTTTCAATTGATTTTCTGTGTCACTTAAGTCACCCATTTCTCAGAATCTATCAATGCAATTTATGGAATCTTCCAAGGTGTTTTTTTCTCTGTTTCCCCAATACTTTGTTATTATTGTACAATTTATAGATTGAACTTTGTTGGGATCATCAGTTGTTTATCAAATAACCGTTTCAGGGATTTTAAAAACAAAACAGTTATATAAACATGGTGCCCCAGTAGTGTTCATCAAAAATCACCTTCCTTCATTATATAGTTTTTGCCATACACATAGCTAATCATTTTATTTGAGGTTTTATGTGTCTTGTATTATTTTATTCTGCATATTTATTTTTTGAAACAAAGCTTACTAATGAAGGTTACTCTAAAAACGTTTTTAACGATAAGGGATCAGTAAGTATAACAACAGACATGACGTGCTCTTCATATCATTTCTATTGTATTTTCATTCATGTGAATATTAAATCTGTTGTGACAGTTTCAATTTCAGACTGCATGTTAACCAACTTGTGATATTATCTTTAAGCATACTAATAACACAGAAAAAACTGATTCTCTACCAACGTATTCAACCAAAGAATTTGACCATTATTTTCCACTAAACTTAAAATTCATTTTCCCATGTACATGTATAAGGATTTATATTTGAATGTATGTGTAATGAATTTATGTACATCATTTTTTTAGCATTCCCAGACTCCAAAAATTGTAATTGTGGTATGTTAGACTGAGTCGCTAAAGGTTGTGGTTCTAAAAGTTTTAGAAAACTGGGGTTGAGCAAAATTCTTTTGAAAACTGGATAACCCGTTCTCTTCATAATCACTATTGAAACAAATGCTCTTATAGCCAGTTTTAGTAATGACTGATGAAAGCCATTAATATCATATTAAACAAAATGCTGGCACTCCTGTGGGAGAAAAAATCAATCATCATATGCATAAGAGCCATGTGTTTGACACATTGTATCGTTAGCAGCCATCTATCCCTCTTCCTTCTCACCCTCTAAATAAATTATCTAAATTTTTTTTCACCCCTCTCCCTTCTGACTCTCTAAATATAAAATACTTGACTTCTTTTTTTCTCTTCTTCCCTCTCCTACCTTGTCTGTCACAATTATAGTAACAGTAGCAGCCATTAGCTGAGCCTCCTGGTGTACACTTATGATAACCATCAGCAAAGCAAAGGGTTGGAGACTAGTACCAATAAAAATGGTTTTGGTCGAAGCTGGAGAGAAGTTTGATAATAAATGGACAGCAATTGAATTGTCAGCTATTGGAAAACTAATATGTCTACCAACTGACCCCCATGAGGATTTAAGACAGATAATTTGAAGATATATCACCAAAGACATTAGAGAAAACTTATTTAGAAACCACACCTAAACCGTTAACATAAGTTTCTTCAGCTTATAAGTAATTCTGACTGGCTTTCTATGTATGTAAGTATGCATGTGCAGGCTGCACCAATTGAGCTAAAGGGCTGAAAACGGTTTCTCAAGTGATTCTGGGGGGGCAGACTATCTATGCATGTACGTGTCACATATATGGACATGTCATTGTTTTACAATCCCCCTTCTCAATAGAATTTTAATTGGGGGTTGTATTTGCAATGTAAATTTATGCTAGATTTGTCCCTTTACATTTTTTTAAAAATTTGAACTTTTTAGTGATCACCACCCAATGAAAAATAAGAAAAGTAACTTATTCATTTATCACCCTTTTTCCAATTTTTAATTGACCATCTTCAAGATGGCATGCTGCCAAAAGACATTGGTCACATAAAAGTTTCTATTGAGTGATTAAACAAATCCATTCTTCTTTCTTTTTTAATCTTTGGTGTTGCTTCTTGTGTTGATGGTCAGGTTTTGTAGGCAAATGGCCAAAGCATTCGACCAATTGATTCAATCTTTGTCTGTTGGTTTCTTTCCTCCTTTGTCCGCTTGGTTGGTCATTTGGTATTTTAGTTCTTTATCTTTCTTGTAACTTGAAGTATTTGGCGTTTAAATAAGGATCTTAAAAATATTAAGTGTTAAGTGGGGAACTTTGCAGTCTGTTCCCCATTCTACCCTTGATGTGAGATTTATCCTCAGGTGATATTCAAAATATCATTTACACCCTGAAAGAGCTAGCCATAAAAATGCTATCTAATAATCAGTTATAGCTATGTGTGTGCATGTGTATGTGTGCAGGTGTGTGTTTTACCACCATCATCAGTCATTGGACATACACCTTCTCTATGATTCACCGTACCTCTCTATCATGGGCGTTGTGTAGCTAATACTTTGAAATTGTCAACTTCATCTCCCCATCTGGTATTCTGCCAGCCTTGGTTTTGTAAGTGATTTTGGGGAATTCATGTTGTGAGTCACGATGTCCATCGGTTGTCAACCATACTTGTAAAATGACTAGCCCATGCCATTTGAGTTTTCTAATAGATTCTATCATGTGGGATTTTTTTTCCCCCTGAAATATTGTGCTATCTTATGAGGATTCTTTCATCTGCATGTTGCATGCTTCTCAGTTTGAGGGTCTGTCTCTTAGTTAGGTCCCATGTTTCAGCTCCATAGTTGACTATCAAAAGGATGCATTGGTTGCATACTCATCTTTTCAAGACAATTGAGATTTTCTTGTTCTTGAAGATTGGCTCTGCTTGTCATTCTAGAATGATTCTTTGCTTGATTTCTTCTTTTGAGGGTTTCATGGGGATTGCTGTCCTAGATAGTTGTAGTGGTGTACTTTCTTCAGTTTTACGTTTTCTATTTTAATCATTGTGGGTTGATTTCTGACGGTATTCTTGCATATGACCTTTGTTTTTGGAAGTTTATGTGAAGGTCAATTTTCTCGCTTTCTTCATTCAGTTCATCAAGCATTAGTTGGAGGTCAGGTAGGTTCCCTGCGAAAAAAAATATGTCTGCAAATCTAGATTTGCTTAAATATTCGCCATCCATTCTAATTCCCTTATATCATCTTGAGGCAGACTGTGAAGAGTTTGAATGAGCTGTATCACCTTGCTTAGCCTATTTTTTGAGCTGGAAAGGGTTTGAGTCTTTATGTTTATGCTTGTTGAAGGGACCGCTGTGACTGTTTATATGTTGCAGTTCTCTGACGTTTATGGGGTCTACACATTGTAGAGTAATAGCCTCAATGACCTTGGGAATTTCCCCCTAAGTCAAAGGCCTTCTTGAAGTTGATAAATGCTATACCAAATGGCATTTTGTATCCTGCTTTTTTCTCTCTTGTAGTTGCTTTATCAAATGAAGATGGTCTGTGATCAAGGAGCTTCTTTAAAAGCCAGCTTGCTCTCATGGTTGATTTTCTTCAAACATTTTGGTGATTTGGTTGGTAATAACTCTGGTGAAAAGTCTGCAGATACAGTTGAGTAGACTTATTGGTCTGTATTTGTTAAGGTCTTTTGGGTTTCCTTTTTTATATAACAGCATTATGATTACAGTTTTCAATCTTCTGAGACTTTTCTTTTGTTTGAGGCATAAATTGAATAGAATGGCTAGTTCCCAGCTTTTTGAGTGGGTCAATGGTGATGTTATCTCATCCCGGGCCTTTCCTTTCTTTCTTTGTTTGATGGCTTATTTCACCTTCCATGGCATAACTTCTGGGAAATCCGTGAACTGATTGCTTGTATCTTGCACATCCTGTTTGTTGTTTTGTAGTCCTTGTTTGGAGGAGTTTTTGGTAGAATCTTTGGGCACGTTTGATAATCTCTCATCACTCCTTTTCCTTTTATCTGTTGCTAAACGGTTGAGATCTCATAAAATCTAATGATAAAACCACTTGATTGGCAAATCTGTGGTGGAAGGACAGCAATATTTCAGCAAAGAAGACAGGACTAGATTTGATCAAAGGATACTTCTGAGTCATGAGTCTAATTCATCTCTGCCAACAAAGTTTGGGAGGTATATGTATCACTCCGAGTCTTTCAAATCATCTGTCTGCTTGTCCACACAATATCTCCAATACTTCTCAATGAATTTCAATGGATTTCAAACACTGGGCAATGGGTTTTAAAAGGATTGATTGAATTTGAAGGGTCAAGGGTCCATGCACAGTTACCTACCCTATGTTGTTGTTATATGTCCACACTACACAATATCTCTAAAAGTTCTCTCAAGGAAATATTGTGGATGGGTGGGCAATGGGCAACAGAAGAAGTGAGTAAAGTGGGCCTTGGGAGCAGATCCCTACACAACCACCTCCCCTACCCTTTCATTCACTTTTAGTTAGTGTATGTCAATGGCAGTGGTATGAGCTCTTTGAGTGCCTTCTATGTAGAGATGCATCACTGATGTTAATGCAATTTATTCCTTATTGAAAAACAACAAGAAATGTTTTCAGGTTTTCATTCTCACTTTCGATCTGTATTTAACGTGACTTTCGCTATTCCAATTAGAAAACTGTTCTTTTTTTTTTGCGTTGGTAAATGAATAAAGATTTAATAGTCGATAACAAATTCCATTTGTACCTAAATACATGTCTTATGGAAATAGAAAGATTTTTCTAGTGTCACTTGGAAGTTCTCTCGCATACACAAAATATTCATATTACATTGTTACACATAAATTGTTTTTTTACATCACAGGGAAGTGAAAGATTTACTAATGTAATTGCATTTTCTATCAGATTCAATGTTAATAGAAATATAATTTATTATTATTGGAGATTTTTCTTTGAGGCTCTAACAGCAATGGTGTTTACTGAAGGAGTCACACTTATTCTCAAGTACAATTTCAAATTAGGACCTAATGCTGCTCGAGCTTCTGATAACATCAACAAAACATTTTGAGTGATCATTACTATAGTGTGAACTGTTCAGCAATGGTTCAATAGGTTCAATAGTTTCAAGTCTGGAGATATGGATGTTAATAATGAACTTTGAGGAAAGCTCAAACCTGTTCTTGAAATGAAAAATCACTAATAGTGGTAGCCAAAAACCAATAACAGCATAAAACTAAGTTTTATATATATATATATATATATATATATATATATCAGTGTAGCAAATCCTTCATTTCATTATATATATATATATATATATATATATATATATATATATATATATATATATATATATGTGTATATATATATATATATATATATATATATATATATATATATATGTGTATATATGTATATATAGTCTAGAAAGATTTATAGCTTTAAACACTAAACATTAAAAACTTCTTCAATAAATTTTTTGTATATATATATTATGAAATAATGGATTCTCGACACAAACATGATTATCTTTCTGTCCAGTTTGGGCTTCTTCAGACAAATCTCTCTCTCTGTCTCTGCATATATATATATATATATATACATATATATGTATATATAAATATATATATATATATACATATATATATATATATATATATATATATATATAATAATTGATAATTGAGTCACCCACAGACTGTCTGTTTGATTGTATTACAACTCTTCAGTTTGGATATAGACTATCCAATATCCTATCCAGTACTACAAGGTAGGATTGAAAACCTTCACTTCAGACCCAGAAGCTGGCATTTTACCCCTACCCTACATAGAAATTGACGGTCAGTAGGACTTAATTTATGCAATATATTTACTTACTCATGATTCCCCATCCACCAGAGAGCTCCATTTCAGAGTTGGAAGAGCATTGCTATATAGCGTATAATGGACAAGTTGCCCAACTTAAAGAGTGCTCAACCTTGAAGAAGGGGGAATTAATTATATTAGTAATTAATGATTGAGTCATTCACAGATAGCAGGTTCATCGTATTACAACTCTCCAGCGTGGCTATAGACTATCCAATATCCTATCCAGTACTACAAGGTAGGATCAAAACCTTCGCTTCAGACCCAGGGGCTGGCATTTTACCCCTACCCTATATAGAAATTGACAGTCAGTAGGACTGAATTTAAGCAATATATTTATTTACACACAATTCCCCATCCACCAGAGTGCTCCATTCCAGAGATGGAAGATATATATATTTGTGAGTGAGTGTGCGTGTGTGTGCATGATTCATCTTTGGGTGAGAAGCAACTTTTCATACAATTTCAGAGAATTAAGAGAGAAGGAGTTTTTATCTTTTACATCTTCATTGGTTTTATTACTTTGACTGATCAATTCTTCAGCCTTCCTTCCATGTATAATTTATCTTGAAGAAAAATGTTCCACAGTTCAATAATTCTATGTTTGGATATCAGAAATTCATGCAGATATTGACACTTCCCTAAGGAATCACTCTTCTAGAATTTATTACTGTAAGAATCCTCATCAACTGGATGAATAATAAACATGAAGAAGACCGAAGAATTCATCAGTCAAAATATAGGGATAAAACTAGCAAAGATGAGAATATGATTCAAAGAGTTCTTCAGAAACCTAAAAAAATTTGTAGAGATGACGTATTATTATTTGAAGATCGTTGGAAAAAGGTTATTGCTTCAAATAGGTCACAGTTTTTACTAGTTCAAATATTAATGAGCATCTACATACTGTATTTCTTCTTCCTATTAGAAACCATCAACCAGAACTGTCTTTAAAACTAATATAAGTCTTGAATTTTTTCAAGTTGGTATGACTGGTTGGATGGCTGGTTTGTTATACATGTATCTATCACTCTTACAGACCATAGCAATGAAGCTAAAGGGCTGAAAATTCAAACAATTACGTCAACAAAAAATTTTCTTTTCTTTTCTAGTAAATATACCCTCACTAATAGGTGTTTAGTGGAGCATTCAAATTGCAATGTAAGTTTATACTGAATTGGTTTGAAGTTTATGCCCAGCTGTGTTCATGCTTGAGTTTTGAACATTTAACTTATTCATTGACCACCCCTTTTTCTAACTTTTGATTGATCATCCCCAACATATATGGGAATCACCATTCATATACATCTTGTTACATATTGCCGTATATCAATGAATAATGCATGCTTGAAAAAAACTTTGTGCCCAACCAAGGATGTCAATTAGTGATCAAAGAACTCAATAAAGACACAATTTATTTCGATCAAGGAATCGTTTGAATTCTTTTAGAAAGACAAAAAGAATCTTTGAAGCATGAAAATAAAGCTTAGTACTCCAATGGACAAAATGCTGGAGACCTTAGGTTGCCTTCCCCTGCATCGAATGGATAACACTCGTATCCTTGTCTGCAGACGAGCTTTGGAATTCACCATTCCTTTTTGTCAAAAGCAGGCATAGATCCAGAACCCCCTTTCACCCTGCTTGGGAGAAGCACAATAAAAAATATTTTTTCAATAAATACTACTATTAATCCCAAGTACTCATAAATCAACCTCAAAAACAAAAATCAGAGAAGTTGGTGCAATATCTCTAAAGTAACAGATCATGTGGCATTATATTTCCAGAATTGACTGAAATGAGTGGATAAGGGACTGGTCAGATAAAAATGGATTAGGATTATTTTTTCTAGTATTGTAAAGGTGTTTTGTATACATTGAATATTAAAAATCAGTTTTATCTAAAAATGGATTAGGATTATTTTTCTCTTGTTTTGTACTGGTGTCTTGCAGACATTGAATATTAAAAATCCGTTTTATCTGAGAATGGATTTGGATCATTTTCTCTTGCTTTGTACTGGTGCATTGCAGACATAGAAAATTGATAATCTTTTTTCTCTAAAAATGGATTTGGATCATTTTCACTCATTTTGTACTGATGTCTTGCCAACATTGAATATTAAAAATCTGTTTTATCTGATAATGGATTTGGATTATTTTCTCTTGTTTTGTACTGGTGAATTGCAGACATTGAATATTGATAATCTTTTTTCTCAAGAAATGGATTAGGATAATTTTTCTCTTGTTTTGCACTGGTGTCTTGCAGACATTGAATATTAAAAATCTGTTTTATCTGAGAATGGATTTGGATTCTTTTTCTCTTGTTTTCTACAGGTGTATTGCAGACATTGAATATTAAAAATCGATTTTATCTAATGATGGATTTGGATTATACAATATTTGAATATTGAAAATCTGTTTTATCAGTCTAACCCTTGATTACTGATGATAGTTACGCCCATGTTGCGTTGATTGTACCTGTTCTTATGCAATCACTGAACTCAAGCAATATAGAGTCTGTTCAGTCCCGGGATGGGTGACCACAGGCTGTAACCATTTTGGATCATGTAGAACAGTGATGTCAAATATGTGGCCTCTAGCCAGAGACATTTGGTCTTTTTCAGAGAGTTCTATGTAAGGACAAGAGTAGAATGAGTACACATTTCTCTCCTAGAAGTGTACTCGAATTTTACCTGGCACACATACTGCGTTCAAATTTTCTAAAACTTAGATGATCATCAAGGTACTATGCAGGGTCCTTCATGGTATTTTTTAGGATAATAAGGGCTACTTGATGGTGCCCATCTCTTGTCCTTGAGCTGATCTTCAGGGAGAGAGAGAGATTCATTTTTTTTCCAAGGGCATAAGGGTAAAGCAGACACAAGCTACTTGGGCTGTAATTCAAACTTGATTTGCAGATTCCATTTTCCATTTTAATAACCATTTGGCCAACTCTGTGCCTTACACTCATGAGTATCTTTGTGCTTCCTGTTGATGATCATATATACCAGTAAATTACCTCCCTTGCTATAGTCCTACAGATAAGTGCCCCTCATTGGATAGCTATAAATAGCCTCCCTGGGTGATGGCGGTTGTTCAGTATCAGACACAGATTAGTAAGGTAACACTTTCCTTTTTTTAAATTTCTATTCTGTTACTGGACTATGCAATTGATTTTACAAGAATTTTTATGGATAATGATGATAGATATTGTAGTAGCACCTTCCACACAGCCCAATCATTTGCCAGGAACCAGTAAATGGGAAGGGGTTTGGGGGACTAGATGTATGGTGAGGTTACATCTAGGATTTATGCTCAGGTTTTTCAGGGATGACTGGAGTGGATTCACGCAGCTGGTGTTTCTGGAGCACTACAAACCCCTGAGGGTGATATTTTAAAGACAATATTGCCAATTTCTGAGCTAGAAATTGAGGAATAGGTCTACACCTTACCCCCTATATCCATCCACCATTTCTCTCTTTTCTTTATGTCAAAAATGAAAAAAATCTTTGAAAATGAGAAAAACTGTCAACAATGCATAGAATTAAATGTCCAAATGGAGCTTATTTGGTGTCTGAAAAAAAACCTCGAAAATATCTGAGTTACAGAATCTTTTCTGATGAAAAAATTCATAAAAGATAAAACTCTTGCCAAATGTCTCTCTGAGGACATGGATTTTAGAAGATTATGTTGTACTGAGTAGCAAACTGATAAAATGGGTGGGTGAGGTTGCATCATCATCATCATCATCATCATCATCATCATCATCAACAACAACAACAACAACAACAACAACGTCGTCGTCATCATCATCATCATCATTGTCGTCATCATCATCATCATCATCATTCTGTTAGTGTCCATTGTCGGTCATAGATCTTCCCCAATATTTGCCAGACCTCTCTAACCCACATCAAATCTACATTTGCCTTTGCCAAAAATTTGTCCAGAGACAATGTATTAACCCATATTTGTCTGATTTTTTATGTTTGTCCGCAAAATATCTCCAAAATTTCTCAATTAATTTTAATATTTTGTGGAAAAGGGAGATATGGGCCTACATACAAGTGTTTAAATTTAGGAGCAAACCCAGGCATTTATGTTTTAATCATTTTGCTAACACTGTGAGATAAAAATTTTTTGGCTTTTCAGATGTAATAAAAAAAGTCATGATGCCATCACTGAGATACCATCAAAATGGAAGCACTTGGTTAACCAAGTACCAAGATTGAAAAACCTCTTTGGGAAGTATTAAAGATATCTAAATCTGATGAATAATCATTAGAAATTTTTGTCATGGCATAGTCTGGGATCTGTAACTTGATGGTTCAGTTTCTAGTGACAATGGCATTGACAGAAGATAGCACTCTCTGAATGTTCCCTTATTTTCATTTTGAAGACAGGTCTGGAGTTTTACTTCTGCAAGAGACAAAAGACAGGAAAAGCAAGCAGAATTGGATGTGAATGCTGCAGAGGCTGATTCTGTTTACTTTGTTGATAAGGATATGCGAATAGGTAAGAGTATGTAGATAAGTAATAAAGAGATGGAAAAATGTACACAAAAGGTAAAAACTTAAAGCAAAAAAGCGCCAAAGCTAAATTTATAAAATAAAAGTTTGCGGTGAGTGGCTATCTTGACTTCTTCAAAATTTGTGACAGAGGTGACAATGTTTGCAGCTTTATCTAATTGATTCCCTGAGGGAACTGCATCAAATTTTTATTTTCACTTCCACTTCACCCACAAGTTCTCTTTGGTTTATTCTTCTATCTTTCCTTGTAATGTTCTTACAATAACATTCCATCTTGCTTCTCAGGGATTTTTTAATAACTTTAACTAATAACAGAATCTTCACCCGTCTCTTCCCCCTCTCTTCCCCCCTCTCTCTCTCACTCTCACTCTCTCACACACACACACACACACACACATGCAGAGTGAAAGAATTTCAACCCTATTTCTTTACTCTGCATTCAGTGATGTCTGATATTTCAGTAATAGTATTTCGTAAAATTCATTTTTATGACTCCAGCTTCAAAGATCTTTATATTTATTCATCTCAAACACATCAGATACCTCTCTCACAAATTACTGAGCAAAAATAATAACCCCAATTAAAAATAATTATTGTCTCAAATTGCTAACCTCAAATACCCAATTTTTCATATAAGTTGAGGGCAGTATGTTATTATAGTAATAGAGCAAGTGCACAATCACTGAATTGGAATTGATACCTTGCAAGCATTTAGTGCAGGGCTCTTTGAAATGTGGTGCCCGTAGCGTATGCTGATTTTGATATCTGGTAAATCCGGCACTGCACGCAGACACCACACAGTAAAAAAAATTTCAAACCTATCACTTTATTCTTCAGACACTCACGAATCAGTATACTCATCTCTTATTCAAATATCTCTCTACACTTCAACATTATAAGTATTGGGTTTTCACAGATGAAATGTTTTTTAATTGGAAGACAGTGTTTCTTAAAGTATTTCATTATCATTTACCCTCAATGAATGCTGCTGGACACAAACTAAGGGACTAATTTAGCATGGACATACAGTTCCAATGAAAGCACAAATTATGGCTTCCTTACTATTGAATCTTTTATTATGGATATTAAATTCAAAATGCCTGAAAAGATGATAATCTGTAGGAAAAATGTCAGATGAACATGAAGGATGCTGCAAAACTTCATATCCTGTTTTTATTAACTTCCTATTGCCCTAAGATGACGTGATATGACCGCTGTTGAAGACACAAAGACCCCAGAAAGGGCTTGAACTGTTGTTCTTGGGTTGTCGGGCACTGCTCTTGATGATTCTTCATCATCAAGAATAGGTTTGATCCTTCCTTTATGGTTAATCTTCTTTGTTGTTTGTATCCATATTTCCAGATTTAAACCTCTTGATACAATGCTGAATAGTACTTAAGTAATTTTTGCTCCAAATGCTTTGTTATCAGTAGCTTCTGAAGCCTTATGGCCTGATTTGAATTCAATTAGTCTAATTTCTTGGAGAAACATCATTGCTGTTAACAGCTCAAAAACTTCCAATAATAATGAATTCTATCTTTATTTACATTGAATCTGCAAAAAAAGAAGTTATATTAGAAAATCTTTCACTTGTAACATTATTTCAAATGATGCTTAAGAAAAAACATTTTGTTGTGTAATAACCTCGTATAATCTGGCGAGATTGTCAGAATCAAGTAACATTTTGCTTGTCAGTAGGAAATGGATAACCACTTGAGGATTCTGATTCCTCTAAAACTGTAAGAGAAAAAAACTTATGAAACCAACATTTCTCAAATTTCATGTTTTAAAAAGATAATCATTTCTAGACCAGCTGATATATTTCTACCTTGTTCATCTTTGTGTAGAAACAAAAGTTCCAGTAAATGTCAATCTTATTGCCAGTTTATAAACACCTCATAGCAATACCAATAAATTCTAATGCCTCCTTTTCATACAATAAACAAGGTTCCCTGTCTTGAATTTATATCATTCAGACTAAAAACCATAAAACAATCAAATAAACTACCAAAGTTTTCTGATCTTTAACATTTTTATGAGCTACTAAATTTGGGATTAGTAAATGTCTGGGGTCTGTTATCAGATTGTTCTCGTTTTTTTCCAGAGGTATGCGCTCTCCGAGTGCTTTCTAGTGTTTTCTTTATCCTCAATTTAGTAGCGCATAAAAATGTTAAAGATCAGAAAACTTTGGTAGCTTTTTTGATTGGTTTATGTTTTTCAGTCTGAATGATATTAATTCAAGACAAAGAACCTTATTTATAGCATGGAAAAGAGAAGTTCGAATTTATTGGTATTGCCATGAGGTGGTTATAAAAAGACAATGGAATTGACATTTTCTGGAACTTTTGTTTGCACATAAAAACTGAAGAGGTATAGACACAGATATATTGGTTAGTCCAAAAATAAATGTCTTTCTAAAGCATGAAACTTGAGAGATATGGGTTTTATAATTGCAAAATGACTGAAGCTTGTGATAATTAATCATCTTTAGTTTGAAAAACAACTATAACACAGTCTATTACATCTTTCTATGATTATGTTACAGTGATGTTGTCGCAATGATGAGGACAGCCCATGAGAAGGCTAGACTGATAAATGGCTTAACATTTAATGGAAGCAAAGACAATCTATAACTTTATTATAGGTATTTAGCTTCAGTTAATCTTTTGGCTCTAAAACCCTTAAATATTAGTTTACATTCAATATACAATATATTCAAAGCTTTTTGTCTATGATATATCAAAATACTGTCACTGATACATCAGACATCACTGTGTCCAGATTAGAAATATAAGGTTGAAACTCTTTTGCCATGAGTGTGTATCAGTGTGTGAGAGAGAAAAGAGGAAAGGGAGCAAGAGAGGAAGAGAGATTTTGGTATTAGTAAAAGTTATTAAGAAAATCCCTGTAAAACCAGATGGAATGTTGTTGTAAAAACATTACAAGAAAACTCCAAAGATAGAAAAATGAATCGAAGAGAACAGATAAAGTTGAAGTGAACATAAAATCTTGATACAGTTTCTTCAGGGAATCAATTAATTAGACCTGCAAATATCGTCACCTCCAAGGCTTTTTTTTCTTTTTCGTCATTTCTTCTTGTGTGTAACACCTCTGCAACAAAACTTTAATAGCCGAGAGAGTCTTTGCCACTGCTATTGGATGGAACTATTTTCATGAAAAACCAGAAAAGAAGATGGTATGAGTCAAAAAGATGCTGACAACAGGGTTGATAGATTACCATCTGAAATGGAACTAAATTCATTGCTCTTTTGGATAGAGGGTAGGGTGAGAAAGGGCTTGAAGCACTCCTACATCCACCTCCAGTGAACAAAAGTCATAAAACAATGAAGAGGACAATTGAATACTGCAATTCTCAACTAATCAAGATGATTTTAGAGTTTAGCACTTCCACTTTACACAGTGCTGGAGTAAAGCAACTGGAAGCCACAAGCTAGGACAAGGCTTCTCAAAGTAGGGGTCTGGGCCTCCCCAGATGTCCTATAAAGATTACTCAGGGTCTCAAAAATATTTCAGTTTTTTTTTATGGAATAATTATGTAACTTATGTTATTTTTCATTATTTCTACAAAAAAATGTATTCTTAATGACTCAATGATAACAACATTTTTTTTCCTTCAATTTTTTTTCTTTCATTTTAGAAATCTTTTTTTTTTCCCATAAAAGACACCATAAAACTTGATATATGCCCTTGATTTTTTATCATAGAAAATTTCAACAGAAGCATTGTTGAGATCAGTTAGAATATAGAAGGTTTGAGATGACTTGCTAACACCTGATCTCTATCAGGAAAATATGAACAATTGTAAATTTTTAAACTTGGGTGGGGTAAAGCAGATTGTGAATTCTTGATCTGCAGCCTATTCATCCCTATGTAATTCCAGCTCTGACTCTATCCACAAATCTTTTACTTTTCTATTTTTAAAGTTTTTTCATTATGCCCCTGACCCCCCCTCTCTCTCTCTCTCTCTCTCTCTCTCTCTCTCTCTCTCTCTCTCTCTCTCTCTCTCTCTCTCTCTCTCTCTCTCTCTCTCTCTCACTCACAGCAAACAGGGGAGGGTAGGAAGATTGTGATGCACTAGACTTCCATGTGGGATGAGTTTCCTAATCTATCTCGTTGTGGAAATAAGCGATCAATATCCTGCTTTGAATTGGCTCCAGTAGAAAATACGTGTGTCCCACTTTGTTAGGGTCCAAGAAAGACAAGTGCATTATAACCGATCTACAGATAACCAAGTCAATTACAAGTTCACTGATAAACGAAGGTGTTGTTTCCATCCGAAAATCAAAGAAAATTATGTGTAAAACTCTTTATGATTATTAATATGTAAATTGATTGGAAATTGAACAAAATTTAGATTTTAGTCCTATCAAATAAATAATTTGATGAAATTCTGTTCTTATTCACATTTTTGTTGATGGTTGGCCAATAATACGTAGAGACAAACATGTCAGGCTTCACCAATGAATCACTCATATTGCGAGCCACACTGTATTGAACTGCGCAATATCAGGGGACGCCTGTAGTTACATTTTATTAAAACATTTATTCATTTATTCAGTCCCTTGACAGCACTGTCATTGGTGGTGGGGAACCTGAGAACAGAAGAAGTTGAAATCCTCCCTCAGGCTGATCTGTCTGTGGCTGGCACCAAGACTTCCAACACAGCCATGTCTATCCATTCATTAACCTTATCTGACCAACTCTTCAGTTACCTTCCTCACCTGTGCACTCCTTTGACAGAACCCTGCTTCTTCTCGTGTTTCTCTAGATGCTATCTGGTCTTGATTAGGAGTCCAAATTATCTCAGTTTTCATTCCCTGAAGATGTCGGTCAGTCGTCTTTTAACATGCATGAGCATCTCTAGTACCGATGACCGTCACTAACTGACTGACTGACCGACAAACTGACATACCAAAGAACTGCCACCTCCCTTCTATATATAACTACAAATGCAAGGGAGAGGACTCACACATCTATGGTCTGACTTTCAGGCTCATTTGATTCATTTTTTGTAGCACTTTATGAAGAAAAAAAACATTATCCAATGGAAATCATTCAGTGTTAAATGTGATGTGACTGAGCTTACAATGCAACCACTTCCCCACCACAAAAGGCTGCGTCTGTTGACATTTTATAATTCTGTTTGAATGATAACACTCTGATCTATTTCCCATTAATAAATCTGAAAAGCCATTTAGATACAATATCAACATATATACATACAATATCAATATCAATGTAAGAATATAAAAAGCAATTTAAATACAATATCAACAGACTCTTTAATTTCTGTAGCTCATATAAACAAACTTGATATTCACATATGGTTCTGGTAAGAGATAATAGCAAATCTCTGGGGATTGTTGCCATCGAATAATAGTTAATAAGCTGGTTTTGGGACCATTACTACTATTAGTAATATAATTGTGGGTGTTGCCCAATATGATTTGAGTCATTATAGCTTGGTTCACAATAAAAGGTGGGGGGGGGGTTAATCTTTTTACCTCTATCATCAATTGTTCAACCAGAAAGATGCAAATGAAAATAGAATTTCCCTTTGACCCCTATAAGACCAATATTTTTGGCCAAACACTATTTCCAAGTCCATTTGATAACAGACATGGCTCAACTCTTACCCCCGACTGAGCAATATGATTGACTTACATCAACAAATCAACTGTAAAAATGAAATGAATTAGACAAAAGCATTTCAGTAGTCAAGGAACAAAACTTTTTTTTTAAATCATTAATTTGAGCTTTTCCGCTCATGAGCTTGGGTACAGGGTATCTGAAGATGCAGGCTTTAGGGACTCAAAAAGGCTCAAAATCATGAAGCTACTGTTTTTTTTATATATCCTTCAGGTAGGTCTATACACTTCTCTTCATCTGTCTAACCCTTCTCTATTGGAGAAACCTGTACTAAAATAAATTGTTTGAGAAACTGTTGGAATCTCTGAGCAGGAAGGAATTCTTGACTTAATTGTTATTTGTAGTAAGTTTTAAAATTATTTTTTTCATCATTATCCCTGAAAATTATGCAGGCTCATGGCCCATAGCTACAATTTACCCATTGCTAGGGATAGAAGAGGTGGATTTATGCCTTTCCAAAGTGAATATGAACAAAAACTGAGCTTTAAGTCAAGTCACTGATTCCGTCCTCCATACTACTAACTATTTTGCCACTCTGCACCTCTAAGTAAACTGAGAAATATTTTTCATCTAGGTTAATGGTAATTGCCTTTCACCTGTTAGGCTTACAATTTTCAACTCCAGATGCAGCAAAAATTGTTTCTTTTTCTTGGCACCAACCCCCACCCCAAGCTCTGACTACTCAGCCTAACATACCATCATCATTTCCTCATATAGATTAAAGGTAATTGCTTCCTTGCATCACACCATTTGGGCTTGCAAATTTTTTTCCTAAATCCTGGAAAAAATGGATTCTTTTTCTTGGCAGATAAAGATAGAAAAGTAATCTAGAGAAATTGGGAAAAAATCAAAAAGAATTTCAAAACTAAAAAGTGTTTCTTCCTTTTTCTCCAAAATCTCACAAATCATGGCAGCTCAATTCTCCTGATAAATCTCTTGTGATTGACGCCATATTCAGCTTCATTAATTTATAACGAGTCAAGATTCTCTCTCTGAATCACTGAATCAATGATGAAATTCATAAAAGTAAATCTCCTCTTTTGGATAGAGATACTATAACTACCTGATCACAATAAGATCTCAAATATAATGTGAACCGTACTTACAACTAAAAATCAGTAATATATTTATGTATATATATATATATATATATATATATATATATATATATATATATATGTAATCACTTTTTATACTCAAGTATTATGCTACCTGTCTATGTCTTACACTTACAACAGACTAAAGTCTATATCCAACAACAAACTTTAAATACGTTGCTGCTGCTGCTGCTGCTGCTGATGATGATGATGATGATGATGATGATGATGATGATGATGATGATGATGATGATGATGATGATGATGATGGTGGTGGTGGTGGTGATGATGATGATGATGATGATGATGATGATGACCACGACCACTTATCCTCATTATTTCCAGGGAAAGAAATTGAATTGAATGTTTTTTATATTTATTTACAATTAATTTTCAGCCAAAACTGTCATCATACTCATTATAGCTTTCTTCAGTTTTTAAATGATTCTGGCTGGTGCATACAAATCACTCCAATGGAGCTAGAGGGCAGAAAATTTGAAGATCCATTCCTTACTATACCCCCAATAGGTCTTTAGTGGAAGGTTCTATTTACAATCTAACTTCATGCTAAACTGGTACCTTACTTTGTGTCCGACAGCACTCTTGTTTTCTTTTAAATTTAGACTTTTTAATGATCCAACCAAAGGGGAGAGAAGTAATTCATTGATCAGAGCTGTTTCCAATTTTCTAATTGTTCACCCCTAACACATTGTTCTCATGACAGTTTCTATTGAGTGACTGAGCAACAAAACTTTTTTATACACATCTTTAAAAAGAACAGTTTAGACTTAATTCCTCTTTGCTGTTTCAAAAATCAAAAATCAGAAATCTTCAAAAAACTTTGAACTAAATCTTTCATCTTATCCTCAAATGTTTTTATTTGTGTCTTCTATTACAACAGTTCAGCTCCCAAAATGACTAAAACAAGGTGATATCAGCTCACCCAAACTCTTCACAGCCTGCCTTGAGATGATCTTCAGAAACCAAGATTAGAAGAATGAAGGAGTCAGAAAAGATGGCGAAAATCTGAACAATCTCAGATTTGCAGACGACATTGCCCTTTTTGCAGAGAACCTTCACAACCTTCAGCTAATGAGAGATGAACTAAATGAAGAAAGCAAGAAAGTTGGCCTCCA